>JAQJVL010000617.1:127500-499643 GCA_035578905.1 Stictocephala bisonia | reverse complement strand
AGTAGTCATATTAATTTTCTGTGTGGTAGACTAGCTAGGGTGACTTTTCTCTTGCACAAGTTAAAAAACAATGTAAATATGGATCTAATGCTTTATTTTTACTATGCATTTTTCCATACTCACTTGCAATATGGAGTGATATTATGGGGTAACGCTAGTGGTGCTCTTTCAGTTTTCAAGTGGCAGAAAAAAGCTATCAGATGCATTGCGGGGCTTGGGCCCTCAGAGTCTTGTAGAACCCACTTTAAAAAGCTTAGAATAATGACAATACCATCATTATATATTTTTACCTGTTTAATGTATGTCAAGGAAAATATTGATAATCTTAGTTTTAGATCTGATACACATTCACATAATACCAGAAATATACATTGTTTATCCTTGCCACACACTAGATTATCAATTACCCGCAATAGTTTTAAATATCTAAGCATTAAAATGTTTAATAGATTACCACTGGCAGCAACCACTGTTAATATTAATAAATTTAAACATGTCCTTGACACCTGGCTAAAAAATTGTGAGTTTTATACTATTAATGATTTTTTTATGAGTAATGTCAATGACCTTAAATTTTAAAAGAAATTAAGCTTTAATCACAGTAACTTATATTACAGTAGGAATAAGTCGTATAATAAGCAATGTTGTACATGTATGAATTTTAGTTTTACCTTTAAATATAAGCTGACAATGTCGATTACATGTAAAAATGTTGAAAGGCAATAAACCATTTGAATTTGAATTATTTTCATATTTCTTAGAGTAACAGTTTTTAGTGTTTATATTGAAACAACGTTATAATTTCAGATGAAAGTAAATCGACCAATGGCACGAAAAATTCTTCAAAGAAGAAAAACGAGTCTACAAAATCTAGACATAGTTCTGATTCCAATGATAGAGAGGACGACTTAGAAGCAAGTCTTGGCAATGATGATTTCTTTCCATTCAAAGTAAGTAATAGTATTACTATAATAAAAAACTATTACTATTAACAGTATAGTATCTTTCTAACTTCAGTACTAGTACTGTCAGCGAGAGTTCAGAAGTCACTTGAGCTCCGGCCTACTAGAACATTGCAGGCACTACTAGATTCTGTGCTACGCTAATATTGCACACGGCAGTCTGCGCTTACAATCACGTTGGCAATACGCAAACTAGGCTACTGAGATTTGAATTTTTCAAGGCTACTCAATTGACTGAGTTAATATAGTTGAGAAAGCCATTAAGGTTTAATGAGCATTGGAGTTATAAGAATCTGTTTGTATTCGAGTGTAATATTACAATGAAAATGAGTTCTTATTAAACCCTTCCATGTTCTTGAACAGCGAAAAACGTTCATGAAATGTGGTATTATGATTTTGTATAAAATTAATTTATTTGGGTTTAAAATACAAAAATTAAATGTGGTTTTGCTTAACAAATTTAGGAATAGTAAAGAATATTCTTAAGAATAGGAATAATACAAAATTATGATGATAGTATAATGTAGTAGTTATGGAATTTGAATAACATTGTGTGCATTTTTGATCTCTGTAAGCTACTGTACAGTAATTAATTAAAAATGGTAAATATTAATTATCTAAATAGTAACTAAAAATAAGAAAATTCCCAGCTGGACATGATATAAACTGTAGCATGCAGTTACCTTACGTCTTCTCTGACATTAAGCCTCTTACGGCCACTAAAATGAAAATAAGTCGTTTTTGTCTGTTTTTAAACAAATTATAACCGACTATGTTAAGATTGGGGCGGCATAACTTACAGCTTGACGAATGACCCAAAAATATTCCTATGCAATTCTGTTTTTGGCAAAAAATAACTTGTTTCAACACTACCCGTCTCATGAGATGAAAGAGCGGGTGTGGTGGAGGTTTGACGTTTGTTTACTGCTATTTAGATGAACTGCTTATAAGTTTTGATATCAGTTCTTCCTTATTGGTCATCCACACATAGATGCTGATCACGAGGATCTGTTGTGCTTTTACGACAATCTTACTTATTCTTTACAACTTTTCTTCAACGCCGACGTTATCTTTAAACAGTAATGTCTTATCTTATATCTATTATTTAGCACTTGTTTCTCAGATATTTTATTAGTGATTTTTTTAAATACTATAAAACAAAAATCAGTGGTTAAGGGTATTTTAGACAGGGGAAATTATTAGTACGCTATGAGAGGGTTATTGGAACCAGGAATGTTATACTTCCATGGCTTAGGAAAAACGGGAAGTAACCAGGAATGTTATCCTCCCATGGCTGGGGAAAACGGGAAGTAACCAGGAATGTTATACTTCCATGGCTGAGGAAAAACGGGAAGTAACCAGGAATGTTATACTTCCATGGCTGAGGAAAAACGGGAAGTAACCAGGAATGTTATACTTCCATGGCTGGGGAAAAACGGGAAGTAACCAGGAATGTTATACTTCCATGGCTGAGGAAAAACGGGAAGTAACCAGGAATGTTATACTTCCATGGCTGGGGAAAAACGGGAAGTAACCAGGAATGTTATACTTCCATGGCTGGGGAAAAACGGGAAGTAACCAGGAATGTTATACTTCCATGGCTGGGAAAAACGGGAAGTAACCAGGAATGTTATACTTCCATGGCTGGGGAAAACGGGAAGTAACCAGGAATGTTATACTTCCATGGCTGGGGAAAAATGGGAAGTAACCAGGAATGTTATACTTCCATGGCTGAGGAAAAACGGGAAGTAACCAGGAATGTTATACTTCCATGGCTGAGGAAAAACGGGAAGTAACCAGGAATGTTATACTTCCATGGCTGGGGAAAAACGGGAAGTAACCAGAAATGTTATACTTCCATGGCTGGGGAAAAACGGGAAGTAACCAGGAATGTTATACTTCCATGGCTGAGGAAAAACGGGAAGTAACCAGGAATGTTATACTTCCATGGCTGGGGAAAACGGGAAGTAACCAGGAATGTTATACTTCCATGGCTGGGGAAAAATGGGAAGTAACCAGGAATGTTATACTTCCATGGCTGAGGAAAAACGGGAAGTAACCAGGAATGTTATACTTCCATGGCTGAGGAAAAACGGGAAGTAACCAGGAATGTTATACTTCCATGGCTGAGGAAAAACGGGAAGTAACCAGGAATGTTATACTTCCATGGCTGAGGAAAAACGGGAAGTAACCAGGAATGTTATACTTCCATGGCTGAGGAAAAACGGGAAGTAACCAGGAATGTTATACTTCCATGGCTGAGGAAAAACGGGAAGTAACCAGGAATGTTATACTTCCATGGCTGGTGAAAAACGGGAAGTAACCAGGAATGTTATACTTCCATGGCTGGGGAAAAACGGGAAGTAACCAGAAATGTTATACTTCCATGGCTGGGGAAAAACGGGAAGTAACCAGAAATGTTATACTTCCATGGCTGGGGAAAAACGGGAAGTAACCAGGAATGTTATACTTCCATGGCTGAGGAAAAACGGGAAGTAACCAGGAATGTTATACTTCCATGGCTGGGGAAAACGGGAAGTAACCAGGAATGTTATACTTCCATGGCTGGGGAAAACGGAAAGTAACCAGGAATGTTATACTTCCATGGCTGAGGAAAAACGGGAAGTAACCAGGAATGTTATACTTCCATGGCTGAGGAAAAACGGGAAGTAACCAGGAATGTTATACTTCAATGGCTGAGGAAAAACGGGAAGTAACCAGGAATGTTATACTTCCATGGCTGAGGAAAAACGGGAAGTAACCAGGAATGTTATACTTCCATGGCTGAGAAAAACGGGAAGTAACCAGGAATGTTATACTTCCATGGCTGGGGAAAAACGGGAAGTAACCAGGAATGTTATACTTCCATGGCTGGGGAAAAACGGGAAGTAACCAGAAATGTTATACTTCCATGGCTGGGGAAAAACGGGAAGTAACCAGGAATGTTATACTTCCATGGCTGAGGAAAAACGGGAAGTAACCAGGAATGTTATCCTCCCATGGCTGGGGAAAACGGGAAGTAACCAGGAATGTTATCCTTCAATGGCTGGGGAAAACGGGAAGTAACCAGGAATGTTATCCTTCCATGGCTGGGGAAAACGGGAAGTAACCAGGAATGTTATCCTTCAATGGCTGGGGAAAACGGGAAGTAACCAGGAATGTTATACTTCCATGGCTGAGGAAAAACGGGAAGTAACCAGGAATGTTATACTTCCATGGCTGAGGAAAAACGGGAAGTAACCAGGAATGTTATACTTCCATGGCTGAGGAAAAACGGGAAGTAACCAGGAATGTTATACTTCCATGGCTGAGGAAAAACGGGAAGTAACCAGGAATGTTATACTTCCATGGCTGAGGAAAAACGGGAAGTAACCAGGAATGTTATACTTCCATGGCTGGGGAAAAACGGGAAGTAACCAGGAATTTGAAAATCAGTGTAAAAATAGTCAACCTGTCTTAATTCTGTAGTAGGTAATTTTATAATGTTATTCCCTTTTCACTGATTTAGTAAGGGTATTTTTTTTAATTCATTCAAAAATGTTTAAAAGTTACCAGCTATTGGATATTCATTTGTATAAGAAAAATAGGTTATTTTTCAGGGTGAGATGGTTTTTAGATCAACGAAAAGTTTTTCAAAACACTTTAAAGTTGCACATGCGTAGTAAAAAGTAAAAGTACTTTGAAGTACCGGTATACGCTATTTCCATAAAATCAACTTTTCATTACAGAAGAAATGTTATGCCCTTTTATAAAATATAAAGTCTTTATACTATTTACATAATCAAAAGTCGTACTAAACCAAACAAATCATTCTAAATTAGTCTTCACATTCTCTGACAAACTGTTGCTGTTGGATCTCATTGGAATATTACTGCTATACTACTCTTCTGATCAGATGCCGGCATGGTGGTCCAGTGGCTGCGGAGGGCAAGGTCTAAGATTCGAATCCCCACTGAGCCAATGGTCGGTACTTCACTCGTTGAATAAAGTTCACGGACAGACCTGTAAGCTCATGTGAACTGGCGAGTGAAGTTTTTTTTAAAAAAAGGAAAAAAGATCAAATGTCACTAGATTGTAAATCTACATCTATTTTTAAATAAAATAATACAAAAAAGTGAACGCAACCATTTATTTATGACAGTAGTTGACAGCAACTTCAACAGCTGGTCGAAATCCAGTTTTCGAACAGTCATTGTATTGCTTAAATAACAACATTCGAACAGTCAAATGACATAAAATAGACATATTGCAACACACTGAGGAGTAATTTATCAAACCTTAAAAATATATTGTATTTATTTATCTGTTTGACAGGTTCACACTGATTTAATTGGAATGGTTGTATAACTTTCGGTTATCAAAAATTATTGCTGTTGGGTTTGCTGGAACTAACATATAGAAAAAAAATATGGAAACGTTTTCACATCTTTTGTATGACTTGTAAAAGTAAAATCTTTTACAAAGAACATACTTTTTGATGCCATTAGCAACATTTCATCTTTTCAGGGGGGGCGGCCCATGAGGAGTTGAACGAAAATCTTCAACACAAGCTTAGATCAAGTTCAGTATCAAAGGAAAGGTCTATTCAAGAGAAATTAATTGCTGCAAATCACATCTCAAAAGGTTTATTCTCTCCAGAGTAGCGGTCATTGTAATTTCAAAGTCAACATTTCAAAGTGACTAATTTCAACAATATTATTTCTCCACTATTGAACGGTCTAAAGTAAATTATTCTGATCAAAAATTATACTTTAAGGGACAAAATTACAAAAAAAATTATAAAATTATCTATAGAAAAAAATAACGTTCTTGTGAAATTGTTTTCATATTTATTTCCACCCTGTATACAGAGTTAATTCAAGATCCAGTGCATTCTAACAGCACATAAATAAATAAAAACTCTAACATTAATGAATGTTTAGGTTTAATTTAATGTCAAATAAAATATGAAACATTTCAATAAAATTTCTTGTTTATGGTACAGAGAAAATCAATTAAACCATTTTTTTGCAATAAAATGATATCTACTTATTTTAGTTAGCTTTCAACTTAGACTATATTTTTTAATTATTTGTGAAGAAGCATAAGGAAGTTTGCACAAAGTTGCAAGTTTGCCATTGCACGTTTTCTGTAATTTCTCTACATATTAAAATAACAAATTATTCTTTAAGAGTGTCTTGTTGGATTATAACTTATAAATTAATGTAAAAAATCAAATGATCCAATCCAATTTTAATTGAATTGTGTGAATATTTACAATAATGTACTGCCAAACAAAGTTTTCAAAACATTTGTTTGCCATTTTGTGTCTTCTGTGTTAGGTGTTTGTTGACTAGACTCCTCTGGATAGTTTGCTGAATCCACATCTCTCCTATTACATGTCATCAAACATACGAGTAATTATTTCTTATTTGTAAAAATTATTACTGATTTTCTTTTATTTTCAGTCAGGAGAATTTATTGTGATTAAGACTGATTTGACCGAAGATTATCCTCCTATCTGGAGAGTAGATGGGAAAACTCTGCTGCAAAAGTACGAGCCATTTGATCAGAATGGCGAGAAGCTTTACAAAAATGTGTCAACCGTGAGTATTATTTACAAATTACAGTTTAAGATTTATAGAATAAAGTGGATCCTACGTCACTAGTACCCTAGAAAAGGGGCCTTCCTGTGAGATGGAAAAATGAACTTAATTTAATATCAACAAACTTTCATATGAATTTAAAACATTTTGCCATTGACTATAGAAACAGACTGTATAAGGCAGTGCAATGCTGGAGATGTGTGCCGGTACTGCTATCTAGTGTTAATTACTTTCAAATAAGCGCTTAGATGACTGTTTGACATACTTTTAGTTCAGCTACGTGTCACTTCAGCTTGTTTTGGAGAGGGATGAAGAGAGATAGAAAGGGGAAGACCGCTTACACGATCTGTTAAAACTTAAATGTTTACCAGATGAGGGAGACAAAGGTAGTTGGACATTTGCCATCATTACGTGAAAATTACCAATCACGACGTTTCGAGTTGGTAAAACCCCAACCTTTTTCAAATGCTGAAAACTAAATTACATCTACACAAACATGTTATAAAACTATGTTCTTAAACTAATCTACTTTAATAATTATCTACATTTTAACCTAGATCATAGAATGGGGTACAACAAAATGAACTTCTACTAAATATAAAAATGTTAACAGGGTTAAATTAATATGACCAATTAGGCGCTGCCCAGGTCACGTCATCAACAAAAAAATGTTAAAACACAATTAAATTAATATTCAAATCAGACTGAGATAAGATTACATTAACTAATCATAAATAAAATAAATATATGGTACCTGAAAAACAATATTAATTTAAAATAACATTAAACATGCACAAAAAATGATATATGTGACTCGGAAGGACTGAGACTACTATCCAACCTAATTAACTCTTAAAATTACATTTTAACCTGAAAAGACAACAATTATTAGGAATAAAACAATACAATAAACAAATATTACAAAAATGATCAAGTCTTACGATCTGCAGTGACGATGGCGTCTAGACGTTCCAGGCACAAAGTGAAGATGATACAATCCAAATGCAGTGTATACGAAGTTCCCTCCAAGGTGATAAAACACGGGGACAAGACAAACATACACACTACACTTCACATGAACCATCCACAGACTGACGTGGTCAAGGACGTACGCTGCGAGATCGCCAGGCATGCGGTGACTCAGGTACGGGGACGGGGACGTAGACTCATGGGGTCTTTAATTGTTGTAGGTGCATTTTGTAATTTGTCAGTGGGCTATTAATTAACGACACTTTCGAAGGAATAGTCGGCCTTAGTTTGTAACAATGACTACATTCGCTCATCTACACTCATCACACTTATTCGAAATCCATATTCGTCCATATCTTGACGATCGGCGTCTTATGAATATATAAATAAAAAAATAAATAAATACCATAGTTATTTTAATAAGCTAATGTAGTGTATTAGGATATTTTGTTTTCAAAATTGTTCACCATAAATTAATTGTTTTTTAATAAAAATTGAACAGTAGTAATTGTTTATACAGTACTGTTGTATAAATTCTTAATGCAATTCATTTGTTAGTTCTATTGACATTTTTACTATCATTCCCTATTATCTGACAGTTTTACTTTCTGACGTCCTCACAGCCAAAAAATAAGCTCTATTTCTTTCACTAAACTAGGTTAAATCAATCATCTTTGTTCAATAAAAGTACATGTCACAAAATGAATAAGTTGGCATTTTATTTCTATATTTTTAGACGCTTTACTTAAGACCTTTTGTTGAATGGGAAGTCTATGGAACTTTTACTCTTCGTTATGGGGTTAACTAGCAATTCAGTATTGTTAAGCGTTATTAAAATAGGTGTTAAGTGTGTTGCTTCTTTGTGGTTTGTATTAACTAGTCTGTAAATATATCCATGGTTATCACTCGGATATTATGTAAAGCAGACATCCTCCAGCCAAGGATAGGATCAAAATATTTTTGGATTATTTACCAAAAATAAGAATTTAAAACAAAATTAAACTCAATTGATATTTTATTAATTAATTTTCTGTTATTGCAGTATTCTGGATGGGCTACAAACAGCAGGAATATTTACCAGAAGATCCCTGTCCAGTTCGTTGTTCAGAGTCGATATGAGACAATTGTCAAATTTCTTCGTTCTGATATGGTGGACCCAGTGCAAGAGCAGTAAGTTTACTGTCTTAAGTTTTATAACTTATCCTATGTACATTGACAATGCCTTTTTCATATAAATGATAAATAGCAATAAACATGTTAATTATTATAAGTTATGATATATTAAAGATATAAGTTAATTATACCATTTGTATCTCTTCTAATGAATATACTAATTCCTACCCAAGTGCCCTTTAACCTAACCTAAAATTAATTATTATAATAAATTCTTTATTATGTATGTAAGGTTGAACCATTTCAGTATTTTTTCATTTATTTATTTATTTTTTTATATATATACTCAAGCTATTGTCTTGTTTGTTTTTATTGGTGTAACTACTTTATACATGTTAATTGCAATTTGAGTTTTTTTGACGAAACCAAAATTTAAAATTTGTGTCTATCTACTCATAGTATTCTTTAAACTTTTAAACAGACAATTGTTTTCTATAAAACGTGTGTAAATTCTAATAAACTGAAAAAAGCAAGGTAAATAAGGTTACCAACAAAAGTTATATCTTTTTTTTTTTTTTTTTTTTATCGTGTGTTATTACTAAAAGATTCAATAACCCTTTTAGAACTTGTCTAAAAGTTGGTGGATTGCAAAAGTAGATGTTTGTTCCTTAAGACTCTTGAGGCATTGAAAATCCCTAATCATGAACAAACCAATGATAAGAAATAACTATCAAAGAAAGTTATAGGTCTAGCGTGGTAATTGATGCATAAAAAATACTTATTGGTCGAGCGTCGCCTTTCTCTCCTCGTTGTAGCATTGTAATAATGTCTCAGAATATGATACTGATTCAATTCTCAAAAATGACCTAAAGCAAACTGTGTGTACAAGCTCATTTAATTTTTTCAGATCAGTTTAATTCGGCCAGCAATAATAATGTACGATGCTATAACTACTATAAGTAATAAATATCGAACATTATGTTTCCCAAGTTTGTTTTTTGGTAAAAAAGTCAAAAGACCTTTAAAATAATAGCTGCAAACAATAACTACCAATACTTGTAGGATACTGCACCAGGAGCATGTGATACTTGTGGTTATTACAAGTCCTTTGTCTGCAATAATAAAGCGAGTGTGCGGTTTGAACTCTAGTTATGTGGACAGTGCTTTTTTTGTTTCTGTTAATTCACTACCACTTGATAAATATTCTATTGCTCTAAAAACTGTTCCCTAATCATTTTTATGTCCACTGTGGTATTCTTTATTCGCTAGGAATCCGATATCGCTGACCATATCTTATTGCTTTCCAAGAACTTACACATGGATAGTGCATTAGGCAGTAAGTCAATTATTGGATTTACCAGTTTGTGATCAACTTTAGTAGTCACTTAACCTGACCTAACTTAACCTAACCTAATTAAAGTAAAGATTAAAAAAGTAGTGGTAGTGAAGTAACGGAAAAAATAGTGGTAGTGAATTAACGGAAAAGGTCCGTTGTAAGTATTACCTAGCTATTGATGAAAATCCTCTATTTTTCATTCCAAACACTATATTTTTTAATTAAATAATGAGCTGTTGCCTGAAAGAGAGTGAAATATCTTTTTGGGATTAGCAATTCTCAGAGTGTTTATTGTCATCTCAGAAAGCCATTCTAACTTATATGAATGACATGCCTCAATGAACCTCAAATGACATGCCTTATATCAATGCTCATTAATAAGAAACATTATAATTGCTGGCCAAAGATTAAACTAATGTGAAAAAAATTAAAGAGCTTGTATATACAAAGTTTAATTTAAATGATTTTAAAAACTAAATTAGTAGCAACTGAAACATTTTTTCATATTTTTTTGGTTTTGCCATGAAGGGTTGCATAAATACTTTTGAATTCAAATCAACCCTAATCTCTTCATATAGTTTTATCTTAGTAGTAATTTTCAACTCGGTTTTGTCTTTCTGAAAATAACCCCTTATTAGAAAAAATGTCCTGTAAGTTTTTAATTGGCGTATTTTAATTCTGAAAAATTATATTTATTCAGGGCATTCCAAGACCAATCTCTGAGAGAAACATCAAAGTATCAAGACAACTTTGAAGTCTACATTCAAACACTCATATCTCAAGCACTCGATTCAAACTTCCTTGCCGAAATTTTTGCTGAAAAAGGTAAGATTTTTTAATTCGTATTGTTAGGCCTGTACTTCTTTTTTTATAAATTGATTTCAATAGAGAGATATCAGTTAAAACAAATATGTCTGCTCCTTATTCTTGTCACATTCACATTGATTGAAGAGTTGCTCTTTTAAACCAAATTTGTCATTTAGGTGTTGATAACATTCTCTTCAGTTTGACACTTTGTAAAATGTAGCAGATCCTTCTTGCAAATTCATTAAAATCAATGTAGTAACGTAGAATCAAGGTTTCTTGCTTCATTTAAACATCCTACCTGTGTCACCTCTTGTCTGTATTCTATAAACACATAATCTATTATTTATTTTGTCTTAACCACGGTCTCATATGGAGGCACCTTCTTAATCCCTGCTTCATTCTTATTTTATACATCACTTCTATTTTACTGTCTAGATAATAGGCATCTTGTTACTTCTTTTGTATGTTGTTTATACTGACAGCAGTCATACATTGCCCCGATTGATATAACCACTTGCACCATTTAGGTAATTCTATTCTATAGTAACAAAAGACTCCCAAGTGAAGCAGTGATTTATAAAAGAATTAACCCTGACTAATGAATTACCAAATAATTGAAATTTAGTAGGGGTGTGCGAGTCCTCGAAACTTTGAGTATTTGATCGAGTATTTTACTACTCGAACTCGGCTCGAAGCTTCCGAAACTACTCAAAGTTCGATCGAGTAGTTGTATTTCACGAAATATCAGATTTACATCTTAATTTAGTTTTAAGAGTAAACAGTTTTATAAGTTATGAATGAAAATTGTGCACTTCCTTGTGTTTTATTTTACCCTTAATCATATGTAATCAGTTTGGTATATGTAATATGCTTAAGAATAGCTAGTACACGATGACAGTCAAATGAACTAGTTCACGTAGTGAACGAGTTTGTTCATTATGATTTGAACTAGTTCAAATCATAATGAACCTACATTCCCTCAAAGTGAACAACAGAGCTGGGAAGGTAGCGATCACTGTAAATAGTTACCGTAGTAGCGATCACACATGTTGGTAGTTGAGTCTACTAGTCACTTGTAACCTAACCTAAAATAGCGTGAATAAAACAGAAGTGCTGGTTAGTGTTAGTGTAAGAAAGTGGTTAGTGTAAGAAAGGGGACGAGAGATTCGGTTCAAGATGCTCAAAAAGACCTGTTACTGATACAAATCTAATGGTCTGTACGCTATGGAAATTATCATATTTTCGTTCACATCAATAATACTGTTCAATCAAAAGAGCCCCAAGAACGGGTCACTTTACATCTCTAGAATCGAACTTCCCATCTTTTTTAGGCAAAAGTTCATCTCGGTTGTAGTATACGTACGTTCAGCTCCTTTTCAGAACTGAAATTATCGTATATTTCTTGCGAGTCGATTGAGGTCTATTTTGTTTTTTAATCTGAGCAGGGAATTGTTCAGTGATTTGACGTAAGAAAATACTGTATCATATCATATAAAATATGGTAATGGCGTTCAAGCAGCGTGCGTCACAACATTATTGATTTATTTTACGTCAAATAAAAAATAGATGTATATATATATTAGGGATGGGTTGATTCCAATTTTATTCGATTCCGATTCCGGTTCCGATTCTTCAAAATCGATTCCCGATTCCGATTTCATCGATTCTTGCATGAATAACATGAATAGGCCACTGCCTTCTGGCCTACAAAGTGATATATTAATTATAATTAGCTATGTAGGCTATGTCTTTTAATTCAACAGATTTATATTTGATAAAATAAGTAATCAGGCAACTGAGTAAAATAAATTTTTATTTTTAATAAGCAAAATACAACCATAACAAATATTCAGTTTAGTCTACAAAAACAAGTGCAAACCGCAAATGAATAATGATATTATTAAATAAGAAGAAAAAAAAACTGAGATGGTGACAAAACCTAATAAATATTTTTTAAATTATACATAGAAAGAAGTAGAAATTCTAAACTGCAGTTTAGGCTTTTAAAAAATGGGTATTTTAACAAAACATAAATAATGACTTCCCACTAATAAAACAAGACACAATATTATAGTGAACAATTACATATACACACATCAATAATAATGAACGAAAATTGTATAATTTTGCATATATAATGTAGTACTAAGGCCTACTGAAATTTTGTAATGACAGGCCTACCTAAAAAGAAATACTAGCCTATTTGCAACAGAAAGTACTAGGGCTTACTGAAATTATATAATGATAGGCCTACCTAAAAAGAAATAGTAGCCTAATTGCAACAGAAAGTACTAAGGCCTACTGAAATTTTGTAATGACAGGCCTACCTAAAAAGAAATAGTAGCCTAATTCACCTAACAGCAATTTAGTTTCCAAACAACGGATATTTTACCAGAACATAAATAATAATTTTCCATTAATTAAACTATACACAAAAATGATGAAGAATCATAACTAAGCAAAAACAAGCAACTATAAGAAAACACCTGATTAAGATTAATAAACTAATATCAATTAAGAATAAAAATATATGATGGTAAAACAGACGATACTAATTGAAATACAATTTTTTTAAATTATACCTAAAAAGAAATTTTTGCCGTTTAATTCGCCTAAGAGCAATTGGTATTTTCAAACAAGGTTTTCAATAGAGGTCAAACTATTAGAATTATTGAAATCATTTTCAACTTATAGTATTTTTTGTTTGAAAAGTGAGAAAAGGGCAGTACATTTGTAGGTACTAAGAACAAAACCAAAAGGTAGTGAAGCATACAAGGCATCACATTTACATCTGACCTATTACTCAATGTTCTTGTTAAGGAAAACAAGCATTTTCACTCTCTCTGGGTCAAGCCTATTTCTTTTGGCGTCACATATGTTTCCCGCAGTGCTGAATAGCCTTTCACTATATACGGTACAAGGCGGAATGCAAAGATATTTAAAAGCAACACTTTTTAGTTTTTGGAAAACACTATTTGACCAGTAATGGGAAACTTTTTCACCATCTTTGGGGTCCATGTTCTTTTCTCCAAGGTAATGCACAAGTTCACTTTCGCAAGATGTGGCATCGTCGTCAACTTGCTCTACATTTTGTCCAAAATAGTCTTTGTAATGAGCCCACAACCCCTTGCCAGCTTTACTTGTGTCTTAGGTGGAGGATGAGGCCTCAGGCAGCGGTTCAGTAACAGAGGTTGCAGCACTCTGTGACAAAAGCACCATTTCTTCTTTTATTTTCGCTTTTGCCTTTTCGAAAGCTGTTCCACTGCAAAAAAGTGCTCCCTTGAATCGAGGGTCCAGTACTGTTGCACAGGCATATGTCAGGTTGTCTTCCACATCAGGATAGCGCCTCCTCAAAGATGCCATCAAATCATTCTTTACTCCAAGGAGACCTGAACATTGGAAGTCAGTGTTCTCCACGACACTCTTCACTGTATTTATCAATGGGATGACCTGAGGAAAATACAAAATAAAATACAAATTGTTCTCATATTTTTCAATAAAGGAATGTTTTAGCATTTTTATAGTATTTATTTACTATGGTTTTATTTATAATTTTATGCCCATAATTATTCTTTAGTTACCGAACTTTATTACAAAGAACAAAGCATGTACCTACATTGCTTTAACATTTGTTTGGGTATCATTAAGAAAATTAAAATAAGATTGGACGTACAGTTATTGTACGTTAATGTAACAGTTATTGTACCTTAATATAATATACATCATCACAGTTAAGTATTTTATAATCTTGGTAAGTTCCCTATGTGATGTCTCCTCTCATCACTGTATTGTTGATATAAGTAGGCCTAACTGGAGCAAAAAGTAAAAATCGGAACACGTCACCTTCTGAACCATAGTCATATATGCTATCCATGAGGCTAGACAAAATTCAAAAGTAATAGCCTAATTGTATTGATGATTTATCACATAAATTTTTGTAAGATAGGGGCCAAATAGTAATTTTCATGACTTATATAGGGCAAAGGTAGCCTAAATGATTTAAGTGAAGACCAATACTAAAAAAAGTTACAATAGTTCCTTGCATGGTTGGTTTATGTTTAAAAATTAATTTAAAACATAGGCCTATGGTGAAACATTGTTAGGCCAAAGCTTTTTATAATAACTCAATTCACAAAAAAAACCTACCTCAGATATGCTGGAAGATGCTTTGCTGACCTGAAGAGTTGCTTGCTCGAATATCTCCAGAATACATATCGCGAACTCCATTGTCTTCCAGTCATCACCATACATTTCTACTGAGAGCTTGACCTCACTCTTGCTGGAAACTAAAATTATTGCCTCTTTTTGCTCCAGTACCCTTCGGAGCATGTAATAGGTACTATTCCAGCGGGTCGGCTCATCCTGAATCATTCGGTGCTGAGGCAGTCCGAGTTGTATCTGACAGCTTTTCAACATTTTCGTATTTTTTGCCGAATGCTTAAAACTCCCGACAAGCTTCTTGGTTTTTTTTAACAAGTTTGTCATTTTGGGATTATTGATGAGGCCATCTTTAACCACCAGTTGCAAAGTGTGTGCAACACACGGAATAGCTTGAAACTGTGAGCGTTGAATGGCTGCAGTTATGTCGGTGCCATTATCCCTCATGACTGCAACAACTTTGGCTGTGACATCCCATTCATCCAGTACTTTCAGTAAAAAATTTTTTAGATTGTCGGCTGTGTGGGATGCTTCGGTGAAAGGTACTACTTCTAAACACCTATGTGTTATTTTGAGGGCATAATTGGCTCCAGAGTAGAAATGGGCTGTCACGGCCATGTAATCTTCATTGGCAATAGAGGTCCACATATCTGTTGTAATGGCTACATAGTTGGCTGAATGGAGCTCCTCTTTCACCTTTTCATAGACCTCATTGTACATGTCAACAAGTACTTTGTTTGAAAAAGTTTTACGAGAGGGCACTGTATATCTTGGTTCTAAATGATTTACCAATCTTTTAAATCCTTTGTTTTCCACAACTGACATTGGTTGGAGGTCAAGGCATATCATCTCACATATAAGATTTGTAATTTTCTTAGCTCTAGGGTCACTGCTCTTGAATTTTGTTGCTCTGTCGAAAAGACTGTCCACTGTTTGTTGTTTTTTCTTGCTTCCTAACTTTATAGTTTTAGGATATAAGCCATAATTCCTCTCAGAACTCTGTATAGGCCTACTTGACATTTGCGATTCAGTTGGTGATACCTGAGAGGTGATTTCAGAATAAAGAGAAGGTAGTGTAGATAGGCTTGAACTTGATCCTGGTGATGTAACTAGAGTTTTTGAGGGTGCTGAAGAACATGTTGCTGAAGTTGGACCCAAAGCTCCCAATTCTAGAGGATCATCAGGATCTATTTCAACATGGAGCTCATCAAAATGCATCGTACCAGTAGGCCTATCTGTTTCCATGGCTGCTGGTAAATTACAAATAGATCCCTCATTAGATTGATCAGGAGCTGATTCTGAAACTTTAAAGGAGCTAGATAGGCTATGTGATGAGGAAGGCTTACTCTGAGGTTGAAAAAATGAAACTATTTTTGAGGTCGCAGAATCTGAGCTAGGCTTGCCTTGAGGTGTTCCTTGGTCAGTTGATGAAGGTTTTGAAGAAGATCCAACGATTATATGGTGCACTTTATTGAGGTGTTTCAACATATTCGATGTAGATTTGCTACTCCCGCCCCTTGAAATGAGAGTCCCGCACAAATTACACTTCGCGTATTTTTGGTCGTCATGAATTTTAAAATGTTTCCACACGTTAGAAGCCATTGCCGATTGCGTTTTCTTCAACTATTTAATGAACTAAACACACGAAAAACTGCATTAACATAACGTAAACAAACGTTTATTTATAATGTCATCGTCCGTTGGAATAAAACAACTAGATCGCGCCTCGCGCTACGATAAATGAACAACAAAACAAAGAAACAAAGCAACTGGTCAGGGACGCAACTTTGACAAAAGGAAAATACCCCGATTCGGACTAAAATTCCCTCATTTTCCCTTTGGACAAACAGTAAAATCCTTCAACGAATAAAACAAATTGAATATTCGCTGAGGATTTCGACAAAGAAAGGCAACCAACCTGCTTTGGCCGTTCCCGACTGAATTATTATACGAATTTGTTTTATCGCAATCAGATCTCGGAACTTTAAACGGGAGCAGGAAACCACGAATAGCTATTACGAATGAAATAACCGTTTCATAACGCGTCGTCTGATTGGCAGTTGCTAAACCCTGACAAAGATAATAATCCTAATTTGGTTTTGCCGCTCATTGATCGAATTATTTATAGATATAGAATTGAATGTACAGAAAATGAAAACTGTAAACCAGATAACTAATTTAAAAGGAAAAACTTGACGAGGAACTACTTTATTAGTCTAAACCGTTCTAATATCGTCTGGTAACACTGTTTCGAAGTTAGTTCAGGTACGTCATTATTTTGATACGTTTTGTACATCATTTTGCGATGTAAAAATAGTTATCTACAACAGTTTTCACTTTCGACTTATTGTCTTTGTAAGTGTCTGCTGTTCAGAATTAGTAATAAATATTCGAATACTGCTAGAAAATTGCTGTTTAGCCTAGAAATCCAATGTAACTCAACGAATTGAGTCACGACAGACGACAATGACAATGCAGTTCTTTTGTTGACCCGATCGAAAACGCTACGGGATATATTGTCGTCATCGTTTTCTCTAACATAAGTTTACAAGTGCAAGTCTGATTAAATATTTTAACTGTGATAGTAAGTAGTAATAACTGTTGAAACATTTTATCTCAATTATTATTTTAATTGTAAGTCTATAATAACAGACTTGAAAGGAAACTACATTAGAAGGACAAAGACACACGACGCAAATGTAGTACAATATTTCGTGCCGTAAAGACAAAGTGGTTCCCTGACTCCCTTTAGTTTGCATTACGTGGATACGATGAATACCATAATCGTACCATAGTTTGTGTCCGCAAAGACAAGAGCCGGTTCCCCGAATTGAAAGGTAACCTGAAATCCTAAACAAACTTCGTCGAAATCGTCATATCTAAATGCGCGTCGGCAGAAAACACCTCGTACCTCCCGCCACACAAATTCAATATTTTTTTATCGATTTGTTGGAATCGAGGGACCGGAATCGACTTTAGCCGATCGATTCTCGATTCCGATTCTTAACCTGAGAATCGGGTGGAATCGAGAATCGACTTTAGGAATCGACTCATCCCTAATATATATATCCGTGGCGAACGTCTATTAATTATTATTCCGAAAACACCGTAGATCGCCAAAACTGTGAGTAATATTTGCGCATATGATATTTTTTCCTGTCAAATTGTTGAACGGTTTTCTGGCTAGGTTAGATAATAACACAGTTGGAGTGTAAAAAGATGGTAAAGTACGTTAATTTTGATTCTTAAACTCACAGAATGGTTCCCTGTTCACATTGACGTCGATGAAAACTGTAAAAAATTCATGAATCAACTCAAATGAGGGATAAACATGTTGGAAGACCTTTTCTTAACAAAATACGACGAATTTAGAGATTGGGAAAATAATTTTTACTGAACCGAAAACTTATCAAACATCTCCTTTTTTTATTCATAAGTTTAAAATTTAGCTGCCCAAAATCTTCACTGTATCACTAGTTGGCACTTAGCTGATATTTCGGACTGCATCTCGTCGCCAATATCGGCTAGACCGATATTAGCCGACTACATCTATCGTTTTCATTCGATTATACCAGGTTTTCATGAATTTCTCGTTATGAAATAATTATTTATCTGTTGTTCAGTGTAGCCTCATGTATCGAAGTAGTTTCAAGTTGTACATATTTCATTACTGATCATAATTTATCATAATTTAAAAACAAATTCATCCTAAGCGACTTTAACATTTTTTTTTTAGTAAACCTGCTTAGTCTTTATTATCAATCGACATGATTTTCAAATTTGATTATATAATTCACAGCTTACTTCTGGTTAGTTGTACCCTCGTTATTACTGAATTAAATACCCACAGAATACAGATCCACTCTTCTTGGCATGTACACAATCAATTTTTTGTTGAGAGGAGGCAATTCTGAAAGCAAATGACTGCATTTGGCGATGAAGCCTGAATTTTAGCATCAGTTTGGTTAGATGCAGTTTTTGCCAACAAGCTTCGTGACATTTTCGCGGTACACTTTGAACTGAACCACCAGATAAACATATCAGCCGGCTGTGAAACAGTGTAATTGGCTTGCATAGAAAATTTGATCTGTGATATGAGTGAACAGATTAAATCTTTATAATCCACGTTGTTTCAATTAATAATATACTTTCTTAGTTTTTTACATAATGTTATGAAAAAAGGAAAAAGGTTAAACAAAACAACAATGCCACATAAAAATTTAGGAAGGCTGGAAGTAACAAGTTTTATTTATCAAATGTTACAGTTACAAACAACAAATCAAAATTATTGTGTTCAGTTTAGATGTATAAATTTACGAATCTGGCGAAACTTAACATAGGCTTAGGATGGTGTCTGCCCTTTACAGTTGTCTTGGGTGAACAGGATTTATCCTTCTGTAAATAATCACTCGAAAATACACAATACTCGAAAAAAATTCCAACGACTCGACTCGAACTCAAAAATCACTACTCGCACACCCCTAAAATTTAGTAATCATTTGGCAACTGTTACCAATGTTTCACTCCTAGTAAACAATTAGGGTTGAACCCATTCCATAGAATTACGTTATTCAGCATCTGGTGATGTTTCAGATGAGTATTTCCTGGAGAATGTTGAAGTGATTGATAGAGTGACCGAAGATAGGAGGCAAAGACTAGTGTCTGCACTGGATTGGCCCAAGGATAACAGCATTCAGCGTAGTCTGGCTACTTGGCCATGTTACAATGTCCTGGCTGACTTGAAGGTCTCTTCGCGGCTGTGTGAAGCTTGTGAACGTAGCAAGGTGCATGCCCGCATTATCCTCTATGGTCAGCCCTATAACGCTACCACTCTGGATGGCACCACACCAGAAAGTAGCAGTGGGAAGGTACGCCATTCTAAAGCATTGTGTAATCAACATTTTGAAAATGTTAAAATTGTTTTACATGCAAATCTAAGAACGTTGACAGTTGCTAATTGTAGCTTTTATTTACAATATAGAAGAACCTCATTACAACACACTAACAAGAGCTGAAAGTTGTCCATAACAATGAAGGTCTGTTTTTAACAAATACTTTTTATAGGTATGAAATTTTACAGGAGTGAACACAACTAAAATTACAATCCTCTAGTTATGTATGAACATGTGGTATTTTTAATTTATAAAATATAATGTGGTAGACAATGACTCAACTGGCCATACAAATTTCAACGCCAAGTCAACTGTCCCCTCCTAGCAATCTTGGATCGTGAGATTCCACGCTGGCGTTGGTTAGGTGGTGTGTAATTCTCTGTCCAAAGACTAAAGGCAACCCTTCGCTCACGTTTTAACTCTGGCGGGTCTAATTCAGTTGACTATGTCAACTGCTTAATTGATACAGTTCACTATAATTAATAGCAAGTATAATCTTTTAATTGATTCTCATTTTTATTTCTAATTTTAATTTAATTTAAAACAAGCACAAACATTATATGATTATTATAATTTTGAAATGTAACATATAATTTAAATAAAGTAATTAGTAAAACAACAACCGTCAGAACCACTCTGTATTTGGACTTATTTTCAATGAAATATAATGTGGAATTCTACGCAATTATCAAAAATTAATAAAATTTGATTTTTTTAAATTTTGTTTTTATGTAATGTACTGTATTATTTGTTTCTCAGGGCAAGTTAGCCCCAAGTACCTTGTGCGGTGTGCATATGAATTTTTCCCATGTTGAATATGAATTTAACAATTTAATTTAAAATTTATGTTCTGAGATGCACATTAGGAAAATTCCTTGAATTGCAGATTTAAAGTACAACAACATATTAATTTGTGCCGAGATGTCAACATGCTTGTACCTGTCCTGTAGGTTCTCTTTAGATATTGATGGTACCTTCCTCCATCTCAAAGTGTTATTGCAATTTGTGTGAATGATAGTAAACTGCCACTCGATCTTCCACTCAAAGGGTTGGGAAAATATTTTTCTGGAACTAGTTGTTCATGATACAAAGGCCTATACACATTTTCAAGACAATTAAATGTACCTTTCTTTTAATATATATTTTTTAAATGTCTGTTCTAAAGATAAACAACAGGAGAATTTAGTAATTTTAAGTATTATATTTTAGGTTAGGTTAAAGGGCACTAGGCCAGGAATTAGTATATTAGAGAGATAGGACATCAGCAAACTTACCTTAAAAGACAAGTTCACTAACATCAGAGTAGTAGTCACAAACACAAAATACACAAAAGCTCACAAATTTTCAACACCACTGGCATTTTCTTCAGGTGAGTAGAGGGAGAGAGAGAGAGACGTCTCTCTCTCTCCCTCTACTCACCTGAAGAAAATGCCAGTGGTGTTGAAAATTTGTGAGCTTTTGTGTATTTTGTGTTTGTGACTACTACTCTGATGTTAGTGAACTTGTCTTTTAAGGTAAGTTTGCTGATGTCCTATCTCTCTAATATACTAAGTATTATATTTTTAATCTTTGGCCTAAGAACAATGCTCAAATAGGTAATGATATACCCTGTATGTATGTTTATATAGTTAAATTGTTATTTGCGTGTGTGCTGTATCAAACGGAAGTGTTGTACTTGTAGGACTTTGTGATCTGCCTGGATTGCATAAAGTGGGTACAGCTGTACAACAAGTTGGTCCATCAGAAATACATAATGTACATAGAGTGTGCCAAGCGTGTAGCGGAGACTCGGGGCGAGGACAAGAACAAAGACACCACAGTAATATTGAACGAGCTACTTGCAGAGGAGGAATGGCTAAAGAAGGTAACTGACCCTAGACCACCTACTGACTAGTTGATTGTGCTTCTACACCAATGTTAATGTTGTTCAGTGACAGTTATAGTCTCAGACATTGGAGGAAACTGCCCCCTCCAGTTTTCAGAAATTTTCCATAAAATATTAGTTTAGTGAATATAATGTTAACTGTGTTAAAAGAGTGAAAAAATAAAAACTCAATTAATTTTGTTAGCTTTTAAACGTCATCAGGGAGATAAGATAATTTTATTCCCTTGATCTTAACAGAAATTGAAACCTGCAAAGGAGAGTGATATTTATAAATTACTTATAATCATTGATATTATATACATTAATAATTTTCAATAATTTGAGCAAAAGGTAAAAATCACAATACTGTTACTTAATTCTTTTGCAGAGGCAAGTCTAGCTTGTTTAATTTGACTTGTGGCATTGGAAAGCGTTGACTGTTGTTTTAATAAAATCAGTATTAACCCTTTTAGTGCCGTAGCGTCGACGATGTAATTTATGCATAAATTGCCGGTGTCGAACCAGTCGACGATCTGTATTTTCGTAATATTTCATATATTATGTATTTGATTGACTCAGTTAAACAGGGCGTCCACATTCTGGAAAGTCAGGGATAGTCAGAAAAACAAATTTGGAGTCAGGAAAATGAACAAAAATTCTGGAAAGTCAGGGAAATCTGCTCCAGTGATTTGAGGGAATTGTTTTATGCTCTAGTTGGCTGTAACCTGATCTAACGTTACATTTTTCTAGTTATGTTATACAATTAATTAAAGTGGTGGTCAATAGTGCAATGTCCTATATCATTGATTTTATACATAAATAGATTAACCATCCAATGTTAAATTTTGAGTCGCAAAACATGAGGTATCTTTGTGGTCCATTTTGGAGTGCTAGTGTGGTCAATTGTGGAGCGCTAGTGTAGTCCCATGTAAACGTAATGCAGTTTAAACCAGTTGTGGCTACGGGCTCACTAACTAACAAAATTATAGGCACAAATATTCCTATTAGATGGAATATCTATTGTAGGTGTACAATAAAGACCTATATGTTCTGATAGTATTCTCCAGTGTTGAAATAAGTATTTAAATGTAATTTTTAATTTATTTATCATTTATTCATAAGACGCCAATCATCAAGATATGGGCGAATATAGATTTTGAATGAGTGTAGATGAGCGAATGTAGTCGTTGTTACAAACTAAGGCCGACTATTCCTTAGAAAGTGTCATTAATTAATAGCCCAATGACAAATGAACAGCCGGTGTATCAGCTGATTCTTCTCAAAATGTCTTTATTTTGTGAGAGCCTTGTATATATTTACATATAGGTTTCCTTTTTGTAAGTGTTCATAATGAAAATATTAGCAATGTAGCTTCGTAGAAAAGTATTTGTATTTTCAATAAAATGTTAGTAGAAAAAGGAGGAAAAAAGAAAGGGAGAGAGAACTAGGCCAGCTATAGGTATGGAGGAGGCTGGGTGTTCTTGTTTATTTCTTTTATAATGTTTATTTACACTGTTAATAGCAAGATTAATATCTCCAGAATAATCATTTTAATGTAATGCTTAAAATACAACACATTTAGACTACATAATGCATTTTTGAAAAATTGTGAGAGTCAGTGTTAATTCTCCAAAATAGTCAGGGAAAATTGTGACAAAATTTGTGTGGACACCCTGTTAAAAAGATGTACCGTATTCCAAATGAATCAATCTTTTGATTGGTATCGTTTTCATATTTCTTTCTTTTACACATTTGAATTTGTAATCGAGAAAAAATATGACAATGACAGTTGTCAGCTAGTGTTGATTCAGAAGGCAGTCAGTAGAATACATGAATATTATTCAGTTCTTTTGGTTATATTTGACAATGTTATGTCTGTTGTTACTAAAAGTAATTTGTAATACAGTTTTACTTTGCTATTTTGAAACATATTATTTGTGATAGTCATAATTATATCAAAGAATATGTGTTTGTTTATTGGGTGATAGTTTTTTTTTCAGTTACTAAATTTTTCAACTATATTCCTTTCACAAATTGTCTTATTACTATATGTATTTTGTATAGAATTTTATGTTCTACAGTGTAAAAAAAGATTTATG
Source organism: Stictocephala bisonia (assembly GCA_035578905.1). NCBI lineage: Eukaryota > Metazoa > Arthropoda > Insecta > Hemiptera > Membracidae > Stictocephala > Stictocephala bisonia. The sequence goes on along the minus strand of JAQJVL010000617.1, from coordinate 475,858 downwards.
AATTTAGGACACATCGTTTTTTTATAACGTTTTTTCACAAAGTTACAGAAATGTGACAAAAAATTACTTTACACTGAGTTCTGTTAATATTGCTCAATCAAGTCGAATATAAAACTAAATATTTTTGTTATGTATGCATTTTTTATTGGTCTTTTACATGATATAAATAAAAAAAAATTTATACGTATGAAAAAATTCAGTTCAAATTTAGTTTTTTGTAAATTTTCTTTTTTTACTTTTGAATATTATTTTTTTACTATTATTTACCTTTCATAAATTGTCTGATTACTACATGTATTTTGTAGAGAATTTCATGTTCTACAAATTAAAACAAAAATTATTAATATAGGGTACATATTTTATTTGTTCTACAAACTAACCCTTCCCGGGTGGCCATATACCAGCTGTAAAACTGACGTATATTTAGGGTCGAGGTCAAAAAATGAAATTTACTTTTACATAATTTTTTAAAATCCTCTATGTATATAACTTCAAACAATACATATGTTTTGTTTCAAATAATTTTTTTTAATGCACTTTTACGTTAATTACTTTGGCTGATATATCCGCTCCCGTCCGCTGTACATTGGAACATTGGCTGATATATCTGCCTCCCGTCCGCTATACATTGGATCGATAAGGATATATCAAACTATGGTTTGTACGATGTAGAATAAGTTACAAATAACACGCTAATTGCTTATATAAAATTTATTGCAATAATTAAAAAATTGAAACAATATAAAATTATAAAAATCAGATACGTAAAATAATCATTATTGCCATTATTTGGTCCTCTTTCTTTTAATTAAAGTTCCTTTTTAGTATGGTATAGCTCACAACAAGTGTCTGGATGAAGGTATGGTTTTGCAATAAATGTATTGCAGAAATATACTGTTTCTCTGCGTACTTTTTTTTGCTGCAAACATGGCATCTAAAAGAACCTTTCGGTGCCTTTCCCATTACATGCAGTCTTCCATCAAGTCTGCATCTCACAGTCACTTGGTCTTCCTGGTTGTTTCATTTGAAGATTTGTTTTTGACATCATATATCCCCTCACCAGATCTTTAACAAGACTTAGTCGAAAATTTTTATGTCACAGTGGTAATTTGTTATTATCCATTTGAACACTTTTATGAAGAATGTATGCATAAATGACCGACACGTCGAGAAGCCAAAAGAAGAGTTTCCTGTACCACTTCTTTGTTCGTCTCATGAATTGGTAGCTCGAGATTATACGATCACTGCGATCAACCCCGCCCATATTTTTTATATAATCCAATACTAGGTCTGGTTTCATAACTGGAGGACTGTTAGGGTTTTTGTTTGGTACCTCTGTCATGTCATTACGGCTGACTTTATGTTTTGTAGAAAGAGCCGTAACTACTCTTTGGTCCTTCCAAAAGATCACAGCAATTTCCCCGTTTCTCCAAGCTTCAATTTCTCCACATTTGAGATTTTTTGATAAAATTGACATTTTTTTCGATTCCCCATAACGGTTCCTGTTACAAACACGTTTCTCTTCAGTAGCTCCTCAGCTAGTTCAGGGCTGTTATAGTAGCGATCTACAAATATATGATGGCCGGAGGGGGGGGGTCCAATAGATCTCTAATGAGACTATCACAAAGATTTAGCATAGTTTTAGTTGTTTTGAGCAAATCATCATTAGAATCATCTTGCTTTCCATAATATGGGCTAAAATTGCATATGTATCCATTTAGAGCATCAGAGAGTACAAACACTTTCAACCCGAATTCTGTGGGCTTCATTGGGTTGTATACTTTGAAAACTATTTTTCCTTTAAAAGAAACAGTGCTCTCATCTACTGAGATATTTGAGCTTGGAATGTAAAATAACATGCATTTCTCTTTGATTGTATTAAGTACGTCTCTGATTTAAAAATCAGAGTGATTTAAGAGGGAAGTGATCTATCACGATCACTTCCCTCTTCATGACTGAAGTGTAGGTTCCAGAAGATATCTAAAAATCTATCTCAGTTAAAAACAGTACCATAAATAGGCATTTTATTAACCCACTTTTGAGAAAAGTAGTCTTTCAGATCTGGTAAAGGGTGTAACCCATATTCAAAATTACACCTAGAAGGGCGTATAGTTCGTTAGTTGTAGTGTCAACCCAACGTTTCTTACTATTTGGGCTAGCAATAATAATCCTCTTATCAACGTTTTTTTTCCCCAAATAAATTAGTTTCATGACATATTTTATCCATCAAATCATCACTAAAAAATAAGCGAAAATAATCAAATGGTTTGGAAGAAGCATCAATAGATTAAGGTAAGCTATGTCCTTGATGTGGGTTACTTACAGTAATAGAGCTCATCGGTCCTGCATCGAAGTCTGAAACATTGGCCCAGTTTTTGTCCCATTCTGTACGAAGTTGTTTGGTTTTACACACTCGCTGTTTCTTGCTATTACCACCACCATCGTTAGGTAGTTTTCTTTTAGTGGCCATATTTCTACTAGTGCTAGGTATGGGAGATGGAAGGCTTTCTTGATCACAGTCAAGAAACGAAGTATTGCCCTGTTCACTTGTGTCACTAGTGTCATGGTGAGCACTCACATCTTTGTCGTTACTATTTACATCATTTGTATTATTTACACAGTTTATATTATTTACAACATTTATGGCCGGCCTATCATCAAGATTATATTTACTGAAATCTTCACTGCATAACAAATAATTATTTACATTATGTACAACAGGGTTATTGACTGTATTCACTAAACTATTATTTACAGAGTCGTCTTCATCACTGTGCACAATGTCACTGTCCATAGTATTTACATCCTCTTCAATTATACTTCTATCAGATAAGTTTCCTGCTTCATCTTCTTGTATGTCATCATTACAATAGATAAAAATCGCTCTCTGACACAGACCGATTCAACAGTTCAATAATATCATCATCATTAACGTTGGAATTCATGTTTGCACTGCACTACACTGCACTGATCACGATTGATGACTAATGTCAACTAATGCTTTTGGCGCGAAACAGTAATCAACACACACTGGTTGCGAACAGAAAAGGCACCAACATTACGTCACTGACAGTGAGTGCTGCCAACCTACACCATAAAATTTCCCATTCAAGACCAAACTATACAATAACAATAGCGTATATAATGTTAACAATAGTTATATTTCTCAACAAAATCAATGTTTAAAAAAAAAAGAGTCGATAAAACATTGTGATAAAATTAGAAACTAGTTCTTTCGGTGTCAACCGCGTCAAAGGACTATTTACATTATGTAAAGTTCCAGACGTTTCGCCCATGCTATCCTCAGTGGTTAGGCTGAGAGTGGAATTGAATGGCATCCAGTGAAGCCCTCCAAAATCACATGAATGGCCATAGACATGATTGCAAAGTCCCAAATCCTGGAAACCTCTCTCTCTCTGCCCACACTCTTCTCCATAACCAAAACGTTGACCAGTGTTACTTCACCAAAGTAATCAAATTTCTTCATTCCCATGTCAATAGTGCCCACCTTTGGAGGATGGAATTCACGCCAACAGATTACCATTTCTTTTCTACCCCTCCAATATCAGCAAACTTCATATATACACACTGGGAAAAAAAACTGCACTAAGACCCGAGTGTTGTTCTATGGATGAAGTATAACCACTGCCACCTACCCAGAAATAGTGGAAGCTAAGTCAGTCTCTCTCTTCTCACCTGATGAAAGTGCCAGTGGCATTAAACATTTGTGTCAAGTGTTTTGTCTTTGTTACTACAACTCTGGTGTTGTGGAAGTGCTGATGTCCTATCTCTCCTGATATACTACTATTATTAAAATATAAACTTCGTAAATTAGAATACACCCTTAATCATAATTTTACGTCATTCCCAAATAAATCATTTTTTGTTAAATTAACGAACTTTTTAGGTGAGATAATTCCCCCATCCCTTCCCTACTCTCTCTCTCTCTCTCTCTCTCTAAAACTTGTGTCATTGTTAGTCCAGCGTCCAGTGCTTCATCTGCTGAATTCCATACCACACACTTTGTTTATTTAGACATGAGTTACTTCGGCCTATGAATTCGATTTAATCTGTTTATTTCATTTATGTAGTTTAGTTCTGTTTACTTTTGCAAAACCGGCCAGGAAAAGCTTCACTTGCATCCAGAAATCTGCTTTGAGGCATATCATCTAAAGAGAAATATGCTTGAATACACTTGTAATATCATGTTTAGTCATTAGATTGTACAATCAAATGAAATTAACTATTAATTAGTTTTTTTACAAAACAATTTCCCTTGTAGCTAATGACGTGTATATACGCAAGTATTATTTTTGGAAAAAATTTATACTTATTTTTTTCATAATATTATATATTGGTAAAAAATTCAGTAGTGACCCAACCAAGTTTCATATAAATACATATTTTGTTTCATATAGCTTACGTTAAGAATATAAATTTGCCCGCGAAGGGTTAATTTACCTTAAGGTGACCTTCACTCAACGACTTTACATAATTTTTTTTATTTCTTTGAGTTCTTTATTGGAGATGTTTTAAATTATTTAATTCTAATTTTTTGTTGATTAGAAAAAAATTAGAATTTTGTTGATGTCTAAAGATTGCCTACATTGTAGGTGAAAGGCCTCACAAAAATAAATTATTTTATTGGAGTATTTGAGAATTTATTAAATTATTTATAATTTGACTCAACATAATGTAATTTTGAATCCAACAGTAATTGTAACTGTCATAATAGATAATAATTTTTTACTAAAACCATTCATTCTATATAAAATTCTTCCATTCAAATTATTACAAAACAATTTCTTGTAAAGTTTACAGTTTTAATAATTTGTCCATAATTTCTTGTCTTTTTTAGTTGTTTCGTCAAGTAAGAGTGATGTGGGCAGACGTTGAAAAAGCAGAAAGAGAGAAAAAAAGAAGGCTTGGAATAAAGATAGCTCCACCTGTGCTTAATCCTATAAGTGAAGAAGAGAAAGAAAACAAAATACAAGATGATGGCTTGATAAAAGAGATAAAAGTGGAAGTGGAAGATAACTGCAAAGGAGTGGCTGAAGGGGAGGATATGGAGCTTCCAAACAACGATGATTGTCCTGTGCCGAAAGAAGGTGACAGAATGGAGTATACACCACCTATGGTAACAGTAACAAACCAGTGTGAGGAAAGTGAAGCTAATGTTCGTGAAGCAAGGGTAACCGAAACTAATCCGTCTGAAGATAGTGAAGTTAATGTATGTGAAACAAGGTTAGAAACTAATCCATCTAGGGAAAGTGAAGGTATTGTATGTGAAACAAGGGTAACAGAAACTATTCCTTCTGGGGAAAATGAGGATAATATTTGTGAAACAAGAGTAACAGAAACTACTCCGTCTGAAGAAAGTGAAGCTAATGTTTGTGAATCAAGGGTGTCGGAAACTAATCTGTCAGGAGATTGTGAAACAAAATCAGAAGAACCCCAAAATTTAAACCAGAGGAACGAGCCTTCAGAATGAACTATTTACCATTAGAATGTTTTATTTAGCTTTCTGTGATTTATTGATCTGGTTTGTAACCTAGAGATTGACTGGCAGACAGCATACATTTACTGACAAATTGCCAACCTAGTTATAACTTAGTGATGCCATCATCATTGTTTATATACATTAAGGAAGTATTTTTATATTGCTGATTTATTTTCAAACTAGAGTATGTATATTGGAGAAATAGGACATCAGCAAACTTACCTTAGAAGACAAGTCCACTAACACCAGAGGAGTAGTAACATACACAAAAGAATCATTAGTGTGATTATGTGATTCTTTTTTGTATGTTACTACTATTCTGGTGTTAGTGAACTTGTCTTATAAGGTAAGTTTGCTGATGTCCTATCTCTCCAATATACTAATTCCTGGCCTTGTGACCTTTAACCTAACCTAAAACTAGAGCATGTGAAACTGAAGATTGATTCAATTGTTTATTTAAATAATTGATTTCTATTGGTACAAATTCAAAGAAAACTTACTTATTACCATAAAATAACTAGTAAACAGTATTAAACATAATTCTTAAAACTCAACCGTTCAGGTTTAAATATAAAATTGACTAAAGGTAGTATTGGTTATGATACCTTTTTCTTTTATTAATGTTATTATGATTATTAGTAATAAATTAGTCTGTTAAATGCATAAGAAACATCTTATTATTTAAGGAAATAAAATAATTGACTGTGGAGAGAGTGTACAACTGGTTAAACACTTTGATCCCGATTGTTTATTCGAGATTTTCATTTTGGCCCTGTAAAGTTTTATTTTTAATACCAGTGTCACAAATTGGTTGTCACAAACTTGTTGTGCTATCACAACACAAATTTGCGTAATTGTTTCTCAAGGAAATAGCTGAATTAATAAAAATTAAGTAATAACACAAGTAACAGCAAATCAATAGTCAATGTTTACGCACCAGTATATATCTAAAATTTCTGATTATGCTTAATGTAGCATTTTTCTGTTATTAGTGCATGATAAACAGAACATAAAAACAACTTTTTGTAAATATCACTTAATACCAACTTTAAAAATCTACTTACCACTTTTTTACCTACTTATTTCAGCAATTTATATTTGATGCTTATTTGTGTTTTAACAGTATATTGTATTTTTTATTGATTTTAAATGGTTAGTTATGTGTTTTTATAGTTTTACCTTGAATATTTTATAGTAACTTTTGTCAAAGACATTGTTTTAATTTACATGTTGTGTTACCTGACTTACGTTTTTTTCTTTTTTTTTTTTTTTTTATCAATATGACAGGTATAAGTGTAAACAATCTATATTTTACTAACACTCTGTAAAAAATGTATATAAAACTAAAATATTGTAATTGTATATAGCATTAGTTAGAAACCGGTCATATTTTCATACAGATTTATTAAAATTCAGTGGTTGCCATACAATGTGTCCTATTTGTAATTATTATTGTTTTTGTAAATATGTAAATGTATCTCTGTTAACTGTTGATTTATTGGTTCTGTTCCAAATTGAAGGATTTGGTTGACATCAAAATCAAGAACTATTTCAAAATATTTTTTATATATTGTGTTTGTAAATATAAGGAGCAATATTGAATGATTATTAAAAGTTATATAATGTCTGATTAACAATATTGTTATTTTACACCATTTTTTATTTTTGTTCAGCTCTCAATGTGTTGTTTGAGATTGTTCAATTTCAAAATCTTTTTAATTTCAATAGAAAAATTTAGTGAAATGGTGTGGTGACTGCAGACCATGACAAGGCCTTAAGACCCGTTCAACCAATCCTTCTCCACAAGATATTACCAAGATGAGTTCTGATGACATCCACACTCAAGTGAACCAGTGTCGGGCACCTCACCCAACATAAATTCAAGTTACATTCTAACTAGAAGATAATTTGTCAAGAATTGAAAGTCCCTCACAATAACTCTTTTATACTTATGTTCTACTGATTTTAAATTATTCTCATATAAGTTTAAGTTGACAGAAGTTCCTATATAATTCTGATTTCTTGATACTTTGGGAAAAACCAGGAGAGCAGGATTGAGAAGGAACTTCAATTTTCAGCCTCTACAGATAGATGCTAGAGATTAAAAAGGGGCCTTTTAAAATCAAAAGTTTTAAGAGAAAGTTCTATGATGATTTTTCCATAATTTTACTATATTAAAAATACATTTTAAGAGCCAAGGCAAGAGATGAATTTTAAGAAGGTAGTAGTTTAAGGAAATAGTTGAAAATGTTTTATTTTTTGTGTTGCTCACAGGTAGAACGTTAGAACTTGACATAGCATCAAACTTCAACAATAGAGTATCGTTCCTTTTGATAAGTTGGGTTTAATATCAATGCATACACTTTGATAATAGGTAAACTAATATCAACACAATTTCTAAAATAATTTTTATTAATACAATTAATTAAATTAACTACTAAATCTGAACGTTATTCTAACGAGACCTTCGCCTAACACATCTCAGATAAGGGTTGTTGTTAAGGCAGATAAATGAAAAAAATCTTATACAACTAACAAGTATTGAATATATTACAACGTTAATATTGCAATTTTGTTGACTTTCAATAAGGCCCTTATCTAGTTATCAATAAGCAGTACAAACACTGCCAAAACACTGTGTGCTAGGAGAAAATTAAAGAAAAAGTTCTGGTAAAATAAAGATGTGAAATACTGCATAGTAAAACAGCATTACAATAATTCATGTTTAAAATATTCCAGCACTAAAGGAATCATAAATATTATGTTTTAAAATATATTTTTTTAAGTTACTCCACAAATATTGCTGATAAAAAATGGTGTTACATATTAGGCCTATATTAGGAAAAATATGATTTCCAAGATATAAGGAAATATAAAAGTTTGTTGACATTGTGAATATGAATATGTACAAGAGACAGGAGTCAATGAAGAAGCAGTGAGTAACAATTTAACTAGCGATAACAGTGTTCCACCCCAATAACAAGAGCGAGCGTAACAATCATACAGCAGCTTTCCACTCACTATACAAGTTCCTTCAATTTTGTAGGTAACAGAAGTGTCTTCTAAATTTGCCATATTTAATAATTTAACATGAAAAGAAATTAGTTAATTTACTTGATAATTTATAATAAATAAAGATTTTACAAAATTACAACTTTACCTCAAGATATTCATTATAAGACTAATAAGAAAATTATAATAACGAATTCTAAAAAGCATAATTTCAGTTTAAATGTGAAGCAAATAACTTTTTTTTTTAGTTTCACTAAAGTTTGGCTTGGCAACATTGAGACACATACAATACTTTTGATCAGTCATTACAAGTAGATTGGTTTTTGTTCACAACCAATGACTGAGGAATGTACCAGTGGCGTTAGTCTTCACCTGAGACCTCGATGGGGATGGAAGTGGTGAACGTCGGTGTCTCCAATTCTTCGTGTTTCTTCATCTTCATACCCTGCTGTCAATCGACATTATTGATATTAATTATTGATAATAGTTGAAATTATTGTGATTTATCTACTAAAATACTTGCATATACTGATCCGAGGCGTACAGCTGAGCGTGTGACCTTGTTATAGCAGGTTATGGCGAGATGAGGAACACAGTGTTAAATCCAAGTATTTCTAAATATATAATACATTAGAGCTGAGTCAATTTGATTGAAAGCACATGGATTATTTAAAATGAGTCAAGGTAAATATCAAGCAATACATTGCCTACAAACAAGTCTGCCATATGTATTTTTGTAAATTAAGATAAATATACTAAGTTCATATAGTAAAACTAAAATATGATCGCAATTTAAAGAAATAGTATACCCACAATATAGGATATAACATTTTAATTTTAGCCTAGTTAAAAATTACGATTCACAAACCAAAATCTGTATCCAGTATTCTAATTTAAACTCGATGGGACTAGTTACTCAGTCTTAGTTTTGGTCAGGTCACAAGCACAGCTATGAGCCTCCATACTCACGATTAAGGTCTATCGGTGAATACTCTAAAGCAAATTATAGAAGAGTTTCATTCATAAATAATAAAGAGTTCAATAAAACTGCATTTGCATACGCCTATTATAATTTTCTTTACTATCGTGACTATTCTATTTGTGTTTCTTTTTTCACTAAACGGAAATCAATACAAAATATTTGATGTTATAAATTATATATTCTAATTTTTACACGTTTCAGTGACCATGGCAAACAACTAAGTTTGTGTTGAGAATTAATTGTTGGTCGTTAAAAATTGATGTCGTACTTACAGAATTCACTTAATTTAGATATGTCATAAGAATGGAGTACACAATGGCTTATTTTATTTAACTGTTAAATCAAATTAATCAGTATTTTTTAACAGGTGGGAATAGTTGTAGAAAATAATAAACATAACTGAACTTCAGCCAGCATCAATATCTGATGAAAAGGAACAAAAGAAAGAGAACAAAGCCTGGCGGTGTTTTAACCCAGCTAACAAAAAATTTGAAAATAAGTGAAAAAAATAAAATTTTCTGCCTTTCCAATACCTCTGTACATGTATGGATGAGCGGGTGGGTCATTATCGTTGTACATGTTTGGGTGGGTTGGGCAGGTCGCTTAATACCTCTGTATTGATAGGTGGGCAGGTGGACCAATACCACTGTACACGAATGGATGGGCAAGTTAATATCTCTAAACCTGTATGGGTGGGCAGGTTGCTCAATACCTCTGTGCATGTACGGATAGGCGGGTGGGTCATTACCTTTGTACATGTTTGGGTGGGTTGTGAAGGTCTCTCAATACCTCTGTACGTGTATAGGTGGGCGGGTGGGTCAATATATAAACATACAAACCAAAACTTGCGTCTTTTCCTAATGAAATTTAAATGTTAATTGCGGCATATTTAATAGCATCCAGGTATATTAGATAAAGAGTCTTATTATCAAGTGTTGATTGAACTCTGTTGACAAACCTTTTTTTTGTTCCGTTATATTTCGATAAATCTTAGGTTTTGTATGGTTATTACCAGTGTTCAGTCATGGACAGTTATATGTAGTGTGTGTTCTTTAAACTGCACTGTCAGTTTTCTGTTATTGTCGACACACAGATGGTTAGTTTTGTAAGTATTTTATTTGGTGTTATTTAGTTTTAATTTTATTTAAAATATTTTTCAACTGTTTGAATGCGTTAATTTACACAGTAATCACACAATTTCTCCAGGTATCTGTCTAGTATAAAAATAAGTTACTTTAATATCTCTATGCTTTACTTTGTGAAATAAATTTTTTGCACTATGTGAAAATTATGTAAGGTATAAACAATATTGAATTTTTTTCTTAAAATAGACTGGCCCGATCACAAACAAATTTTAATTCAATTAAGAAGCACTTATTCTTTAATCCCATGACTTCAATTTACACGTCACAAATGCTCTTTTAGTTAGTGGGACAGAAAGCGAAAAGACGCACTGCTAAGTATGTACTATACTAAGTATTGTATTTATCGCGCATAGAATATGTTATGATGCTTTTAGCATAATTCTGCATTTATTCAATTTACTCTTTTCTTCCTTTCTAGATTATAATTCTTTATCAATTATGAACTTTATTTTGATAGGAATAAAAGAACAAGACAGATTGATTGGTTTACTATGAATTTCTTTTTACATATTTAAATATGACTAATTATCAATACCTTTGAAAATTACAGCGTCAATGATTCATAATGTAAATAGGAATGTGTGGGAGTAAAAATGCAATACTTAATTACAATTAATTAAGTATACATAGTTAATATTTGTAACAATTTTAGTTTCTGTAGCTGCATTTTTTATTATTAGAGCTTATCTCTGTTATTTTATATGTATCATTTTATTATAGCTCTTATTGTAAATTATAAGAAAATTTGAGCAACCCAAAACTGTTTTTTCTCTGGGGGCGCCTAACTACGATATTAACTTTGTGTACTTTTTATAATTATGAATCAATTTGTTTTGTAAATTTATTCAATGTACAGTACAACCTCAGTTATCCGGCCTAATATGGTGAAGGTCAAGCCGGATAAACCATAAGTCATAAATATCTTGGTTTTATTGGAGAAACACGTTTAGTAACTGATAACAGACTGTGCGTAAGTGGGGTGCCTAAAATTGCATATGACGCAACACACTCTGCAGCAATTGTAATTAAACGAACGATTTATCACAATCGCCAACTGTCACGCCGCTTTACAATACGAAAGATATTTATGTTATGTTCCACTTCCCACACTGAACACAAGTAAACAACATTACCAGCTCGGATCTTAAGGCACATTATTAAATTATTACGCAGTAACAAGCGATCGTTTGTCTAGAGAGGGTAACTAGTCAATACAGCGCCTGCAATTTGCAAAATGTAAAATCAAAATATTCGTGTATGACATTTGCGTTCCAAAACCGAAAGGTGCTTCCGATTAATTGTAATTTTATCTTTTAAATAATTTTTATAGTTATCTACTTGCTGAACTGGATAACACGGACTGCCAGATAAAGCGAGGCTGAATAATCGAGGTTGTACTGTATATGTAAATCAACTATTGTATATTTATCAAATAAATATTTATTTGGATTGAACATTTTTAAATGTATGAAAACATTTTTTATTATTTTGTTAAATTACCAAAAAAGTTATTATTCTTTTAAGTTCCCCACAGATATAGTGGTAAGGACTTTCCCACCCACCCATACAAGTACAGTGGTATTGACCCACCCATACACATTCAGTAGTATTAACGTACTGATATGGTTATGGATTGATATGGTATTGATATGGAGTTGGATAGACTTTAATTAACTGTCTTTTACAACTTTTAATTTAAAGTCATAAACTAATGCCAATTATTTTTGTGAAATATATTACGCCGTTGAAACATATTCTATCTATTCGTGTAAGTTGTCCTATATATGATGTTACCTGCTGTAGCTTGTAGTGGTTTATAATGTCCTGGTCAGCCGGACAGCTTTGTGTGAACGCGTCCAGCTGGTACATATGGTACATGTAACGCCACAGATACTTCATTTGTGAAGGTATCTCAAACTCGCTGAAATACTTGCCTAAAACAAAACAATCTAAATATATCTTCAGAACAAATCATCATTTATGTATCATAGTTCTTTGGCAAAAATCTATCATAACAACAAAAACCCACGGGTGCAGAATATATCCAATCACGCTAACAATGCTCAGGGTGAAATTTAGAAGAAAAAGGAAACCTAGATAGTACAAATATAATCATGACACTAAATACAAAGTTTAAAACCTATATAAAATAGATTTCAAGAGAAAACCTAAGCAATCTATCTATCCCTTTCTACGCACCAGGTTAACAGAAAACATGTGACTTCATCTGTAAACAAACTACAAGTTCATATCCGAAGAAATTGTGTGTTGAATCTGAGCAAAAAGTATTATAGGTACACATATATTGAGGGTGCCTTTGATAATACATCTCATAAAATTGCCCGTTGAGTCAAGGAGCGTGGAGTTCCATCAAAACTATGCATGTGGGTTGTTTCTATGCTCAAGTCCAGGCAAGTTAGGATTCCTCTCGCTGACCTGGCAGCAGTCTCTTGCATGTCTTTAGACTACTCACCTTACCTGACCCTGTAGTCTCTAACCTACAGTATTGTGCGAATTAATGGAATCACTGTGAAATTTTTCAATATTCACAGTTGGCAACACTACCTACACAGTTGACAGCTGACCAAGCATTGAAAACATAACCTTACTTTTCTCTGCCTTTAGTTTGAGTGTGTTTTAAGTCATTTCTTACCAAGCTTGTGCTGTTTTGGGTTTTTTGTACTATTCTGTGTTTTTTTGGTAACTAGTGAGTTTGTTTTAGTTTTATTCCAACATGGATATTACGCCTAGGAAGCGTGAAAAGATTATCACGTTGAGTGAACACACTACTATGTCACAAAGAGAGATTGCTAGAACGTGTGGAGTGAGTCAGGGGGTAGTAAGCAAAATTGTGGAGCATAAACGAGAAACGGGATCAGTGGATGTGAAAAGGTTAGGAAAATGTGGAAGAAAGAGAAAAACAACACCAGCAGATGATAGATTTTTACTTCGAAAGAGCAAATTGGACCCAAGAAAATCAAGCCAAGACCTACAACAAGATCTAGCAGCATCAGGTATAGTGTGATTCATGACTCAACTGTTCGTAAAAGACTTTTGGAGAGTGGTAGAAGGGCAATTCGTCCACAGAAAAAACAGCTTCTAACTGAACGAATGAAGAAACAAAGGCTACTGTGGGCCAAAAAATACTCTAATTGGACTGTAGGCGACTGGAAAAAAGTCCTATTTACAGATGAAACCCACTTTATAGTTCAGGGACAGCGGTCGAAATTCGTCAGGAAGTCTGACAATGAAAAGCTTACACCATCTCATATTGATCAAACCGTAAAACATCCAGTCAAGAAAATGTTTTGGAGATGTTTTTCATACATGGGGGTTGGATCTTTGGTGCCAATTGAAGGCATGATGAACAGCCAAAAATACAAATCCATGTTGGAAAAGTGTTTGGACAAACAACTCCAAAAATGTCAACCCCAAGGAGGAGCGATTCTTCAACAGGACTCTGCTCCCTGTCACAAATCAAAGGAAATGATGGCATTTTTCAAAAATAAGAAGATTAATGTTTTAGATTGGCCCGGTAATTCGCCCGAAATCAACCCCATTGAAAATTTATGGGCCATTTGCAAAGCTAGACTGCAAAAAATCGACTGTACCACTAAAATAAAAATGATAGAAGCGGTCATTCAGGTTTGGTATCGAGATGAAAGGATATCTGACAACTGCCAGAAACTCATAGAATCTATGCCAAAACGGGTAAAAGCAGTAATTGCTGCCAAAGGGGGACATATTTCCTACTGAATGATGTAAGTTTACCTTTATAGTTTTGTCAAAATATAATTTTTTACTAAATAAACTGTTTTTTCATTAAAACAGCCTATGATTCCATTAATTCGCACAATACTGTAGCTCTGAAGGGCCTTGCTGCTTTCAGCAGGCTCACCAAGGAGACATAGATTTCCTAATTGGTTTCCTCAAAGGGGACTTTCCAGGCAACTCTTATTTGGTCCAATATCAATGTAGAAAGAAAATATCAAATTTGGAGCAAGAAAGCAACATTTGGTATCTTTAAAACACTGATAAAGGTTGTGGCTGAGTCACATGAAATAATTAGAAAGAATAATGGCCATTTAAAACAACAAATTTAAAATATATAAAAAAGGAAAGAATAAGAGTAAATAGCACATATTCAAAAAGCAAATATTCCTTACATGATTTTGATATAAAAAGTATAGATTATAAAACTAATAAACTACAGAAAATAAACCATGACAGAAAACAAAGAAAAACTCTTAAGGTATATTACTCGTGGTTGGCCCAGGGATCGGGAAATATCATCAAATATATAGTTATCTCATAAACCAATACTATTTTTGTAATAGTTTCAGCATCAAGTGGTTTCACCAGGATGAACGCAGTAAATTTTTCAAAATGTTAAAATGTTTCTAGTTTTTTATATTTTAATCTAAGTAACCCATATTCACTAGGGATGTTCTGTAAACACAGTAGAACTCCATCTATCTGAAACAATTTGGACAAGACCCTATTCGGATAAACAAAATTACGGCTAATTGGATTTTTGTCAACAGTCTATTTTATATAATTACTCTATTTACGTTGAAGTGGGGTGAAAAAACAATACTATAAACGAGAAAGAGCATTTAATTACATTATTATTTACAAATTACGTTTCATCGAGGAATTTAGATTTGTTCCTTTAAGATGGTGTAACAGTGTAGAGTATTTGTTGAAGCATACTAAGCATAATTTATTATGATAATTGTACATTTAATTTATCTTTTAAAAGATAACAAATACTAATGTGTTGTACTTTTAGATTTTTAACGATAACATTTAAAAGCTGAAGATTATAAGGCTTCTTTTATGACGTTCTAAAATCAATTTGGATAGTTCCAACAATTTTGGATAATTGGAGTTCCACTGTAAAATGGAATCGTCTCACCTGCTACCCTGATGTGTTGAAGCCGTGGCATCAGCTCACAGTCGAAGCAGCACATAGTATCACCAGTGAGGAAGCGGGTCCCTTTCTGGCCCAAGTGTTCGTTGATCTTACGCAGGTGAGACATCAGGCTGTTGGTGCTTGTGTCGTCCTTCTTTAGAAGCATTAGTTTCAATTTCTATAGAAACAAAAGCAGCCAATCACTAGAGTTTTAAGTGCAATCATAGTGTTTGGTATCCAATTGAGTAATTGGATTATAACATTATTTGTTTAAATTAACACACGCAAGCAAAACCGCTAATCTAAAAAAGCACAAAGCTTGTCATAAATTTTTAAGGCAAATAAAGAAATATAGGAGGCCTTCAGAAATGGGAATTTAGAAGGCTTTTTTAAACCTTGCATTTAAGGGATTTTAGTTAAAATTGACAATATTTTACAGAAATTAATTTTTATCCATTTAGTATAGTGAAGATTTGTTTGTAATCTGTATGTCCTTATTCTCTCATTTCAGCTGAAAAATGTGTTTATTTTTTATTAATTTTTTTAAGTACAGTATGAGTACAGGGTCATGAGTACAGCATGAGCAGTACTAGGACTTTGTCGAACATGCACTATCTCTAACCCAGCCTCAAAGTCCTGAAGCTTTAGACTGCTTGGCCACCGGCTTTGCCAAGGCCACCTTCATTAATGGTGGGCAGGCAGATCAGTTTCTACAAATATTAAAAACACAGCAATTTGGCCAAGAAACAAGGTACTGCAATAGCAACATACTCCAAAAAGGTTGAAAACCAAACATTGTGGCGTCGCCTTCAATAATTAGATAAAATAATCATTCTATAATAAGATATTGTTTTAGGTAATTACTGTAAAAAGAAAATAATGGATCAGTTCAGATAAAGAAACTATAAAAACGTTTGTGCCCTATAAAAGAAACAACAGTTCTAAAATTCTCACAGTACAGTAGTTTAAAAAATAGCAGAGAGGCGTTAGAAGGGATGGTATCAATGCCTTGTGCCACGTTGGCCCCACCCTCAACCAAGTGAGAGCCTTCTAGAGAAGAATATTCCAGCAGCTAAGCAGGCACCCACATATTTACCACTTCTTTTCATCGTTGATCATCCCCCTCTCAATATTGATAGTAATAAATAATCCATAGATTGCTGAAAAGCATCTTGAGACATCAGCAAGTGTAAACAATCGTGTCATTTAGTTCACTCACTTTCTGAAGGTATTACTTGTTCGATTTTGATAAAATTGTTTATTCAAAAGATAATTTTGATTTCCAAGTCGTAACGGAGCTAGATTTTTTAAATTCCCATAGGTTTTTGTCCTACACAGTGTCAAAGTTGCAATGTTATTCTTATGGAGATTAATTTTAATTTACCAGCTGGTGGCATAAACAAATGTTAAATTGTTCAAATAATTTGTTAGGTTAAAAATAGAGAGCAGCACAGTAAAATATCAAGTTAATTATAAAAGAGCGAATACATGTATGTGTTATCATCAGCTGTTAAATAAAATGAAAACATGTGAAATAGGCTTAGTATTAACGTTGGTTGTTTATAATTATTATACTATAAATAGAGTGCAAATCAAGTGCAGTAAGTGAGCTACTGTAAATGAATTTATATAATATGATTTTATTTAATACAGTACATAAATGATCTACGTAGTGCTAAACTGCGGCAGAGTGACCTCATTTGCAGATGGTGCTGCTTTATGGTATGTCAACAATAAGTGGAGATACACATGAATTTAGATTTATAGGCTATAAATGGTGGTTCTCAAAAAAATTTGGTTTTAAGTTGCAAAATTGCACATTTCTGATTACATACTTTATCACTGCATATGCACCCTATACATCTTGATAACATTTTATTTTCAAATTTAGCTTCCTGTAAATTGAAATTTATATAATTTGTTTTTGCAGAACTTAAAACCAAATTATTTTTGGAGAACCACCATTTATAGCCTATAAATCTAAATTCATGTGTGTTCTCCACTGAAAAAACCAATCATATTCTTGTTTCTCAGTTATTTATTTACAAACAAAAAAATGACCCTGTTCTGTATAAATACCTATAGTTTAAACTCACATCAGTGTGTTTAAGGTGGTGCAATCGGTTTTCGGTGAGTTAATCATTTCCCAATTTTGTAACCAAAATTAGTTAATGTACTTCCCTTGAAACAGGAAAAATATATTTAAAAACTTGTTAACCACTACTTGTGGCCTTATGAAGAGGTGAATTTTGCTGATTTTTAAATCAGCGTGAAGACAAAACCATTCAAAGTACAAATTTAATCTTTTATAATTACGTTTTTTACACATAACTAAAGGGATTAAGATGTTTTTCATTTTTTTAAATTAAAAATATTTATAATTTTAAAGGTGAAAAAATGACACATTTTATCTTTAAAATTAAAAATATTTGTACATTTTTTAAAATTAAAAACACCTTAATCCCTTCAGTTAAGTGTAAAAAACACGGTTTAACTAATTTTGATTATACAATTGAAAAACAATTACCAAAACTGATTGCATCACCTTAACCCATCCTCAATATAAATGTAATAAGAAATAAGACTTACACTGTAGAGGTTTTCAATTAAGGTTGCTACTTCCTTGTCCTGGACAAAGAGGTTGTGTCCGCCCGGTACATTCTTCATTATGTGCCTCTCAATCTTCTCATTCTCCAGCACAGCCAACCCGTTGTCAATGAGAATGGGAGGAGGCGTTGCTTCAAAATTTGTCCTGAAGTAGCACATTACTCATTATATTGTCAAAGAACAAAGATATTTAATGCTAACCTATTTTAATATTATGTTTTTCAAACTTGGACCCATTTCTAGTTTGATCAATAGACGTCTTTTTGAATATATGATGTGTTTTTTCCACCTTTTAGGTTTTCCATGATACTCGTTAGGATCATGACTAATACCTTCAGGATTTGAGCTTTAGAAATTTTTTATTAATTTTGCACCAAACAAAGATTAATAAAGACTAATTCAATATGTAGAAAGAAGAACACTTCACCAAAGTAAAATGGAAAAAAAGTAGATTAGTATAATATTTTCATATGGGGCGCCTGAAAAGTAGCCCCTTGAAAAGTACCTCCCAGTAGAGGCATATGTCACTTTGATGTCACAGCTGGAGAGGTACTTTTCCAGTCACGAACACCCGCAAACGCTCCTCACTGTGAGATTTCAGCTGTTTGATTTTTTGAAACTATTAAATGGTATATTATTATCATTAAATGGTATTACGTAATGAATTAAGATGATAATATAAAAGAATTAGGACCGTACAAGGTGGATTTGTGCTAACTGGAAAAGTACTGCCCACTCGTTGTGTACGGCCTGGAAAAGTACCCCCCAAGGCTTGTTGAGCGGACTGTATCAGGAATATTGAAGGCGTTTGCGTTTTGTATTTGATGCTTCAGAACAGAGAATAGACATGATATCTGTTCTATTCTGAGTGCGTTGGTGTATTATTAATTTTAAATAACTTGAATACCGTCACTCTTCAGTAAAAATAACATTTTCTGTTTTTTTAACATAATCCTAATCAACTACTGTCAGCGCACAAATGATGTACACCCGAGTTTGAAGGTTGTTTTCTAAGGAAATAAGAAACCTACAAAAAATCTAATTATACCATTGTTTTCCTCGTTTATTTGTACTTTATGACGTGTGCATTTCAACGTTTTATTAAAAGTTTTAACAATTTTTCTCCTAGTTGGAACAAAAAATGTATCAGAATTGTAACTAGTTTTCACTGTACCTCAAGTGATAAATATACAATTCAGAAAGTGCAAAATATTTTTAATAAAATGAATTTGACTCTCTATAAAAATTGTGTCGTTATCGGGTAAATAGTTAAATGGTAAATACATAAAGGTGACGCACTGGTTAAAACATGAAAACTCAGTACGACGATACCGGTTCTGTTTTCTGTCTCACTGAATAAAGTATTAATCCGTATTATTAAGAAATAATAGTGAAATTAATTTACGTAGATTTACCCAAATTGTTTATGTGTCTATGTTACCGGCAATGTATTAAATCAGGCATTCTATAGAATACCTAGGAATTCTATACATTACCTAAAAATGTCCGGCAAAGTATGAAATCAATCAGATTATGTACTTTGCCCAGGCATTCTATAAAATGCCCAACAAACTTTAGGTAGAGTTCGTAGCGCTTAGGTATAAAGTGAATGCTCCCCCAAACCCTTCCATTGTGCCCCACACCACACCGCTCTGCCCTCAGTAGTAGTGAGTCATAACTTCACGAGTAATGACCGATTCCAGAGTAGGTGCGTGTATCAGTAATGAAACAGCGAGTCTCCTCTCAACTTGTTAAAAATCGGCGTGTTAATGCTGAGAACAGTGTTTATTTAACCGAACTATACGAGAAGTTAGTATTCGGATTATCAAGATGCTAAGGCCAAGACGAAGAAGGAGCCTTGAGATTATTGATTACACAACAAGTACGATGTAATGCTTATTGAAAATACACAGAAGCTTATATTAAAACAAGGAGAGAGTGTTGTTAAATTGTTCATTGATTTGTGTTTTGTTTATTGTTAAGTTGTTCATTGTTAAATTGTTAAAAGGTTTTGCGCAAAGAATTGTTTAGAAGTTCAGGGTTTCTTACCTGAAATCGATTCTGACAAAAGAGTTCTAATCCCAGACGTTAACAAGGAAAAGTAGACCTGAGAAACGTCCTAGCAGTTGTGATGGAAGTAACGGATGATGGCTTTTATAAACTTTGAACCATCAATGGAAATTTGAAACAGCTGTACGCACGGTCGCAGTTCTCGATGTGCCAGCAAACCCTTATCAGTATTGAAAATGTCCCTGATAATTAAAACGGACAGGACCATAGCAACAGCCTTCGTGGCCAAGGTTTCGTGAAATGCAGTTGCACAACTAAATGTATAAAAATGCACTTGTGTAGAAAACAATAGACAGAGTAACTCAAATGCCATGGTTCACTAACACAATGTAATAAATAGAGGCATATGCTGTCTTTTTGAATTATTTTGTACTCAATAAATAACGTTATATTGAAACTATTTAACTTAATACTTTTCCCAAGGATCAACAGGCATTGTATGAAATGACTAGGAATTATACACAATGCCTAAGCAAAGTGAATAATGATCCGATTTTGATCATTCATTTCATACTTTGCAGAAAACGGACAGGCAATGTATAGAATCCCTAGGCATTCAATACATTGCCTGGATTTCAAACATTGCCGGTAACATCTATATAATTAAATGATAGACCTATAATGTAATGAATATAGAATATACATTAAATAATATACATTCTATAATATACATTGAGAGAAAGGTAATGTGCTTGATTACGGCTCTCACTGATCATGACGGTCAAATTTTTACATTGGTGAATTTTGTTCAATCAAAAAAAGTCACAGCAACAGATTTATGGGAATCAAAAAGAACATTTAAAAAAACAGAAGTAAATAATTTCAAAACAGATTTGGCAAATGAAAACTGGACTGAATTATATCAAACACCTATTGAAAATAGATTCTCATTCATTTATAATGTACTCAAGTATTTCTTTGACAACAATTTCCCACTAACAAATTTCTTTAACAAAAATGTACACACTAAAACTGACAATAAAAAATGGATTGATAACGAGATTAAAAAAGAGAGAAAAACTAATAAATAACTTTAGGAATAATAGGGTAAACAAAAATAAACATGTAAAGTGCAGCCTTAAAAAACAGAAAAGGAATTATAGGGAATTAATAAACCAAAAGAGAAACTTTTGAACTTTCTGAACTTGGGAAAGACAAAGACACTTTTCACCAACAAATTGAGAATTGAAACATGAAGGAAAATCAGTTACTGATCAATATGAGGTAGTAAACTTACTAAATAATTATTATGCTGACATGGTAGATAATTTGATAATTCCCAAAATAAATAATAACTTGAAAGCTAAAAAAATGCCACCAAAAACCAAATTGGATGGACCTAATTTTAGATTTAAGAGTTTCTGAGGAACAGCTAATACAAGTAATCAGTTCTGTCAAAAGTAAGTGGTCCTCAGGCTATGATGGGATTCCCACTAAATTAATTAAATATGCTTAATGGGTAATTCTCAAACCACTCCATCATGTCATAAATTCTTGCCTTATTTCTGGAGTTTTCCCTTCTCAACTAAAAGTCTCTAAAATAATTCCACTCTACAAAAAGGAAGTAAAAAAGATCAAATCAAATTACAGACTACTCTCAATATTGCCCTCATTGTCAAACATTTTTGAAAAGTGTATGCTAATACAATTGGCTGATTACTTTGAAAATAATAACTTATTAGATAATCAACAGCACGGTTTTAGACAGAATAGATCTACAACTACTGCTATAATATCCTTTGTTGAATATATAATTAATAATATAGATAATGATGGACAAGTAATAACTGCATTTCTTGACTTCACCAAAGCTTTTGAAAGTGTGACACACTCTATTTTGTATGAAAAATTAAAATCCTACGGAATCACTGGTAAAGAATTGGCTTTAATGAAATCTTACTTATCAGATAGACGGCAATATGTTGAAACCACAGAAATAATTAAAAATAGAGTCATTAAATAAAATCTAAAACTAGACTAATTAAATATTCAGTGCCACAAGGATCTGTACTTGGGCCATTTTTATTCCTCTGTTATAAAGGTAAATTACCACAATGTCTTGAAGAACTGAAAATTAGTAAAGAATTTCGGCTATTTGCTGATGACACAAGTCTAACAGTCTCTGACAATAATATTGACAACATTTTTCCTGGAGTAGAATCAGCAATAAACATTGTACAAAATTAACTAAACACATTAAACCTATTTAATGAAAATAAAACCACTTTTGGCAAATTTTCTTGTAAGAATTCCAAAAACATGAATACAAATCAGCAAATTCCTATTACATTTCATGATGATACAACATTTTTAGGATAAATAGTAGATAACAATCTCAATTGGTCTTTTCACATTGATAAACTATGTTCTAAATTAAGTTCTGGTATTTTTGCTATTAAAAGATTATCTCCATCTTGTAATTTAATAACACTTAAATCCCACATCTCATATGGTGTGGAAGTGTATGGGTCAACATCTTTCTGCAATATGAATAGAATCTTATCCCTCAAAAATAAAAGCTACAAGAATTGTTAAATATTGATTATGATGCACATTGTAAAAATTACTTCACAGAAATGGGAATAATGACAGTTTACAATCCCTACATATATAAAACTGTTTTGCGTGTGAAAAATATTATTGACACATTACCTAAAAATTATGAAAAACAAAGCTATAATACAAGAAATAAAAACAATTTACAAATAATTAAACATAATAAAGAAATATTTAAAAAGAAGCCAACTTATATTGGAATGAACAGTTTTTTAACCACCTCCCAATATCGATAAAAAATGAAATAAATATGAAAAAGTTCAAAAAATTGTTAAAAACATTTTTTGTTGAAGTAGCCTTATACAATTTTAATGAATACTGGTAAAAGACAAACTCATAACTTTGTACTTTATTAATATTTTAGTTTAAAGTAAAAATTGACACCATTCATGTATACAATTGTATATTTGATGAATAAAGAATATTTTGAATTGAATTGATCTTCAAAATTATAGTCCACGATCAGTATTTTCAAACGCCTGCAACTTGGATGCGGCAATCTCAAGACCGAGCCAGCCTGAGGGGATACTTTTCCCGGGGCTACTTTTCCACTCCGTACACAGCCGGTCGTGGGGTGGACTTTTCCAAATGCTATAAATCCGATCAAAACTCACCGTATTGTTTATAAATTTATTTTAAACTATATCATTACATTCACCGAGCTTACTAGATTGGTCGTGGGGGGGTACTTTTCCAGTCACGGACACCAGTTTCGCCAGCTATCCAAATAAGGTTATGTGACGTCAAAGTGACGTAGGCAGTTGCTGGGGGGGGTTATTTTTCCAGGGGTTACTTTTCCGCTAACCCTTTCATATTACAGTACAGTAAAACCCCGATTATCAGAACCCTGATTATCAGAAACCCGGGTTATCTGAAACATGATCTAGTAAGAAAAGGAATAATCAACATTAATTGTAAAAACACTTTGGTAAAACAATTGACATTATATCTGTCAATTATTGTGTTCTAAAATAACTACAACAATTAATTGATTTATTCAGTAAGTCAAGTATAGTAGAATGTTAAAAAAACTTTACATAGATTGTGTACATTCACAGTAGTATAGGTCTATTGATTTCGGATGTCAGCCAAACGAAAAAGAGTGGTTGTAACCATTGAAACAAAATAACATACTTTTTAAAATGATACTGTTCTGTGAAGTATTGCTCTACATAGTTTTAAAATAATACTTATTCAATTTGGGCACACATTTACTGTTCACTATTACTAAAATAATGTAACATCTGATTATCAGAAATGTCTATTATCGGAAACAGGTCCAGTTCCAAATGTTCCTGATAAACGGGGTTCTACTGTATTGAATTTATACGTATATCAAGCATAAGATTTCTGTTTTGCAAATTTATAGTTCGGCCTTAGATATAAATTAATTAACAAACTAACTCTAAATTAAAACTGCTGCTATTTTATTCTCTACCTTACTAAATATTGTTACTTTATTATCATATTTCTATATGCCAGTTATTTCCTATCCAATTATGAGTTTGAGTTACATTAAATGTCTTATAGTTCTTATAATAAACATGTTATTATTTTTTTTTCAATTAATTTATAGAAAAAAATGTCACAATGTAAAAAAACAGCAACTGAAACAATAGTCCTACCACCCTTATAGAATTGTACTATTTGACAACAAGAATATTGGCTACATTATTGATCCAACCATAGTACAATATTATTGATCTGAAGAAGTAAATCAAGAAAAATTCCAAATAAACAAAAAAACCATAAATGACTATAAAGAAAAATTCAAAATTAATGATTTCAACATTGTTGGTCTACTAATTTGGATCAAGGGGAACACTTTGAAAATTGTTCGACAACTTATGAGCTGAATTTCAGTTACAAAAGAATAAACTATATTAAGTGTTTAAGTGAAATCTTTATAACCGAAATTCTATAAAATTAATATCCTTCGTAAATAAGGAGCTAACAATGAGAGAGTAAACTTGTTTGTTATAAATTATTAAATTAAATTAATACCAACATGAAAAGTTATAGGGCTGTTTCTACCATTAGGAACAAAATGTCGATAATCCTTCGTTAGTGGGTCTCTATGTACAAAAGTAACTTCCCTCCATATTTCTTCAAAATTTGTTCAGTGGTTCCAGAAATTTTGTGATAAGTGAGTACATCGTTTTTGGATTATATATAATTGACTTGTTCATCACAATTATCAAATATTTAATCACACCAAGCTACTTATTGAAACATTTAACCTGTCATCAGTTTGATGATAATTTACCTGAAGTCTGGCGGTGGCTTCTGCATGTCCACTGTGGTCACTTTAAGCTTGATTGTCTTCAGCTCTGCCAGCAGGTACAAGTCCATGAAGTACTCTTGGCAGAACAGACATGCGCCCTTCCTGCGCCCATCTATTGTGCTGGCCTACAACACATCAACACAACATCAAACTTCACTCTCTATATTCAATAAAATATGTTAAACAAAAATCCTAATACTCAGCAAATCACATACTTTCAGTAAATTAGAAATTGGAACCGTACAGCTTAAATGACTTGATTTAGGTGTCTTCTAAAACAAAAGTAACTTCGTTCAAAAGGTCGTTTTTTAATTCTTAATGTTTCCAACCTCATTTTATAAGATTACAGGAAGTAGATCCTATAAAATTAAACGTAATTTCTTTTTTAATTATTGAAGAAACAACCGCTGAGTTGTGAATTTGAGCCTTGGAAAATACATTCCTGAGGTGAAAGTCTCAGCCATATCAGTGCCTGAGCAGAGCAGCTGCCTACACTTGTATACAGTCACAATGTCACCCCAGTTTTTGAGGAATGTTACATAAAAATGGAGTTACCTAAAGGGGAGCTGGTGTGATACCAATATTAAATAGATAAGCTGACATCTTGCACATCTTTTCTGATTAGAAGAGTTTGACATTTAATTTTGTAGGTATTGTATGTAATATCGCATGTTGATCGCTTGGCGTCTTTTAATTTTGAATAACCCTGAACTACTTGAACAAACATCGAGGTTATTGCCTGTTAATATTTAAACCGTGTTTTACTGTCTTTTAGCACTAAACTCTTATTAGCCATAAAAGATACTCAACTTTGCTTTAAAGTCAAGTTATCTTTATAAAGAAAAATTACATTTAAAGAAATATCTTCTTATTTTGCAATAATTATTTGCATTTTCTGGGAGACCACATGTGACATGTCGTCCGTAAACCTCAGGCTGGAAATCATTGCCACAGAATGCACTTTCATGATAATATCTCAGAGAAGCTGAAAATATCTAAGTACTAAGTGATCATTGACAGAGTGATCAGCACAGAGAAAAAAAGATACAGAAGTTGCTTTCTCGTGGTCGCAGTAAACACAGGGGCAATCGAAATTATATTTTAACTTATTTAAATCTTTATTCATCTATAGTAATAATAACTAAGTTTATATTTGGGGATTTGGAGGTAGTTAAGGAGGAACTGACAAGGTGCTGGCCCTACTATCGCATGGCATACTGGAGATATAACTACACAACACACATTCAGTGCACTATTGGTTTGCGGCCTCAGTTTCTTTCTTCGCTGCGGTGACTAGTTTTAACAGTTGTTTCTTTACACACTCCCGTTTACTTTATAAACAATATATTACTGTCAACTTCCAACATTCTTGGCTCTTGACTTGTCCACCTGGCACCCATTATTCACACTGGTAACAATCCTCAAAACAATTTGTGTGTTTGAAAAGAATTACAATTTTTTTTTCACTAAGCTGAGATTAATTTTTAATTTTTCCCATATGCGTTAGCATAGAGAAAGTATTGTGATCATCCAACAAAAAATTGTTTACTAGTTGATCTAAAATTCCATGTTAGAGTCCCCTAAACCAAGTGTTTTTTTTTCGAAAAAAATTGTCTGTCTGTATGTGTGTATCTATGTGTATGTGCACTTCACTGACGACCACACGGATATATCAATTTTTATGAAATTTGGTATGTAGGTATATTTAGCCAATATCTCCAGACAGTTTTTCACTTTTTTCATTAAAAAAACATTGTAATTTAATTTCTTCCTCTTTTTCATTTTTATGAGTGAAAAACATACAAAAATTGAATTTTCTAAAAAACATCTTTAACGATTTTGAAAAATGTTGAGGAAAGGTGTAAATTACAATTTAAAATATTTAAGTGAAAACCGCATGTCTCTAATTTGACTAGTGTTTGAGTTATGAAAAAAAATATTTGGGAATCAAAGTGGTAATTTTCAGTTTTGTTAGTGTTAAATAGGGGGGGGGGGGAGTTTGTGCCAATTATTTGGAACCATTTATTAAATAATAGCCTGGAATATCAGATGAGGGACCTTAGTTAGAAAAGTTGAATGGCAAATGTACCTTGAGCCTCATCAGGAGGGGGGGACCTTGACCCAGACTGTCAACACCAAGGCCATCAAACCAGTTTTATCACTCAGCTACAAATATTTTAAAGATTGCACTAATTAGAAAATGTATTTAAACATATCGTTTGCTGTAGCGATATCTCCAGAATTGAAGCGCCACCAGAAAACTTGAAGTGATCTAATTTGTTTAGTCACTGATCTGAGTTGATTTTGAGTTAGTAATTTGTTGGTGTTTCGCATGCTGACTATTTGAATGCTCTATTCTGGTTTTCAACGCCCACCAATTAATAGAACCGTTGTTTCATTAAGTGTGTCTTCTCATAGGCCATGTTCTTGGGAAACACTTTTATACTTTTTACCCCAGCACCTTCTTGGTAAAAAAATTTTACTTCGAACTTTGAATTTTCATTCAATTTTATCGTTGCTGTTTTTCAGAAATTACTTATTAAAATGATATTAGTTCAATTTACTATTTAGTCAGTGCTGTAGACTATATGGATTTTTTCCTTTTCATATCAAATCTATATTTATTTTGAAAGATTAATTTTCACCTTTAATTTTATAAGTTAATTGTCAATTATTCTTTAGTTTGTTATTTAACGGCTTAGGACTGTTTGTTGCACAGGCTCGTCGCATTTGTTATTAAGGTAGAGTCTAAGCTCTGTGTTTCTTATGTATTGCTAAACCATCGCAACTGCTTAAAGATAGTTAAGTATTTCCAAGTAAGTATTTGTAATTTTGTTGTGATTATTTGTTGACAATCAATCATTATTTCTTAGAGGCATTTCAGTCGACAAAAATATAATCAATTTCAACGTAACGTTTTTATTGCATGCAGAACACATAAAAACAATTTGGTTCAATCACGACCTGATGATTAAAATTTTTTCTCCTACCATACTAACAGAGAAAAAAATTGTAAAAAGTTTAATTCCTCAGCATTCTCAACTTTTATTAGATTTGAAATTTGATCAACTATTTACGTTATTGTGCTTACATGAGGTCATACCCCGCTCCCTTTTGTTACTTGTCTACCAGCAGCAAGCAACAGTTGTTGAGGTATGACCACATCCGTATCCGGCAGAGGAGGAGAGAGGTGAGTCACGGGGCATGACGTCACCATAGCGGCGCGGCACAACACTGGGTCAAGGCGCCTCCTGCGTCTGTTGGCGGAACTACGACCTCTGCCTCTGCCGAGTGACCAAGAAGAACCGCTCTATGGCTGGGTGTCCTTACTTTGACGCCATGGCCCTCCTCCTATTCCAGAAACATGAGCCAGTTTACGAGTTGTCCCACAAAAAAATTCTTTTTCCATTTTCCAAGATCAGAAGAGATTGTCTTTAGATAAAAAATACGCAATAAATACCCAGTAGACAACACACACGAAAGTCTAACGTTAATTTTTACAAGTCGACACTTTATGCAAATTTTCTTCAGTCATTTTCTACCATTACATCAAAAACAAGTAATTTACGTACTTCCCGCGAATAACCAAAGAAGTTTTGAGGTAGCGAAGTAAAGCTTAAAGAAATCTGTACTTAAAGATTACAACGGAGACGAAGTAAGAGATTCAATGCAGATTAGCAGCAGCAGATATAATTTACCGGAGTTTAAACTCCTGAAAAGGAAAGTTGAATTGAGAATAATAAAAAAAAAAAAAGTATGGACACTCACAAAAACCCTAAAACAAAATCAAAACATTTGAAAAGATAATACTTAAGAGGAATAGTTGGACCAATGCTAGAAGGAAATACATGGCTGATCAGGAACAAAACAATACAAAGAATGACGAGAAATGTACCGAGACGCTGATGTGGTTACTGATAGTGGCGCTGATAAAAGAATGAGACGGATGGGACATGTTGATGGTAGAGGAGAGAACAAACAAAGTTTGAGAGGGGAGACTAGCAGGAGTAATGCGCGAAAACCCAAAAGCAAACCAAGAATGCGCTAAAAAGACCCAAGTGGATAGAGATTAGAGAGAGGTTGGAGCTAACTTAGAGGAGGTCCGAGACGAAGAAGATGGAGATAGAGACAAAAGAACACCTGGCTTTTAAGTGAACACAAGAGTAAGAATAAATAAAGTTCAAGGATTAGAACAGAGAAAACAGAAACAGAGGTCGCTTTTAATTGCTGCAGCGAACAGCTCAGTGGCAGTTATAAATATAATACGAGTAATGCATGTCTTCATACGTCTATAACAATTATTACGTTTATCCTTCTGAACTTGAGGGAAATAAGGGAGGGACTGACAACGGTGCTGGGCTGCCATCACATGACATACCGGAGAACTACTCGGAGACATAACTAGCATTGAGAAAGTATTGTGATCGTCAAAAACATTTTTTACAAGTTTGTATAAAAATCCATTTTAGGGTCCCCTGAAGTGTTAAAATATATATATATATATATATATATATATATATATATATATATATATATATATATATATATATATATATATTGTTGTTTCTGTCCGTATGTGTGTGCAGTTCGCTGGAGACCAAACGGATGGATAAATTTTTATGAAATTTGGTATGAAGGTATATTTAGCCAATATCTTCAAACCATTTGCTCTCTTTTTTGAAATTTTAGTTTTTTATAGGCAAAACACATACAAAAATGGAATTTTCTTAAAAACGGTTCTAACGATTTTGATTACATTTCCAGGAAAGATGAAAATTACAATTATAAATATTTTATTAAAACCCGCATCTCTCTGACTTGACTAGTTTTTGAGTAATGGCAAAAAAACATATTTGGGAATCAAACTGGTATTTTTCAAAGTTTTGATTTGCTAGTGTTTAATATGGGTGTTTAATGTGGGAGAAAGTTTGTGCCAATTCTTTGCAACCATTTATTTCTATGTAGGATTAGATTACGGCTGCTATTACAATCTATTGCTTGATAAAATGGTTGTGTTTCTATCCTAGTGATATTTCCATGTACGCTATACTGTAATGTAACCTCACGCGTGGATCTGAGTACTTGTGTCGGTCGAATCAAGTGGTCAGCGCCGTTCGAACTTCCCATAGCCAGTGTTAAACCACAAATAGGTCGGTACATAAGGATACGCTAGTCCAAGGTGCTAATTAATAAAGAATGCGTTTGCTTACGAATGCTTAAACTATTTAGTTTGCAGTTTAGAATAGTTTTAACTCCCACACTGAAGCATATAATAAAATATAGACTAGCTGATAGTCCTTGCTTCGCTTCGGGGGAGAGGGTCTCAACGCTTGGTGTAAATTCAACCAAACACATTGACATAATTTTCTGTACGGCAAACATATTTATTAGTTTTTAACAAATATAAACCGATTAAATTAAAATATAAATGATTTTTTAAGTTAAATAAAACATGTCAGATTGGTTATATTTATTTGATGTATTTAATTTCAAAGTTTGGGTTTGTAAACCCAAACCGTTACCAAGATAAACTCACACCAAGGTTGGAGAAAATTACATGTTCAGTAGCCTCTAAGTACAAAAATAAGCGCCGGGAAATTTTTTAAAAAACCTCACTTTACATATTTAGAAGATATAGACGAATAAATATTTGCATCCCAATTTTTAATTAAAATTCTGAAAATGTTTGGCTGCACCACCTTAACCTTCCCTCTGTGGTTCTCTCTAAACCATCACATCAATGTAAAAGCTCAGCCATCTGGCGCTACCTCTGTATCTTTTCTCTCTGTGAGATTGTAAAATACCTTTTTATACACAGATGTATAAGTGTAAAATTAACCGTAAATATAGCTCGGCGGAGTTACGGTCGAGTAGCGCCCGATCAGGAGTTATCAGTAGACAGCAAGGTCACAAGTGAGTGATAACAGAGTACTGTAGACGTGGGATTATAACACTTTAACACTATACAGTACACTCTGCACGTAGTAACCGTCCCGCTCAGTACTTTTGAAGTGTATTATCTTAAACGTTCAAAACTGGTCAGAAAAATTGAGCAGAGTTTGTCTCAGGCAATACGTTACTACTATTTTATGTGGCCCGGTTATCATTATGTCATGTCTGATGCACACGATTCCTAGAGTGAATTTAAATTTTATGAGTTTATTTTTCAGAGTAGAAAGAAACAGAGGCCGCATCCAATAGTGCGCTAAATATGTATCAAGCTAGTGTGTCGAGTGGTAATTTTCTCCAGTTTGCCACATGATGGCAGGACCAGCAACTTGTCAGTACCTCCCTTAACCCCCCCCGCAAATCCACAAGGATAGACGTAGTAATTATTACTAAAGATGTATATTAGTTGTAATCTATCTATAACAGACAAACTAAAGTGTTCGTTGCGGCGCGACCATAAAAAAGCGACCTCTTTTTTTCATGAGGACGCTACATTTATTTAAATAAACAATTTACTTTCTAACACTATGTATTTTTAAGTGTTAACACATTTATAATTTAAACGTTATGTTCGGCGACCTCTATTACCTTGACAAAAACTACGGAAGCTTTAAGCTAAATGGGCTTCCAGAACTAATGATTGAAGAGGAGATCGACATCTCCTAAAATAAAATAAATCCACGATATAAAAAATGCCAGGTCTCAAAAAATGTTCTGGCACATAAGATATAAGTGGCACATAAATCGTTCACATATTATAGACGATAAAATTGATCTTCGTTATTACAAGATAGCAGTTGAAGTGAAGGTTACTTGTTGTGGTCAGTAAGTATGGAAGGCGTGGGAGTCACTTTGTACACTGTTGTGTTGTGAAGCCTGAGAAACAGCGGTTTTACCAAACAACTGTCCTCACTTCTACTGTTGGTTAGTCCGCACGCACGCACAAGATGTACGTAGTCAAACTGGACAAGTTGACATAGCACAGTAACATCACTATCCCAAAGTATGCATTGTCTCACTCAAGAGGAAAATATTGATATAAAAATTAATCGATGAAGATTATCATTTTTTTAGATTCTTATTAAAAATTAGGTCTGGTAAGGTAGCTAGCTAACAGGCCTACGTTTACACATGAGCAATTGTGGATTAAAGTAAAATAAATTAGGGATGGCAACGATGTATCGATATATAGGAAATATCAATAAATATGTTTCGATATATCGATATTTTCTTTCGATAATATCAGACATATCGATATTTTGGTCCGATATATCATATAGCACTATATAATTACGCTATTCTCTATCCTCAAAATCATCATGATTAAAAAAAAAACACGTTTAAATTTCCTCTTACGCGTACAAAACATGCATCGAAATAATAAAGTAGCTTTATTTAGTTTTTAGGTGATGTTAACGCAAAAAATGTAGTTTACAGTACAACAGTGGGTGGAACGGGCATTCATTATTCATTATTATTATTATTATTATTGTTATTCAATTAATTTTTGTGTGAGTTGACAACGCTGATTCTGTTGACAAGATGCTTAATTTGAATGCCTTAGTGAATTAATTTGTTTAACTTTTAGTGTTTATAAGAAGCCAAATGCATTTTTTAATTTGAATTTAAAATAACAATGTTATTACAGTGTAATTTTTTTAATTAACATAACATTAAAGGCATAGTTATTGTTATTTTGAATTTGTCTCATTCAATGTCACAGACCATAACTTGTTTCGTGTAGATAAATGTTTCACTTATTAAATTCAGTAGCTATTCTAAATAGTGAGTGTATTTTTGGACATGACATAAGAGTTAGGGCATAGTTTTAAACAGATAATCATTTCCGATTCGATACATCAGTTATCCGATATATCGATATTTTTCTTTTGATATATCGATATGTTGAAAATATCTGCCATCGCTAGGTAACATGGAAATGAAATGAAATACGTCTTTATTTAACCAGGCGAAGTTGGGACTAAAAAGCCCCTTCTTCCACTTAACCTGATACAAAAATAATTACAATTATAGGTCAAATTATGGCCCACACATGGTAACTATAATTTGACCGAGTGTGGGAGAGGCATCTACTTGACATTTACGTTCCGTCGTGTCAAGTTATTTCGAATCTCGTCTTCAGGTAGGACGCCTCAACTCAAGTGACTCGACGAGCACTACAATGTTCCCATATACTGTAGTTACATCGTAGTTTAGTGGTATAATAGCGGTAAATGTGTTCGCACAAAAAATAATAATAGATTAAGCTGTAAAATAAAATGTCCTTCATTTTAATTTAGTCTTCCTACCTCCTTAAATGTTGATAGTGCAAACAATGTGTCTAAAACCAATTTTAAGAGTCTGCAGAGGCTGTCGGCCATGTTAGTTTTAATCCCATAAGAACAACGTTATTTGCAAATGCATATTTTCCCGTTATTTATTGGCCAAAAGTTGTGTATGAGGTGTCATTTTAAACGTTGTCACATTGCGCGTTGGTTTTGCTTTTGATATTTTGAATACATACGCCTAGTTTTGAAAAATAGGTGAAAATAAAAACTTTAAACTAAATATTTTTTTATAAAACTTGGAATTCAGAAAGCAATTCCAACGTGGAATTTCATTCTTGATTAAATGCAATTTGTTTGGAGGAAATCCATCTAAAATGAACTGTTTAGTTTGGGTACGCGTGATCGTATGTCCGGTTCGCAAATAACATTGTTCCCATGGGATTAAAACCAACATGGCCGACAGCCTCTGCAGACTCTAACAAAAAAAAACCCTTGTAACATTAGCAATAACAGCCTTACACCACAGAACAAGGCTGACACCTGTAGGGTTAATGTCAGACTAAGCGTGGTCGGATTTAGCTAGCATATATATATATGACGGTCGTTCCGTCACCAAGTAACGAATCGCCTTGTTGTAACAGTTTTATATATATAAAACTGTTACAACAAGGCGATTCGTTACTTGGTGACGGAACGACCGGCACCGCTGACGAGGCGTGTCTGTCTCCGACATTTGCATAGCTTAACATTTGCAATTCGCCTCGATTCGTCAAGTTGGAGACCCCCTAGGGTACAGACTACTCAACACCATGACTGAAGTGTTATTGTAAACTGTGCTGTATCTTTGCAAGAGGCAGCAGAGAACAAAACACTTGACTCTGTTATCAGGATAGTTTTGTCAAGTGGCAGCCCGTTTAGTTAAGAACTGACTTGACACAAGTGGATTATCGCTGTGCCCGAGGAGCTGAGGAAGGGGGGAGACTACTTAAGTACAGTATGTACTTTTCTCGTGTAGACTCAATCACCAGGGAACAGCAGCCTCTCAAAGTTTGGCCTCATTGGACAAACCACGGAACCTAGAACAAGATCTTGTTCATGTTCTTGTATATCTCCAAAAATCTTGTTGTAGGTTCCGAGTTGCAAACGAATGGTCCTTTTTCAGTCGTGGTTGCGGCGTGTTTCTCTAACAATGACCTTTAAATTAAGTATAAGTCAATATATGCTTACATTTAAGAGTTTTCTAGCTTCCCTCACAGGACGTCCTTCCCAAGGCGATAAAGGACAGTTTAAATGGAAAAAGTCAGTGACTACAGTGAGGACGTAATCCTAGAGTTTCATTTTTCTGTGTTTATTAATATTATGAAATAAATATTAAGGGGTTTCCAGACTTTTTGAACACCCGGTATGTTGATTGCGGTATGCTGGACGCTCAAGATAAGCGGTACTTTAACTAGTGATATTTGCATGACATAATGTTTGTAACCTATGCGCATTTTTAATCTTAGACTACACATAGAAAAAAAACTAGGGAACAGAAACGAACTACGATAATTTCATTATGAACAAATCCTGGCATTTAACGTTGAAACTAGTTCCGTTTGTGCAGTTGTACAAACATACTTGACCCTTTGAAATTTATTACTTAACTACTGATCACGGACAATAGTCAATATGAATACAATCTCGCATTATATTATTACACCAATCCACAGCTAGGGATGGCAACGATATATCGAAAATATCGACCATATCGATATTTTGGTCCGATATATCATATCACTAAATATTGACGTTATTCTCTCTCCTCAAAATCATCACGATTGAAAAAAACACATTTAAATTGCCTCTTATGCGTACAAAACATGAATATAGTAACTTTAATACGTTTTTTTTAAGTTAGGTTAACGCACTTATTAAATGTAGTTTATTGTAGACCAGTGGGTGGAACGGGTAAATGAAGTTGTGTGAGTTGGCAATGCTGACTCTAGGATGCCTAGCCAGTCGCCTTACAATCCATTTTTACATTACTCTTTTATAATTAACACAATAAAGAAAGGTATAATTATTCTTATATTGATTTTTTTCATTCAACCTCACAGATCACTACTTGTTTCGTGTAGATAAATGTATTCATTTTAACATTCAGTAGCATTCTAAATAGTGACAGCAAAATACGAGTGTATTTTTGAACATGACATAAAGAGTTTGTGCATGATTTTAAACAGACAAATCATTTACAGTTCGATATATCGGTTACCCGATACAGTATTACGATATATTTCTTTCTATATTATCGTTAGATCGATATTTGGTTTGCGATTATGTCGATATGTTGAAAATGTTTGTCGTCTCTAACCACAGCTCATTAGGACAGCGCAAAGACAGTATTGTTCAATAAAGTCGGTGCTACGACAGTTATCCTCTGCCATTACGCAACGTAGGCTACACGCCGCGATAAGATGAAAAAGAAAGTCATTTGGCGCAAACTCAAGGGACTGTCTATGAAACCTATATTATCTTATCTTACAGCCGGCTCACATGTAGAGATCTTCAACAACTTAACAGAGAGAATAAAAAAGAACAGAACACTTATCTAAATGAAAGATAACGCGCCTGTATTAGTACAACAGCCAGGAACTCAGGAAAGATGGGAGTGTTTGGGGGCGTGACGTCAGCGGCACTCCCGCCAATCCGCCATCTCTCGTGTTAACTGTTGAAGCAGTCTGACGCACGTGCAGCCTTGCAAACCTAATCAACCTGATGGAGTAGACATTAATTTATTTAGAGACATGTACATACAGCGTGGAACAAAATATGAAGAAGCTTTCACAACTTTTGTATGACATCACTTGTAAAAGTGAAATCTTGTAGATGATCATGGTTACAAAGAACAGACTTTTTGACGCTATTAGCGACATTTAATAATTTCAAGGGGACGACCCGTGAGGATTGAATAAATAAACCTTTGCTCTGTACTGTGTCATAAGCTGCTGCAAGATCAATAAAAGCTACAGTTATTTTTAAGTTCTTTTCAAACCCATTTTCGATAAATGATGTCAGAGCCAGGATCTGATCACAACTTCGGCCAGGGCGAAAACCAGCCTGCTCAACTGGAACATTAGGATCAAGAATGGGTGATATTCTGTTGTATAACAATTTTTCTAGCAACTTATAACAATCACTAAGAAGAGATATAGGGCGATAACTTTCCAATCGTTCAGGGTCTTTGCCAGGCTTCAGAACTTTTGAACGCTTATATAAATGCTTTTGGTAAATTGCCTGTAGCTAGTGTCTTATTGTAGACAATTTGAAGCCACTGTTCTACCAGTATGCATAAGAAATTCCGGGAAGATACCGTCCAGACCGGCTGCTTTCGCTGCTGGCATAGCGGAAATCTCCCTATCTATCTCTTCCTCCGTTAAATTTCTGGAGACTTTCAGAGTTGTCAATTAGCTCTTTTTAATTTCAGTTAGCTTGTTAAGTAAATGTTTGTCAGAAGGATGGCAGGCTGACTTCGATTAACTATCCGTTTAGCTATATTAGCAGCCTTCGGGTAGATCACTTCTCTTTGATTTGGCGATTTACCAGTAGAGTTTCCCTTAAAGTGACCACGCTTTTCTACTGCTGTGGGTAGAGTTTATATATTCAACAGTTTTGACCCATTTTTCTCTCCTGGCACCGTCTACAGAGTGCAGCAGCAGATTAGCCGTGTTTGGAGTTTTCGGTGGCATTTAACTCTTTGTAAAGGTAATTTGATTTGTTACTCCATCCTGGTATATACTCCTTTCTGTATCCTCCCGGTATGCGAGCTTTAGCAATGGACAAGACTAATTATTGCACTTGACAAGACTAAAAGCAGTCATGTCCATTAATTACAAAATAATAGGTTCTGTGTAATATGTAGTCCATTTTAACGGTGATGGCTTAAGCAAGGCGAAGAGAGAGAGAGAGAGAGAGAGAGTGCATCAGTAGGGTCCTTCTAGAAAACAATGTAGATATCCTTGCACACAAATAGAAGACAATAATAGTGCAAGAGGCAATATTCCTGGATACAGACTTGTTGATTCCATTGGACATAGGGTGTATGATATTGCACCTTACGTAAAGGTGGAAAATGTAAAATATATATATTAATAATCTACATATTACTACAACGATGAAATGCATTAGTGTATAAACACAGAAAAAATGATTGCACTGAATGAGATTTGTGTTACGGGCATCTAAAACATGACTGTCTAAACTTAAATAAAAGAATGAAATGCTGTGCCCTTTCTGGTTCGCATATTTGAAATCTTCCGCGGATTGTAACTATTTAAACAAATACAAAAGATTTTGCTTGTATACTATGCTTTTATTTGCTTTGACTATTAACATATTATTAATCGATACAAAAATATTTAAAAATTTGATAGTTACAATAAGTATTCATAGCATATTGTAGTATTACAATTTATAAAGTTCACCCAGACAACAATGAAGTGACAAAACGAGATAGTTGTGACTCATGGAGATTGCTATCGACTGAGAATGCGTCATCATGAGAGAGTCTGGGTGAACAACTGGTTGGTATGTGCCATTTTGTCATCACATCAGAGTCTGATTGAACAGCAGGTATGTACGTATGGACGACGTGTTGTCGTCGCATCTTAGACGTTACCATAGAGTCTGGATGTACAGCAGGTACGTTCTTATGCACGACGTGTTGACGTCGCATCTTAGACGTTACCACAGAGTCTGAATGAACAGCAGGTATGTACGTATGCACGACGTGTTGTCATCGCATCTTTGACGTTACCATAGAGTCTGGATGTACAGCAGGTATGTTCTTATGCACGACGTGTTGACGTCGCATCTTAGACGTTACCACTGAGTCTGAATGAACAGCAGGTATGTACGTATGCACGACGTGTTGTCATCGCATCTTTGACGTTACCATAGAGTCTGGATGTACAGCAGGTACGTTCTTATGCACGACGTGTTGACGTCGCATCTTAGACGTTACCACTGAGTCTGAATGAACAGCAGGTATGTACGTATGCACGACGTGTTGTCATCGCATCTTTGACGTTACCACAGAGTCTGATGAACAGCAGGTATGTAGGTATGCACGACGTGTTGTCATCGCATCTTTGACGTTACCATAGAGTCTGGATGTACAGCAGGTACGTTCTTATGCACGACGTGTTGACGTCGCATCTTAGACGTTACCACTGAGTCTGAATGAACAGCAGGTATGTACGTATGCACGACGTGTTGTCATCGCATCTTTGACGTTACCACAGAGTCTGATGAACAGCAGGTATGTAGGTATGCACGACGTGTTGTCATCGCATCTTTGACGTTACCATAGAGTCTGGATGTACAGCAGGTACGTTCTTATGCACGACGTGTTGACGTCGCATCTTAGACGTTACCACTGAGTCTGAATGAACAGCAGGTATGTACGTATGCACGACGTGTTGTCATCGCATCTTTGACGTTACCACAGAGTCTGAATGAACAGCAGGTATGTACGTATGCACGACGTGTTGTCATCGCATCTTAGACGTTACCACAGAGTCTGAATGAACAGCAGGTATGTACGTATGCACGACGTGTTGTCATCGCATCTTTGACGTTACCATAGAGTCTGGATGTACAGCAGGTATGTTCTTATGCACGACGTGTTGACGTCGCATCTTAGACGTTACCACTGAGTCTGAATGAACAGCAGGTATGTACGTATGCACGACGTGTTGTCATCGCATCTTTGACGTTACCATAGAGTCTGGATGTACAGCAGGTACGTTCTTATGCACGACGTGTTGACGTCGCATCTTAGACGTTACCACTGAGTCTGAATGAACAGCAGGTATGTACGTATGCACGACGTGTCGTCATCGCATCTTTGACGTTACCACAGAGTCTGATGAACAGCAGGTATGTAGGTATGCACGACGTGTTGTCATCGCATCTTTGACGTTACCATAGAGTCTGGATGTACAGCAGGTACGTTCTTATGCACGACGTGTTGACGTCGCATCTTAGACGTTACCACTGAGTCTGAATGAACAGCAGGTATGTACGTATGCACGACGTGTTGTCATCGCATCTTTGACGTTACCACAGAGTCTGATGAACAGCAGGTATGTACGTATGCACGACGTGTTGTCATCGCATCTTTGACGTTACCATAGAGTCTGGATGTACAGCAGGTACGTTCTTATGCACGACGTGTTGACGTCGCATCTTAGACGTTACCACTGAGTCTGAATGAACAGCAGGTATGTACGTATGCACGACGTGTTGTCATCGCATCTTTGACGTTACCACTGAGTCTGAATGAACAGCAGGTACGTACGTATGCACGACGTGTTGTCATCGCATCTTTGACGTTACCACAGAGTCTGATGAACAGCAGGTATGTACGTATGCAGGGCGTTTTGTCATCGCATCAAAACGCGTTATCAAGAATCTGGTTGTAAAAACGAATGATACAGTACAATAAACCACTAGATATCCACACTTGAGCTTTGAGTTTCTACGGTAGCCAGTTTTATTAGAAGTAAAGCCTAGGTGACTGATGTTTTTAACGTACTGAATAATTAAAGTATTTAGATTTTATTACAAGTTTAATTGCTTTATTTATGTAGCAGTGTTATAATTACACTTTTTGTAATTATAACACAGTTTCCAGCACATTTATGTGGGCTATTGGATAACAAGTTATCACCTGTTTAATCAAGGCAGCTACATCGTACTAGGAGGTGATAGTGTACATAATTTCTGGGTGTCAGCTGATTAAAGACAACAATTATTTATCCTGAAACCAAATTCACAATTAATTACTGTTTAATTAGAGTTTAGTTCTACGACAAAACTACTACAGCCAGCAAACGCAAGTGCCAATCGTCCTTCACAAGGTCTCTGCTAGTACAATTTACAGTTTGACTGTTGAAGGGTTACCAGACAAACTCATTAGTACAGACAATCAGTGTGCTAAAGTTGACAATCGTGTTCAATGCAAATTACATGACTCATTGGCGTAATCTGTTTTAGTGACTAGGCGGATATCAGACAGGGCAGTGACAAAAATACGCAGCACGAACATGAAACCTGCTGCTTTTGCTTAACTGAAGAAACAGTTCAATTTGCCAGCGCACACAACTTTAATTTAACTGATGCGAATTAAAAGGAAGTTAGGCATTCAGTTACTGTTGTAACTTACCGCTGTTTACCGCATATACGCACGTCTGTTGTGTTGTCTGGTACTAATAAGGCGAGCGGGATATGTGGAGTATCCATCTCCTATTGCATCAGGTGGTCTCACGCATCAGTTAAATTGTATCAACTGTGCAAAGAAACTGATGCGGTTACTTTTGGCCATCATTACCTCATTGTACAGACAGTTAGTGAAGTGTAGACCTTACGAAAATAGTCCGATGATGGGTTCCATATCTGAATTCCCTCCCCTCCTCTACAGCCCGCGTCCAACAATGTTGCCATAGGCAAGTCCACGGATAATTACTGGTCCGTCTCAACATGCAGCAAATAAACATCGGCATTTTTTATTATAAACAAATAAGACATAAATTTCATCCGTAAATTTAGCGAACGCAAGAAAGTTACAATAATTATGTTGTTCTTTTGTGATGTCTGTTTTATTTATTTCTCAATCCTCCAATAATTTTTTTTCGAAGCCTTTGGCCTATAATGTAGACATATTCAGACATCAACAAAATTTAATTTTAAAACATTTATTTAAAAATTATAATAAGTTACATTATTACGTTACAATAAGTTACATTAATATATTTTATAAACAAATGTTTTGAAATTACATTTTTTATGCCTGAAAATGTCTAAATTGTAGGCGAAAGACCTCGCAAAAACAGATAATTTTACTAGAGTATTGAGAATTTCTAAAAATATGTATATACTTAAAATAATTTCTCTAGTAAAGGACTCAAAGAAGAAATGGATACGTTTTAATTGTTTTATTAATGGTTCTGATACTGTTTGAATTAACTGATTAATTTGTAAATGCGTTTGATGGGTCCATATTTTGTCTGCTTTACAAACAACGTGTCAATCAAGCAGACAGAAAGCAAACGTAGCCTAGTCTTTGCATGGTGAACAGCAGCGATATGGCAACACCCTCCCAAATGTCACGGACTATTTCCGTGCTGTAAACACTAGTGATAATTCCTCGGTACTTCAGTAATTTCACATAGAACTTAAAAACTCGTGCTTAGCGTACACATCGTCAGTTATTTACGTTACAACAGTGCGCCAACTGACACCGCCTTACGCGAATAACTAGCCATCATTATCATTTTGACTCATTGAATCATTTTGGCACAAATAAGAGTTTTGTTGTTGTTAGTTGGTGTAAAGAGAGAACTCGATAGTCTAACCTCGCAGTTTGTACATTTAGCAATAAGAATGGTTTTTTTTCTTTTTCATTTCATTTCAATGATAAACAGTCCAATGCCAAGCTTACAACCAGCCACAACCTGGAGTCAAGCTGGACTGAAGCGTAGTCCAGCTTATCTCTAGAACCACTAGGGATGGCAAATTGAAATATTTTCAACATATCGATATATCGAAGCACCGATATATTTAACTACAACTATATATATATATATATATATATATATATATATATATATATATATATATATATATATATATATAACTGTAAATGATTTATCTGTTTAAAATTATGCACTAACTCCTATGTCTTGTCCTCTAATTCCTATTTAGAATAGCTAATGAATGTTAAATTGTATCTACACGAAATAAGTAGTGATCTGTGAGGTTGAATGAAAAAAATTTAATGTAAGAATAATTATACCTGTCATTATTATATTAACTATAAAAGATTAATGTAATAACGATATGTACGGCGACTGGCTAGGCATCCTAGAGTCAGCGTTGCCATCTCACACACAACTTCATTTACCCGTTCTACCCACTGGTCTACAATAAACTACATTTAATAAGTGCGTTAACCTAACTTAAAAAACGTATTAAAGTTACTATATTATATCAATGCATGTTTTGTACGCATAAGAAGCAATTTAAACGTGTGTTTTTTTTTTTTTATCGAGATGATTTTGAGTATGGAGAATAACTTCAATCAATATTTAGTGATATGATATATGACCAAAATATCGATATTTCCGATATATCGATATATCGTTGACATCCCTAAGTACCACACAACCGCGAGAGAGTTTACTAGGCTCCAGTTTGGTTCCATCACACTTGGTCGTATCTATTCTTTAGATGTGTATTTATTGGTCGTATACTGCGTTTATCCTAGCCACAAGGCAATATTCACACACACTTTTCTTCATATTCATTTGCAACAACCCTCCACACCTCAACAATAGGGAGTATGAAAGAAAAACTTATTACGACAATGCAACAAGTGCCCAGACAATACAACAATTAGAACGTATGCAAATTGGTCTGTGTGAAAAGCACATTTATTACAAAAATATTGACATCAGACAGGAAACTACGGCAAATTATCAATGTTTTAACAAACTTACATTTTGAGAAATAATTCCGTTCAAATTCTCACGGAACTAGAAATGATTGTCTTGACGCAAAAGATTAATCGATAAGAAATGACTTAAAACCGTATACAATATAGCAATTACAATTTTAACCAGAAAAAATAGCCGGTCATCGTCGGCTTTTATCTGTCTGTCCTTGGTTCCTAAATACAAAGTAATTCAATTTATAATCTATGTTAAGTATTCCTTGGCGTTATTTTATCTCAAAAGCGAGCAAAACAGAAAAACTGTTTGTTAAAAAATATATTGGTAATTAATAGGACAGGGACCTTGTAGATTTTCTTGCTGAAATCTTTTTTTATAGTAGATACATAACTAAGAAACAAGAATTTATAGTTTTTTTTCAGCGGAAAAGCCGAAAAAATTACGAAAATGAGAAAAAAATTAAAAATATATTTTTCATAAATATAGCGATGTGTGTCCTCAGACAATCGAACCATTAAAAGCATGCTAGCGCCGGAAATGTGCTGATTTCAGTAAAATTACGTTCTATTAAGATTGTGTTTGGTTGGGTAAACCTACTATGTTAAGCTATCTAACGTTACAACCCCAAACCTAACATAACCTAACCTATAATACCCAACCTAGCCCTTTTCTAACAGAACGTAACCTTACTGAAATCGACACAGTTCCGGCGCTAGCATGCTTAATAATGGTTCGACTGGAAAACCCTTTCCGTATTCGTGATCATGGCAAAATGCCGCACAATTTGAGTGCCCACATCGCTATATGTACCACAAAAATTTACGTTTTCGTCATTTTTTGTAATTTTTTAATCATCTATGGGAAATAATTTCAGCCAGAAAATCGACAATGCCCATGTTTGATATAATAACAAGTTTACTTTATTCATTTCACTGGCTAATTTTCGGTAGATTGCACAAAATATTTCCAATTTTTGACACCACGAAATTCGTTTTACTAGTGCTGAAGAA
Organism: Stictocephala bisonia; assembly: GCA_035578905.1. Taxonomy (NCBI): domain Eukaryota; kingdom Metazoa; phylum Arthropoda; class Insecta; order Hemiptera; family Membracidae; genus Stictocephala; species Stictocephala bisonia. The sequence continues at coordinate 432,046 of JAQJVL010000617.1, read as the reverse complement.
TTACAACTAACCTCTGGAAATTCGATTACACGTCGTAGGCCTACTATATTACGTAAACCACCGAGAAATGTAAATCAGCATAGAGATCATTCATTTTCCGTGAATGAAATACTTCAATCGTTCCACACAGAGTCTAAAGTTTTCTGAACAAAACCTCTAATAGTCACTCAAGTTGTCTGATGGTACTTAATTTGATATTATGAGTTTTATATATTTATTTATTTTTTATTCTTGTGGTCCACCAGAACAGTTGAAATGACACATCAAGTGTTGCGACATTATAGTTATTGCGGACCGAATTCTTGAAACAGAAACCAATGTTTTTGGCATTTTACGTGAAGCAAAACTGCTCTTTTAAGAGCCGCCTACGCCTTGTACACCCCAAATAAGAGAATTTTTTTTAATTTAACAATTTTTATTGCAGATATAAGATAGCAAAATGCATTCTCTCCGACCACAGAGTGATTATAATGCAGTAAAGTCTGTAGTTTCCCGTTTAACACACAAACAACCTTTGAGATAAACAGAGTACGTGTTTTATACAATAAATACAAACGTTATTTACGACCTAATATAAAATCACGAATACAAATAACGTTTGAAAGATTCTCGACTCATCGGCGCGGGAATTCATTTGTTTATGTCCTAATTTTTACTATGTAAATAAATTACAGTTAAAAAAATAACAAGATAAAATGTGGCCTCCTCCTCTTCTTACTATCAGTAAAAACATTGTGAAACAGACGTTTTCCATGCAACTATAATAGAAACAATGGTCCCGTCAAATTGCACTCCATACAACAGCAGACCCGTTCAGTTGCACAGAAAATCAATGTTTGTGGTTCAGTTGCGTATTTCAAGTAGCGTATTGTACATTATACACAAACAGCGTTATATTAAAAGGTGATACGTTGTTGCGGCGATATGTCAATTAGTCAATTAATATATTGCTCGGCCAATCGGGAAGCTCCTAGACAGTGCGAGTTTTCTAGTAGCCTACGGCCTCCAGGCGGAGCTAAAAGGTCCAGAATGGAAGTTGTGATCCATCCAGGTCACACGTTTGGAAACTTCTGGATTGAAGTGGCATCTTATAAAAATTTACCCTTCACTCAACTAGTTAGTGTCAGTGGCAGTGTGAGTCTTCAGCCTGCAGTGGAGGTGACAGAAGGTGCTAAAACAGTGACAGTTCACGAACAGTGGCAAATATTGAAAACGAACATAAACTAGTGGGTGTTAAGTGAAATTAATTACTGTGTAAGAGTGATTTAATATCAAATAGTGTCTGGTAATTTATACATGTAAACATCTCGTATTGTGTAATCTAGTTAACTAGTGTGTGTGTGTCGATACAATTACAGTTATTTCCAAATCATCAAGAAATACTAATCGTAAGTAACAATTAATTACCCTATATCCGACGGATGTCACTTGACTTCCCATACTCTACTAGGGACTAACGTTACATTCATTACAAAATATTAGATCACTTACCGTATAAAAACGATATGTAGTATGTATTTTCCTCTGCTCTTCAACAAATGGGGTTAAAGACAATGTAATATGTGGTTTCAAGTTCTTTATAAATAGATACGTAGCATGTATCCGCTTCTAACAAGAACTATTTGGTAACAAAAATTCGTTATTTTATCTCTAGAATAAATTTTAATTTTACTCAATACGTGTAGTAAGCTAAAAAAGACATTTGTCCCTACAAAAAGAAAAAACAGAAAAAACACATTTTTATTGATAGAGAGACATTACGTTCGCAAGGACAATAACTACCACATGGAGTGACATTAGAAACCAACGGAAGCACCCTGTGTAGAGACCAACTAGGTCAGCGTGCTACTTGTGTGGATGGAAAACCCGTGTAGGCCTGGTGGCAATAAAAAACGTTTTGTCACTCACTTCCACGAGCCACAACAACTTCAGGACGTAGTGGCATATACGCACATATCAATGTACATACACAGCACACATAGGCCTAAATATTATTGGGAAATAATATAAAGAAAGATCGCATAGATCACTTTTAACTTGCTCAAAAGTAAAAAAAACCACCGGTAGCCCAGAGCACAAAAAGCCCAGAGGAAAAATCTAATATGAGTGACAAAAAATTTAAATTAAAATATGTACGTCACGAAGAAATTACACTAATGAAATTTGCTTCAGGCCGTAAGAAAGACCACATTCATTTACGATAGTTTGTGGTTAACAAAATCTTTATTTTATAATTAGGACATAAATGAATGAAACAAAATAGCACAATAAAATAAAGGGTTGATTTTAAAAATGTCTATAAACATACTACGAATAATAATTTACAAAGGAAAAATATGTTGTTAGAAGGACACTTTGAACGTTTATACAGGGAGTTTTAAAAGTCCCCTCCCTCTATTAACTTTATTATGAATAGAGAGATAAAGAAATGTACTTCGGGCCATGTTTTTATGACCAACTAAGGAGTTTTTTATGTGTGCTAATTTTGTACACTCCCTCCCAAAAGGGAGAGAGTAGTTTGGGGGCAAGTTAAACATTTTTAATAGGAACCCCTATCAAGTGACACTCAAGTTAATATTAAAAGAAAAAGAATGGCGTAAACTAAGGTCTCTAACGGTACTCTATTAAATTTTTTAGGCAACAAGAATTAAATGAAGAAGACCCTGACCGAAGACTTCAGTTTTGTGAGGGAATTATGCAGAAGATTTAAGAGAATAATAATTTAATATCCCAGATATGTTTTGGTGATGAAGCACCAATCTCTTTGCATGGGACAGTAAATCGGCACAACTGCCGTTATTGGGCAAGCATTAACCCCCACTGGATGGTTGAACCCCATACGCAACAGACACAAAAATGAAAATTATAGGCTGCTATTTTGGGCAATTGTTCTGTTAATTGGCCTTTCTTTATTGATGGTAATTTAACTGGCTTTAAATACTTGGACATGTTACGGAACTGATTTGTTCCGGCAATAAACGAGGTAGTACAAGGTACTTACAAGCCTGTACTTCATCAAGACGGTGCTCCACCACATTACAATGAGCTTGTCCGAACATTCCTCGACCAAACGAGGTAGTGCAAGGTACTTACGAGCCTGTACTTCATCAAGACGGTGCTCCACCACATTACAATGAGCTTGTACGAACATTCCTCGACCAAACGAGGTAGTACAAGGTACTTACGAGCCTGTACTTCATCAAGCGGTGCTCCACCACTACAATGAGCTTGTCCGAATATTTCTCGACCAAACGATTTCCGTCATATTGATAGGTCGACGTGGCGCTTTGGTATATTGGCCTTACCTTTCACCTCTGAATTTTTTCCATAGGGATTTCCTCAAAAGTAAACTTTACAACACAAAACCCGCAAACCTCGATGAATTAAGGAGAAGAATCGAAGACGCCTACCACCTTATCTCGCATGATATCTTACAAAATGTGAGACGTGGGTTTTCAATCCAGGCATTTTTACTGTCCAGAAGTTCATGGACATTCCAGTCTATTATGAACATTTTTTCCTTAAAAAAATACTCATTAGTGAGAGGGTTTTATGAAATAATCCCAACTTTAAATTACCACCAAATTTAATAGAGTACCGTTAGAGACCTCCAATTTGAATCATTATTTTTTTAACATTACCTTTATAATGACGTGTCACTTGATTTGATTGTTCCTATTTAAAATGTTTTACTTATCCCCAAACTACTCCCTCCCTTTTAGGAGGGGGTGTTAAACATTTACATACATAAAAAAAACTCCGTAGTTGGTCATATAACCATGCCTCGAAGTAAATAACTTCATCTCCATTTAGAAGAAAGTTAATAGGGGAGGGGGCTTTAAAACGCCCTGTATAGCTGTCCTTAACGTGAGAAAGTGGCATTAGTGTTAGGAACAAAACGTCAACTGCATACATATACTACTAGTATTAACTATATACATATAAAGTACCGCACAACTCAGAATGTACATGAGACCCCACTAGTAGCCTATACGACCAAATAGTTTGAATCAGCTACAAGTTGAGCGGCAGTGAGTAGGATTGACCCTTCTATAAAAACAAACGAACACACAACAATTATTACTTTAGGGTATTAATAGGGACGGGGGACAGCCTTCTTCTTTCAAAGCCTAATGCTACAGGGGTACTAGGACTGATTCAAGCGGATATACTTCGGAGTGGGCAAATACCGCTGACACAGATCGACCGAGTCAAACACCTGCATCTACACTGCACAAGTCACCCAGACAACAAAGCTGCTCTGCACCTTGCACGACCCAAAGGAAAGCCCAACGTACCTTTCACTGCTAATGCTACAGGAGTACTAGGACTGATTCAAGCGGATTTACTTCGGAGTGGACAAAAAAGCAGCTGACACAGACCGGCCGGGTGAAGCACCTGCATCTACACTGCACAAGTCACCCAGACAACAAAGCTGCTCTGCACCTTGCACGACCCAAAGGAAAGCCCAACGTGCCTTCTTCTTTCACAGCTAATGCTACAGGGGTACTAGGACTGACTCAAGCGGATATACTTCGGGAGTGGACAAAAAGCAGCTGACACAGACCGGCCGGGTCAAGCACCTGCATATACACTGCACAAGTCACACAGACAACAATGCTGCTCTGCACCTTGCACGACCCAAAGGAAAGCCCAACGTGCCTTCTTCTTTCACAGCTAATGCTACAGGGGTACTAGGACTGACTCAAGCGGATATACTTCGGAGTGGACAAAAAGCAGCTGACACAGACCGGCCGGGTCAAGCACCTGCATCTACACTGCACAAGTCACACAGACAACAATGCTGCTCTGCACCTTGCACGACCCAAAGGAAAGCCCAACGTGCCTTCTTCTTTCACAGCTAATGCTACAGGGGTACTAGGACTGACTCAAGCGGATAAACTTCGGAGTGGACAAAAAGCAGCTGACACAGACCGGCCGGGTCAAGCACCTGCATCTACACTGCACAAGTCACCCAGACAACAAAGCTGCTCTGCACCTTGCACGACCCAAAGGAAAGCCCAACGTGCCTTCTTCTTTCACAGCTAATGCTACAGGGGTACTAGGACTGACTCAGGCGGATATACTTCGGAGTGGACAAAAAGCAGCTGACACAGACCGGCCCGGTCAAGCACCTGCATCTACACTGTACAAGTCACACAGACAACAATGCTGCTCTGCACATTGCACGACCCATAGGAAAGCCCAACGTACCTTCTTCTTTCACAGCTAATGCTACAGGGGTACTAGGACTGACTCAAGCGGATATACTTCGGAGTGGACAAAAAGCAGCTGACACAGACCGGCCGGGTCAAGCACCTGCATCTACACTGTACAAGTCACACAGACAACAATGCTGCTCTGCACCTTGCACGACCCAAAGGAAAGCCCAACGTGCCTTCTTCTTTCACAGCTAATGCTACAGGGGTACTAGGACTGACTCAAGCGGATAAACTTCGGAGTGGACAAAAAGCAGCTGACACAGACCGGCCGGGTCAAGCACCTGCATCTACACTGCACAAGTCACCCAGACAACAAAGCTGCTCTGCACCTTGCACGACCCAAAGGAAAGCCCAACGTGCCTTCTTCTTTCACAGCTAATGCTACAGGGGTACTAGGACTGACTCAAGCGGATATTCTTCGGAGTGGACAAAAAGCAGCTGACACAGACCGGCCGGGTCAAGCACCTGCATCCGTCACGACAATGGTTCTACGACAATGAAACGTATTACGGCGTCTAACATTATCATCTAGTTTCAGTATTATGTGAATTATTAACACAATCGTTACATCTGTACATCATCGTTACACGAGATAAACGAGGCGAAAACACGCCAAAGTATTTGTTGCCTTCGGCCACTGGCTGGTAAGCCTACTACTACTGGACGGTAGAAAGCACCACAGCCCATACTATACAACAATGCACCGAGTGTGGGCCGTATTGACCGCTGTAGAAGGAATGCTGCCCACACAACTGTGACGTATACGGTGTTAAGTCTGCCTGGCTGTACATTACGTCACACCAAGGTCAGTACTGACTGTCGTACATCACATAGTTACATACATTATTATAATCATAGAATGTAAGAGTAAAATATGAAAACCTAAAGAGGCTTAACAAACTACGCCTTCTACTATTTTCATGTAGTCTCTACATATCATCACGGTATAAATTAATTTATTGTAAATTCCGATTTTAAGTGCAAGTCTACAAGCTAGAAACAAACCTGAATTTCCCTAGCATGGTTAAGCCCATTTATTAGGAAGGAGGCATACATTCGAATGTATCAAACAACTGGGTTCCCGATCATCCAACTAATTCTGATTGGTTCAACATTGGCATAACCTTTTTTAAAACAAAGCTCTGAATCAACAAAAAAATTAGCTTTTATTTAGAAAAATTGGTCTTTCTATCGAATTGGCGTTTACAACCTACTATGTAAAAATAAATAAACCATGACAGCACTTGTGTTATTGTATTGGCGGAACAATACATCAATCATTCACTCTTCGTGACCCTCCCACCAGACACTTGCAGTGGTTACCCGCCCATCAAGACGCGTGTGTTTTAAATGATGACAACAGAGTGCAATAATAAAAGTAGGCGAGGTTACAACTCGCTAATTGGATGACTCACTCGATTTAAGACTATTTTATAACACTACAACCACTTAATAAAGATTGTTCAGTTGTACGTTATAGCCTACACAACTGTATAACGTCTATGCATTGAATAAACGTGAATTAGCTGTAAGCATTTATTATGAACTGGACCAAGCTTAGCAGTTGGGTCATCTGCTGGACACGTACAGCTGGTGAAGTGAAACGAAAGATAAATCACCAGAGAAATGTGAATCAATCGGATCTCACAAAGAGAACAGCATCTAGAAAGCTGAAGGCCACTTTCACGATGGTGGCGAATTGTGCGCCGGCAGTCATACTGACGCACGTGATTGAAACTGAGTTGTTCGCAGCACTACTTCTAGTAATCGTCGTTGTACACTGACAGAACCCTAGTGACGAATTGGTTGTTGTACGCCAGCAAAGCCTACTGACACACGTGATTGAAGCTGAGTTGTACGCAGCACTACTTCTAGTAGTCGTCCTTGTACACTGACAGAACCCTAGTGATGAATGTGGTTGTTGTACGCCGCCAAAGCCTACTGACACAAGTGACTGAAGCTGAGTTGTACGCAGCAATACTTCTAGTAGTCGTCGTTGTACTGACAGAACCCTAGTGACGAATGTGGTTGTTGTACGCTGGCAAAACCTACTGACACAAGTGACTGAAGCTGAGTTGTACGCAGCAATACTTCTAGTAGTCGTCGTTGTACTGACAGAACCCTAGTGACGAATGTGGTTGTTGTACGCTGGCAAAACCTACTGACACAAGTGACTGAAGCTGAGTTGTACGCAGCAATACTTCTAGTAGTCGTCGTTGTACACTGAAAGAACCCTAGTGACGAATGTGGTTGTTGTACGCCGGCAAAGCCTACTGACACAAGTGACTGAAGCTGAGTTGTACGCAGCAATACTTCTAGTAGTCGTCGTTGTACTGACAGAACCCTTGTGACGAATGTGGTTGTTGTACGCCAGCAAAGCCTACTGACACACGTGACGAAGCTGAGTTGTACGCAGCAATACTTCTAGTAGTCGTCGTTGTACACTGACAGAACCCTAGTGACGAATGTGGTTGTCGTACGCCGGTAGAAACACTCCTTACATTACTTACGCCGGCGGAACCGTACGGACTCGTGGTTTACATGTTAAAATGTCGGTTAAGAGCGATTTTGATACCAAGCTTGTCCAATCGGCCAGAACATCGTCTCCATAATACACGGTCATTCCTTTCACAGTGTCCAGCCCGTTCGAATACTGTCCTATTGTCAAAGACAGGACATTTTTTACATTCCATTAAGACAGACACCGCAGTACTTGGAACCACAATGGAGGAGGCAGAAAACAGAGAAAGATGGAGAGAGCTTGTTTGTGAGGCCAAATCCCTTCTTGGGCATCGATGGCCATGGGAGTAAGAGTAAGAGAGTAAGTAAGTATTTTGTGATACCAATTTTCAAATGTTAAAGACGTAAAATACTGTACGTATCGGAGAACACATACAGCCATTAAACAGTCCCTCGTGTTTTACATAAATAAGTTCTGTTCCATCCTCACGACTGCAAAGATGAACACGGATTAAGAAGGAGATGAGTACCGCGTGCAGACATCAATAGTTATTGTCATTCTAATCAGCCGTCAGCTGACGCACTTCCTTGCATGATGATAGCGTTTACTGCAGACAGATACTACAATAATGGACCAGTTCTATCACTTATAGTCAATGAACTCGTAGAACAAGTCGGTGCCGTTTAGAAAATACACAATACTACTTGTTATTTTACTGCTTTGAATATACAGAGATGAAATAATACCAAATAAATAGATCCGCAAAATTGGCATTTTCTGATCATAGTCGAAAAAAAAGTAAAATTTCAAAAAAGGTAAAAAATGGTTTGGATATACTGGCTAAATACACCTACATACCAAATTTCATAAAAATTTATCTATCCGTTTGGTCTCCCTAAAATGGATTTTTAGACCAACTTGTAAAAATAAATCTTTTTACGATCACAATACTTAAACACAGTGTATATCTGCCTAACGATACCTTGCTATTACATGTAATAAAACCGTTCCTCGGTGCGTATTACAATCATCATCAGTGAGTATTACATCAACCGTGTGAAAGCACCGACTGTAGGAGTGCTGTGATAACAAGTAGATAACACACTGACGTCACTTCCAGCACACACAGACAACACTACCGCGACACTACAATGATACAAATATACATGACGTAGGAGGTAATACAGAGGGGATGGAAGGAGAGATAATTTAAATATGGGAATAAAACACTATTTAAGATTAGAACGAAGAAAACCGGTATTCTTGGATTAACAAAATGTGTACTGCCAATTACGAGGGGTCAACTAATTCAAAAATACGTGAAAAATCGTGTACTGGCGGCGCAGGAGTTAAGGGCACCTGAGTTTGAAGGTTGTTTCCTGGAACTAAGAGGCCTACGAAAAATCTAATGACACAATTGATTTTTTTTTTTATAGTTTTATTGTACATATGCATTTTAACACTTTATTACAGGTTTTAATAGTTTTTATCTTAGTTGGAACAAAAATAGTACCGGAATTTTAACTAGTTTTCACTGTACCGTATTTATATTTGAATATCTCATTGATAGGAACGTTTTCTATAGGTTTTAAACATTTTAGAATTTCAATTTTTCGAGAAAAAAATATTTATCAATTCTCCGAAACATTGTTTTCTTGGCTTCTAGAGGTCTTGAAATTATTACTTGGTCTTGTTGTAATTCTTATGACATGCATAGTTACTGTCATAAATGTAAGGTAATGCAGTGATTTTATGTTTATTTAAATCAAGTTAAAGTTATTTTTGATTGATTTAGTTCGATTAAAAATTACTGAATTTATTTACACATATGAAAGTAATGTATCGTAAATATACATGTCACAAGGATTACATGACCAAGTAATTAATTGTACGACCTCTAGAAGCGAAGAAAACAGGGAATTGATAATAACTTTGTTTCTCGAAAGGTTAGAACTCTAAAATTTATTAAATATATAGAAAACGTTTCTATCAACCAGATATTAAAATATATATGCGATACAATAAAGATGTTTTGAGTAATAACTGCGTAAATTTTGTTGTACAGTGAAAACTAGTTAAAATTCTAGTACTTTTTTTGTTCCTACTAGGATAAAAATTAATAAAAGTTCATATTTCATAACGTATAATTAAACTAGGAAATCAATGGTGCCATTTGATTTTTCGTAGGCCTCTTTGTTCCTTAGAAAACAACCTTTAAACTCGGGTGCACGTAATTCCTGCGCCAACAATAGAGTCCTAAGTACGTCATGGTATGCAGAAAAATTATTTATATACATATAAAAAAAAAAAATAATTATCACTGGTAATTCGATATCCGTACACCCGTCTTTTTTTTAAGAAAATTATTTTCAGTTCAATGAAGTTTTCAAAGTTAATTAATTGGTGCTGGTAATCTGGGCTTCCATACTAAATGCGTGAGCTCATCCAGACTAGACCTCATATTATAGTATGGCTAAAGTTAGTATTCCTAAACTATCAATTAATGGTAATTTTAATGTTTAAGTTGGAAACGATGCATAGACAAAAAATGAAAACCCCCTGAATTCAAATATTGATCAGGTCACTTTATAAGCCTACCCACACACATTGTGACTGTTGACTGTTTTAGTTGTGTAATACTGAACTGTATTATTGTGTTATTAACATGTCAGTATTGTAAAGCTAATCACCTTACTGGAATTGTGATTAGCTCTAATTCCTAAGAAGTATTGTATATTTTGTATGTGTTTTTCTTGAAGGAATAAATAAATTATTATTATTATTATTATTGTGATTGTACTGTCACTTTAATTAATACATTATTACATTTTTATCTAACACAACGAGTTTTGACGAGTTTGTTTATAGAAGACAATGTAAAAGTAAACCCCACAAGTTGACTATCTTCATTCTCTTCACCTCCGAGAAGCGTTCCATCCAGACGATGTTCCTGTTAATTGACTATCGTTTACATAAAACATACCAATTAACTAATTAACGTTCACCTTAGTTGAATTCTACAAGGTCGTTTGTACATCAAAGTGGAATGACGTCATATCCATGTGTACACACATGACGACACTCAGTGTCGCAAGTGGCTCGTCGATAACGAACCCCTCGAAGCCATTATGTATATTTTACATGTTCAAGTGGATCTTGCATACCAAATCCGATGTATTTACAAACACAAGTCTTTACAACGTTTCGTCGCTTCACTCTCTTTACATAACCTTAGTTTACCACTTTACCCAAACGCCACTTATCAACTAAACTATTTATACTGCCTACAGTAATATAAATATCCCTTCGACAGTGATTACAATTTTCAGATAGGCCATATAATTTTACAATAGGTTTAATGCCAGGAAAATGTTAATATCATTACTTTTTCATAATAATGAGCGACAAGAAAGGATTTTTATTAATCAGTAAAATGAAGACTTTTACAGAGAGAAGTGTCCTGAAACCAACAACCTCAGTCCGTCTTAAATCTTAAAGTCATTCAGTACACAAATTAGGATGAAATAAAACATCACATGAAAACCTCGAAACACAAAACTTCAGTTGGAGTTGAAATTTCATCAGAGTTATTGAAACACTTGAAACATGTGTCTTCCCCATAGCAGCAAATTTTAATCAAAAAAACTTATCATTTAACATGGAGTATTCCCCTCAGTCTAAAAAAAAACCAACGTAAAAAAAATCAACTACTGACGGATTCAAAAAGCAATGTACTCGAGTTTGAACCACTGTTACAAAATAAATACCAATCCGATTCCGATGTGTTGTACACCAAAATTTAGCTTATTTAATTATCACGTGCTTATTTAGTCTGTTGAATTATCATCTATATATATAAAATCCAATGTATGTTTGTTTGTCTATCCTTTATGCGCTACCAAACCGTCCAGCCGATCGCCATGAAACTTGGGGAAGTTGTTCTATATACCCCAGGGAAGGTTTCTGTCCTATTCCCGTTTCTTTAATCCCTCAGGGCTCCATCCCTTGGACTTCTAAAGTTTCGATGTTAATCAAATAGCAGGATGCATGAAGGTATAATAAGTCAAATATAAAAAGAATATCAGCTGTGGGTTTTAAATATGTCAAAATTATACTGTTTATATTTTTATGTTTTGATTTCTTGTGCAGCTATATTAATTGATTGATTTATTTGATTAACAGCTGTTAGAATAAAATTGTGGTAGGCAAAACTTTCAAAATTAAAAATAATTGAGTACAGTAGTAAACTACACAAAATATCAGCTGTTGTAAATTGGATACTGTGTAAACTGAAAGGTTGCTGCACATTTCAATGGTACCGGTACAATCAAAACTCAATATTATGACCGGCGAAGCGGGCGGGTACAGCAAGTGTGATATAAAATTGCAAGATTTTTTTATTGCACTTAACGTTTTATAATCTTACTTTATTTTTCAATCCGGTATTTTTGAACCGTTTTGGAAGTTTGTATGATCAGCCATTATTAAGATTGTGTAAGGGTTTACACAAATTACAACAGAAAATCTGTTTAAAAAGTAAAAATTCTAGAATTTGGACAGACTACAAAAAAACAACATTCTTCACAAATGGTTAAAGTTTCACTCACTTATCTTTAGTACTTTTTGTTTTATAAATTTTTAAATTTGAGCTTTACTCCAAGTGCTAAAATTTCGTGTTTTTTTTTTTTTATTCTACCTGATATAAAAAATTCTTAAAGCATTAAAAAAACATGTAAGTTATATGAAATTACATAAGCTAAATGTTGGTGCACAACACAACGAAATCGGATGAGTATTTATTTTCTAGCAGTTTTAAACTCGAGTACATTGCTTTTTGAATCCGACAGTAATTACAGACACATATCGATAACATCGAAATTTTCGAAACTATATTTAAAAAAAGTAATGCCAAAGAGGCTACCTGAATAAAATTGAGCAGAAAATAACTTCTTGACAGATTTCCAAAATGGTTTCCAAAGAAAAATCTACGTCAGTCATGATCAAAGTTGTTGTAAACATCATCGACCATATCTACAAGCAGGTAAACCATCTAGAATCTCAACAGTATTTAGAGATCTGAGTAAGCATTTGACTGCTTAGGTCATAACATAATTAAAAAAAATTGAGCTCCTGGGTGTGATGGGAACATCAATAAACTAGTTTAAAATCTATTTCGATGGGCGCAGACAATCTGTAGAAGCCTAAACAATTACGGCTTGATCATCTGGAAATTCTGATAATTGAAAAAATGCTGGAACGTTGACAAAATAAACTTTATCATACGGCTATTTAGATCGTGTCTGACAACAGTGGATGCGAGATGTGGTTCTCGCCGCAGGACCTCCTTCCTTTCTTTCCTTGAAACGTCCATCTCCAACATTCCAGACACTATATTTTTTTTATTTATTTTTATCATCTAGGATATTAACTGGTCATGGCCAAGTTTTAATCTGTATGACTAATTTTTTACTTCTTAGTTAATTAGCCTTGTTCTAAATTAACAAACACACTTTCATACAGTCTTTTAAAACATAAAAATATATTACTTCAGCTTTAAGCTTTTCTTACTGGATATTAGAATGTAAATGTATGAAAGGGCTTTACACTCCAGTAAATTTACATGTTTTATTTAGTCATACCTTTCAGCAATAAGATTGCCATCATCACACAAACACAACTGATGATAGTACAGTAATCTTATAAATTTATGAGTCCTTTCACAAATTTTTATTAATATATATAGGGGCACTGCAAGTCTTGAAACGGTATAATATCTTCTGTACTCGTAAATGTACAAACGTAAAACTTTGTACAGTGACGTAAGGCATCAAATTGTACTTTTTTATGCAATCAGTAGCTCCTCACCACCTCAAGCGGGTGGCCCGTAAGGAGTCGGTGGAAAATCTGAAATGTAAACATACAGTAGGTCGATGTGCATACCATTTTTAAGATCTTAATTGGTACAATCATAATCCATTATCAAATAGTTTAATTTTAAAATCTCTAAACCACCACCATTTTGTTTCGGATAAAACTTTAGAAGTGCGGTTTGCGGCATTCTTCTTTGTTTGACCAGCCCTTTAAAATGATGTACAGGTATCAACCTAAGCTTACATTGAGAATTTTCAACTGACACCTCACTGTTCCCATATAAGAATAGCAATACAATGAATACATCTTAAAGTAGGTTTTGTGTACAGTAATCATGTGTGAAGTTTTGTAACTTCATCTCATATGGTTACAATAAAATTAAGCAATTCTTAAACTGGCACACAAGATAAATACTGAAATTTTCTAACGCTGCCATTATCTTTAGGATTAACGTTTTGAGATCCAATTTGCGGCAGATCTTTTACTAATTAAGACCTTTAAAGGCCATCCCCCTAAGGTGGTGAAGAGCTACTGATAGCATCAAAAAGTTCAATTGCATGCCTATGTCACTGTACAACGCTTTTCAGCACCCTTGTATTTCTGAATTAAGATTATAATGTAATATACGTACAGTGATATCATATTTTCTGTAAGTCTGGACCACATACCTGAAACAAACATTGCAACTTTATTCACTCGATCCACTTAAAAAGCAAAATTAACAATATTTTCAATGTTAAAACAATTTATTTCTTCTGCGTCACAAAGAGCGCTCTGGAGACGATGTCGGTTACAAAAAGTACAAACAAATCAGGTTACAAGATAACAGTTTTGAATATCTTCTTGGATCTATGACAGATATACCAGGATCTTAAAACATCAGTTTACGTTACGATCGGTAAACACATGAAGGACACATCAAAAGTATTATATTTTAAATATCTTCAAGTCACCCGTATCTTTAGTATTCACCTTTTTTTGTAATCACTTCGAAGAACTGTAAATTATTCACGAAGGTTTCTCAGATTACTAGACGTCGTTATGATCACCATTCACTATCAGTTTGTAAACTGGCGTTTATCACAGTACAAGAAAATGTCTTAAACTAAATCAACCGGGATCAGGTATGAAACTATATTAATTGTACTGTACTGTTCATGTCAGATTGTGCCGTTTTAAAAAGTGAATCAGAATTACACGACAGTTCATCGAGACCACACACGAGGAAACATGTGCATTACATCTACGAGGACCAAATATAACAAGAATAGAACTTAGTAGTGTCAACACTTGAGGACTGTCTGTGTGGCCAATTGGGACACGCACGTTCCTCTATTCCACGGCCTATTGCAGACAAACCGCGACGGACCAGTTACACGCCCATTACACGACAGTTCATCGAGGTCACACATAAGGTCTGCAGGAAACACGTGTCTCACATCTACGAGGACCAAATATAACAAGAATAGAACTTAGTAGTGTCATCACTTGAGGACTGTCTGTCTGGCCAATTGAGACACGCACGTTCCTCTATTCCACGGCCTACTGCAGACAAACCGCGACGGACCAGTTACACGCCCATTACACGACAGTTCATCGAGGTCACACATGAGGTCTGCAGAAAACATGTGTTTCACAAAGTTGACGGCGCAGTGCAAGCTGATCAGTAATATTTAAGATATTAGATACTCCTCACAGTACACTGTTATAATGGTTTGACTTTGACACCGACAATTAATCAGATTTCATACATTTATACAATCAGTATCTTCTGAAATAGTTTAGATCAATGCAAAAAATTCTGTGCACGCTGATCACTTTTCTCATGAATTGACGAAAACTATTTGTAAATGAAAAACAGATAAGTAACCAATACCATCTTGATCTTGATGGGATATAAAGATTACTGTCTCTAAGTTTACGACCGTCCTGTGACACAATTGCAGGCCCTCCCAACTGCCTGTCACGTAAGGTACGACTAAGGCATGTTATCATTGTTATCAAGGGCGTGGGACGCGGCAAGGCACTCGTGTCAAGTCAACCTACTCATCATTGTTCCAAGGAATAGTATTCAAGGATGTGTCAGTATTCTTTTTGTTATATTCAAGTGTGAGTTTTACTTAGTAAAATACAATTTTATTCAATCGACGTAAGAGGTCGGACGTTTGATCTTGGAACCTGAGTCGTAAATAAATTACGTTCATTTTACGTTTACAATGTTTTCCACCTTACTTTGAGAAATACATGATCCATTCGGTAGACAAGTAACATCACAAGCAAGTAAAGTAATCAAGGACAATAATGGTTTGCGTTAATCATCTTTATCTCCGAACGACTCAAATAGACATTTCTTTGGTGTGATATTTGGTTTTCAACAATACATCACGATGGCTTTTCTCTGAATGCGTTCTCCGTGGGTGACGAGCTTGTTGCCCTGCATCTCCGTGTTGATGTGTCATTGCTACTACAGAGATCATCACCAATAATAGGTCTACCACTAATCCATCAGGATTTATCGGTCTTGAAACTTCAAAGAAGAGAATACTTCATTAACTTGCCAATAAATACAGGAATTTCCATTGTTAATTCATTTTAGACGTCCTTACAATTTTAACTGATTAAAGCCCACCCCCCCCCCCCCCCATAGACGGGCGAGTATGTTCACGAGCCTGTTGGCGAACATGCTCGGCGTTGCCCACAGACGATCGAACATGCTCGCCGCCACCGTACAATACTCTTGCCTCTCTGGCGTTGTGACAGTCTACCTTAAATGTTTTCCTTTTCCATCCAGAACTGTTTTTTATCGCTGAACGACATTTTACTACTGTTAACTTATACAAAACACCAACAACTTTCACTATAACTGCACAAGCAACAAGTCGGCGCTGCTTCTTCAACAAGAACAATAACACACTGGGCCCCTCCCTCCAGAAGTTTTCCAAATAAAGGAAGTTCCCACGGACCAGGGGTGACCGGCAGGCATACTCACGAACATGTTGGGCGTCGTCCCCACAGACGGCCGAGCATGTCCGTGTTGTGGGGGTCGAACGCCGGGTGAGCGCCAAGCCGAACATGTTCGCCGGTTGGAATGCTCGTTGAACCCACACACGGACGAGCATGTTCGCAGCCAACATCGTCACGAGCATGCTCGCGAACATGTTCGCCCGTGTGTGGAGGGGGCTTAAGGAACCAGTAATGGGATAGGTCAGAACAGATTTTTTTTATCTAGTTGCCTTTTTAACCACTCTCGTTTTTCTAAGTCAACGTACGCATCATTATCTGCAGATGTTAACTTTCTCTTCAACATTTATATTGGCGTTAATACGTAAAAATATGTAAGTTAAAATTTTAAACGTTAAACTCAAAATCTCTTCGATATTGAAATAGGTCGGTAGCATCTTTTCTAAAATCATAGGTGATAACATTTTCGTCAGCCGTGATGAAAACGTTTCTGTATAGCTCCGAAGATATCGTCAGCTTCAGAGAGTTCGACATCGCCAAAGGAACTATACCAGACCGAGATGACGTCGGCAGAAATGGGAGCCTTCGCCGCAGAAAGTGAACGTGGAGAAATCCCGCGAGCACATCTGACAACCGGTTCCCCGCTCGATATTAGATTAATGCTGAGCAGATCCGAGCACGACTGATTGCTGAAGACAACAGCTGTTGGGCGGCAACAGATGGTAACGTCTCTCGCAAGTTCGACCCGGGCCGAGGGGTTAATTGAGGAGATAATTTCTCTAATTCGAAAGTCGCATTACAAGACTAGTGGTAATCACTAATTGACTCGGCGGCTAGTGATATCAACTGCCAAGAACATTATCGAAGTAAGATAGGCCATTATGAGCATTGTTAAACTAGTCAATGTTAATCCCACGAACATGAATCCATAGAAAAGTAGAGAATACAGATTTTTTACGACAAACTTGAAAAAAAATACTTAAATAAAAACCATTTTTACATTTATAACTATGTATATTAAAATAATGTCTATTCTGAACAAGAATATGACATCAAATTATTCTACGATGAATAATAACTGAGATATTAAGAAGTGGGTTATAGGTGTTAGTATACTAGCATTAGCCTGTGAGAGAGCAAACGATCATGAACTACTTTCCTGTGTCTTCCAATTTTGTAGTTATCCTTGCATAGTCCATCCTTTACTACCTCTTAATAAAAAGAACGTTTCAAAAACGTACGAGTAGCGGATTTCTGAATGCTGACTAGCTCGGCTCTCTCGCTGCAGTTTACCATTTTTCGGTCAGCTTCCCCCTCCCTTCTTTTATAAAGAAGAAAACTCTGGAAATGTTTGCATTTGAGCAACCATTTCACAGTGTTACAAGTTTATAGGATAGGCGACGGTAATTATTCCATAATACGCCTTCATTATGTATCTGAATATAGCATTACTGAGTTACCTTAAAATATAAAATTCCAGTGGATACTAACTAGTAGCAAATACTATCTACCAAGTATATGTGTATCTGAAGAAATGTCACCGAGTAGACATCGTACAACAGTTTCATTTTAGTCTCATCGAGCAGAACTGTTTCACCGCGATTACTATTCGGGTCTGATAAAAAACTAACTAATTCACTGACTAAGAAATTGTAAATCTGGATAAAACAATCTCAATTTACGGGTCTGATTAATATGCTCGCTACGCGAGGGTATATTTTAATAAGATACAACTATTATTGATATCAGACAGCTTAGAATTGGTTAAAAATAAAATTTGAAGCAAACTTTACTCAAAACGTAGTCACCACGTCCGTCTTGGCTAAACATCTCATTTTCAAGTTTTAAGTGAGATTTGAAGACGTTGAAGTTTGAAGAGTTGACACAAAACAAAAACGCGTACATGTACATAAAGAACTGTATACCATCGCCAACTACCCACTGGAGGAAACTACCGTGTTCGTTCACCATGAAGTGTCTTCGTCTTCCGACTGACTTTCCAGTGTTTGTCGACACGACCGGCGTGAGCCTGTAACTCTTCATTAAAACTACTATATCGCCTGCTAATAGTCAGTATGCAGAAGAGAGTCTGTATTTGCGGTGCTTTCCTCCAAGGAATGCCGGCTACTTTCTACGCAGTCTCATACCGACTGCAACCTCCGGTTGACTGGCCAAGCGAAATGATGCCCAGTTCTGTTTGTTTCTACTATATCGTAAAAAACACGTTTATCGAATCACTTTAAGAAACACTTGCAAGTAGAGCACGGAATTGAAACGTGCACAACGCAAGTGGTGGCCCTCTTGTTGTTAGTAAACAGTAATGTAACCTTAAATAATTACAAGATTTTGGATGTCATTAAAGCGCATTAAAACATATTTTTAACTCGAAACTAAGTAACGGCAAATTCTCGTTTCACAAAGACTTCATTAGAAGGCGGTTGCAAATTATATGTAAAGATAATGTTTTGTCACTTCTAAAGACTCAAATCTTATTCAGAAACGAAGTTGTGAAATTGAAGTTTTTTAACGTAGTCCACACAAAAAATAATACTAAGGACACTTTTGCTTGTTCAGACTTAAGAGAGACATTAACAATTCGACAATCCCTTATAAATATTTATGTTTGTGTATTACAATCAGAAACAGGGGACGTAAAATTAACTTAATCTAAGGTTAAAATAATGTATTCCGCCAAGATCAGATTTCAATTCCACAATATTGGAGTAAATGCACGCCTAATATTTCCTAACTGGTCATTATACAGGTTTAGCAACTGTGTATTACAGTAACGTGCTAAGAAAATATTGATATAATATCTTTGTCAGACAAATATTTATTTCACTTTACAACTTCCTTGTGACACAGAAGTACGCCCTTACTTGACACAGGACAAACACAAGTGCACACCACTGTGGTACACCGACGTTCTCCAGCTTCCTGCTCACAGCAGGTGATGCAATCTCGGTGAGTGTGAGACACCGGAGTTACTGCACAACTCGCCAGTCCCGGTCCAAATGGCAGCTTCCTTCCGACCCAGGAGTAGCCCGACAGCCCGTACTTGACACAAGAAAAACACAAGTGCACCACCACTTTGGTACACCAGTGTTTTCCAGTTTCCTATCACAGCAAGTGATGCAATCTCGGCGAGCGTGAGACACCGGTGTTACTGCACAACTCGCCAGTCCAGCTCCAAGTGACAACTTCCTTACCAGGAGTAAGCCCTTACTTGATCCAGGACATAGACAAGAGCACACCACTTTGGTACACCGGTGTTTTCCAGTTTCCTATCACAGCAAGTGATGCAATCTCGGCGAGCGTGAGACACCGGTGTTACTGCACAACTCGCCAGTCCAGCTCCAAGTGACAACTTCCTTACCAGGAGTAAGCCCTTACTTGATCCAGGACATAGACAAGAGCACACCACTTTGGTACACCGGTGTTTTCCAGTTTCCTCCTCACAGCAAGTGTGTGACACCAATGTTACTGCACAACTCGCCAGTCTAGGTCCAAATGCGGCACTGGCCACGGAAGGAGGAACCGGTTTACCCACAGGAAAGTGACACCTCAGTTGTTGTTATTTGACATTTTGATCCCGCGGAGAGAGTTCTTTAAGGGGGAAAGTGGTCAGACGACACTGAACGAACACGACCAAAAAACCTAATGAACATTCTCTGTTCATTCATTAATCATGAATGTGACAAAATGTGACCTTTTTCAAACCTTCAACACGAAGTTCCAGTATAAAATAAAAGTAATCGCAAGAGTGAGTGACTATTTAGCAATAATCCACGTTTTCCATGTTTTAAACATGAATTTAATGTTGATTTAGATAAAATGTAATATTAACGTGTAAACCACACACACACACGCTTTGAAAATCGTACATAGGGCTAAAGGAACTTGTAACATTTAATAAAAATCTCAATAATCAGTGTAGAAAATATGTTAAAAATTCAGCCTTGCACAGACAAGAGTTGAAAACGCAAGTTCGATCAGTGGCTGGTAGATCGTGCGGATTGTCTTTTCCTTCAAGTCCGTGTGCCTGAGAAAGAACGCAACACCATCTTGATCAATATCGACTAGATATGTCGTTGACACACCGCCTTCTGGCTATCTTTGTCACTCTCGCACTGTCTTTACTCAGAGCAGAGCACTCTCTCGGCGGACTATTAAACTTCCCGCCCACAGAAAGCAGTAATGAAATGTCACTCACAAAGACAAAGTAAAACGCTCGAAAGTGTAAGCGACAGAAACAAAACCATTCTAGAAGATGAGTACGGAGAATGTAAAGCCCATGAAGGGGAAGGGGACGACACTTCAGCATAGATCGAGTACAATAGGCAAGGCCAGAGGATGTCGAGGTAATACTTTAACAGGCGTAGACAATAAATCTCAAAAGGACTGTTGTTTGGCATTAAAGGATAGTCTGGCGATTCCTACTTCTTAAAACATGGAAAGTAACAATTCAACAAATATAACCTTTCATCAACGTCGTACGACAAAAAATGTCTACCTTGGGACTCACCCTTCTGGAACTTGTAGATAATTAACTCAGTAACAACTTTAGCAGTAGTCAACAAACTGGGCTGACATTAATCAATTGATACATATACACGGAGGGCAAAAACATGAAAAACCTTGACATTTTTTAAACTAGACGATGCAGACACGTGAAATGTTGCACAAAGCTGTATACTAGTGTTACCAAAATTTCATTACACTTTTCATTGATTTTTATCATTTATGGTCTGTCCCATCCAGCGGACGATTGGAATTCTTCATAAGAAGCTTAGGTTGAGTTTGATGTAAAATTAAATGTCTAAAAGAGACACTACAAACCGAAAACCGGATCTCAAAAAGTTCTCTCTGTCCAGAGTTACAGCCAACTGACAACAAGGATACTGCACGAAGTAAAGAAGTTAAAACCATAAAATCTCAAATCAGCGATGGAAAAACAATGTTTATGTCTTACATTTTTACAACAAATGTTCAAAGACCTCTGCAAGCTTACTGGTAAGCACGTCTGCTTCATATGCAGATGGTCACGGGTTCAAATTCCGGGAGGTACACTTAAATTTGCCGTAACGTTTTGAACCGTTGTCCCTCAACAACGCTTAACTATCATGTTTAAAATGCCACTGGCGTAGAGAGAAAAATGTGAGCTCCAAATAGCTGTTGGCAGTGGGCTAACCTGTGATAAAAATCATCAGTTGTCACATTCCGTCTAAAATGCAAATGGCCTTAACTCTGGACAGAGTTGAACATTTCCAGATCCGGTTTGGGACGTTTAACGAATGTTTAATAGACCTTTAATTTATCATAAAGCTCATATGCTTCTATTGGAGAATTTCAACCGACCCTTGGATGGGACATATTTTGAGTGATAAAAATCAACGAAAAGTACAATGCAATCTTAATAACACCGGTATACATCTTTGTGCCACATATACAGTAGTTGAATGCAGAAAACTATTTAGGATTTCAAGGGAACACACATATAACAAAACACAAGTTTGGAAATGTGATCCAAATTGCAAAACTGATACACGAGAGTTCGTTGCCAACAAAGGCGTTGTACGAAGTAGAACAACTGAGGCGGTTACGATAGCCATAATGTCAACAACTGATAGGAATACTGCACTGGTGAGTCAAGAGTAAATGTGTAACAGTGGTGTAAGCAAAGCTAGTTCCGTCCGTCAGAAATACGTTATACAATCTCCGGCGTGAGAGATTTCTTCCTGATACAGATACAGGAAGAGTCCATGTTCGAATCAAAGTTGAAAGAAGTGAGGCAGATTTGTTCATCCTGTTGGTATATAATATTTTGTTTTAATTTTAAAACCTACGTTTGAGTTGTTTTGTTATTTATAAATGCATCTCTCTTGAAGAGTTGTAATCTGAAGTGTGATGTTTTCAAAAAGAAAAGAATACTCGATGATCGAAAACAATACAAACTGTTATAACATTTATACTGTTGATACCAAATCCAGGATCAGTAGTATACATACCTAGGATTAGTAGGCTACAAAAGTCATCTCCATTTTTAGGAACCAATACGTGCTCCATAATTGGTTTCCAATAACACTTAAGTGTTTCCAATTATGCTGAGGGCATTGAAATCTACCGGCTCATTTTGACCGTCTAGTTGGTCAGTGGAGTGTCTTAACGACAGTCATAAAATGTTTATTAGCTGTTCACAGGCTCGGTCATGTTGTGCACAGTATAAGCCTAATGACCACGGTGGATTATGCAACAATGCATTACGGAAATAATGTTTTACAATGCATCAGTCCTTGCTTATGTATTCTCATGGCTTTCATATAAATTTCACTAAGAACAATCAGATATCAGTTCTTGCAGCGATTTACCCCACAGCAACTATCGGAACCATGACTGTCCCTCTCGCTAGGACATACTGACTGGTTCACCTTGAACTTCACAATCCAGACCCCTGATGTTCCAAGCTGGAAATCCAACCACGCTAATGAAATATCCATACAGGAAACCCAAACGGAATTGTTCAGGAAATGAAAGAGCGGCAGCTGTTCACCACAACAAGAAATTCACAGGACATAACACTTCAATATTTACTTTGTTCATTTCAGCGCAAGGGGTTTTTTACGCCTACTGCAAACTTAGATGTCACAATCTTTACAGATATGTTTTACTATTATAAAATGTGCTTCATATCCGAGACAAACACAATCCGCTAAATTTAATTCTCTCCACAGTTAGCAAATTTTTTCATAACTGAATACGAATTCATTAAGGAGAAACATTTCTGGAATAATTGTTAAAAATAAAATGTACAGTACTAAGGCAAAACAAACCTGTTGGACTCTTGTTTGACAGATTCATTATCCTCCCCCCCCCCCCCCCAACCTTGGTAGCTCCCAGGGACTCGCCCATACGACCTACTTACCGCCGCTTTCAGCTGCTCTCAGTGCAACAGTAACACTCATAGAGCGACACTATTGTTATATTCGTCTGACATATAAATGCGCCCCCTCTTCCTCGATCAAGAAAGATGGAACATTTAAATCCTTGAAAAGTGGTGATTTCTTTAACAATAATTACTCAAAAGCTGTATCCTTATGGCCCATCACCATTCGAAGGTAAAAATCAGTGAATGCAACACGGTTTTAGGACACTACAAATGTAAAGCTAACAAAAGAATCTGTACTCAACATTTACCTAAGGTGTTGTCCCTTAACGTAGACCAAGTTAAACATAAGGACGGAGGCAACCAAGTTAAACATAAGAAGTTCACTGATCTTTTGAGGAAACCATTACTCAGATTTATTTAATTATTATCATTATTACTTTTATTAATTTAAGAAAATTTCGCAAGAAGATACGTCGAACGAAACCCGTTGCTTTCAGTTTGTAACAAGACTGACCTCAATTTTTTAAAGCCAAACAGATTTGGGAAATATTACGGTGATTTTCAATTACGTATTTAATAATTTTATAAATCTACTGCTTCTTAATGTTTTTCAATTACGTGTTTCACAAGTTTAAAAATCAGGCGTTTCTTTACTATTTTTACTTTCATCCCACAACACATTTTAGACAGTAGTAATTGAAATACGTCTATTTTGTTTGTTTGATATTTATTAGACTTTGCTGTTGAGTTTAGAGGACAATTTATAGGGTTAATTTTATATTATATTTTGTCTTCTGCTTTCATTTGCAATGAATTTATATGTACTAAATATCAATTTTTACTTCTTGGATTTGAATAACGGGCATGAAGTCAGATACATGTCTCGTGCCATTCCCACCAGTCCGGCCAAAGGCCTAAATTCTCAAGCGTGAACAAAGGCAAGGTTCCCTCGCGAGGCCATTTGTCAAACAATTGCATTTCACGACTATGAGGCAAATCACGGGTATTTGAGTTCGTAGCCCCCAACGAGAATATCTCGTTTAAAACAAAAACATACTGTATACGCTTTACTTGCAGAGATTTGATGGCATTCATTACAATTCTGTTTACGACTGATAATATATTTTAGTTTTCTGTACAAACAGAGATAAGCCACACTTTAAGGGACTGAAGGATACAAAGCCTATAGACTTTGCTGTTCGAAGGTATGAGATCAGCTGTATGCCAACAGAGGAGTAACTATGTCACCATCTCACTTCGGAGGTCACAGCTTTCTCAGCCCACTGCCAGGTGACACGTCCGATGATTCTTCCTCTAGCTAGACTGTGGAGAAAGTGACATCAAACATACCAGCAACAATTCTTAAAATAAATTGTGTCTTGCGGGGAAACAAATTTTAGAAATAATTCCTCTATAGTACAAATGAGTTGAACGTTAAAGACTAAGTAATAACGACTTACACGTGACTTTTGAAATCCTTGCTTGAACGCCTTTGAAAGTTAAAGAGACATCGAAATGTATCGCAAGCAAAACTCGTTTTCTTAAAATAAAACAATCCAACGATCCAGTGACGACATTCATGAGTGTGCTACGACCGTCACACCAATAGACATGCAGCCCTGTACCACGGGCAAAAAACCCTGCTGTTCCTGAACCACTGCAGTCGTGGGTGCAATATCTCTTTCCTGTAACTCTTCAATCTACCCTCACTCAATTTGTTTCTTGCAGCATCTTTATCTTATGTATAACATTCACCCCGCCTTAAGAACTGGTTTTGAGAATGCACACGCCTCACTTCACTGAGGATTGACATTGACTCCACAACAAATTCTTCTATGGCAAGGTCTTCTAAAATTTCTTTAATTTTCAGAGCAATTCTTTTAATTTCAATCCTTGGCAAATATCTCATCAAGAAGGTTCGTGAAAGCCGTCAGGACAAAGTACCGTCTTTTTAGAGTGATAAGAATGAGTTGTTATTCTGAAGAAATTCATCTCGTACGTACGATAGACTAATCACGTCAACTAATGTTCGATTTTAAGTCTTTTACTGCAAATGATATTTTCAGCCCTGAACCCAGGATACTCACTGGTGGGAGCCACAATCTACGTTCAATTCTAGTACCAGATTTTTGACAGATTCCTAGCATTTTTATCAAGCTCTGAGAGATCATGCAGGTTTCAAATGATTCTGTAGTAAGTGGAAGACTGACTACGATTAACTCTAAATAAATTTAGAGACTGGAAATGGTCTAATTACTCAGATCTAATTGGGGTTAAGTGTTAGAGAGGCCTTTACAGTCCTACCTTCGTCCCTTTAATAAAGGCATTTTTCATTTTCATCCAAGCACCCACTGTATCGCTGCACTGACCTGAGACGATGCAGCGATACAGTCACCATCTTCACTTTATCTTGGTCCCTCATACCCAGGATCAGACAGACAGTATTGTGTAGTGACCAGTGGCCATCCCAAACACTACAGTGAAAGAGTTCTCAAACCTCTAACAAACATTTATTATTCGAGCAAGATTTACTTCTTTGCTTAGGTTGAAGCCTATAGGCTAGTGCTTTTAAAAAAGTAAACTAATTTTGAAGTACTGAAAATGTTTAGTGTAAGAGAAAATGTGGCTACATTCCGTTATGTGCCCCCCAAATACAATTTGGGTAGGTAAGTACCCCAAATACAACAAGGTTAGGTTAGGGTAGGTAAGTACGTGGGTAGCAGGGCCTCAATAGTAGGGTAGGTTACATGATTATAGCTGTATAACATATAGTATCAAGTTTCTGTTTGGGGGGGGGGGGTATATAACGGAATCTGACTGAAAATTTCTTAAGGAAAGGTGGTATTTTTTTTATTCTAGGTAGATAACATGCAAATGAATTTAATATTATTTGCAGTAATGTAACGTTGCAAGTATTTATGTTTTAAAGACTACATAAAATTGCTTTTATTTAAAAAAAAAAAATACTTCTTAGTGTTTACATAAAGAAGTGTCACAACCCATGACTACTATGGTACAGTACAAAGTCTCCTCAATCTAATCTAAGAGATTCCTGATAAATTAAACCTCTTAAGATGGCCTTTTTTCTAACCGAAACCACCAAGTCACTGTTAAAATTGACAGCCCTATACTCGCAATTATAATTAATTTCTTCTCTTGATTTTAGGATGTAGTTTCATTACAATCTTTCCTGTATCAATTATTTTGTATCAATCTATCCTACTCAGCAATTATTTTGCTATGGACGGAACATTAGAACTAATATTTCACTTCTTTAAAGACTATATATAAACCAAGTAAATGAATGAAAATGTAAGTTTCATATACAGAGAAATAGCACATACTTTCAGCGTTTTCACAAGCAAACTATTATTCTTTTATTACGTTTCTGTCATGGGTTAAAACAGGTTCTTTTAATTAAGACCTGTTTATTATTCTTTTAGTATGTTTCTATCATGGGGTTATAAAGGTACTTTTAACGGACGGACGCTCTGAGGAAGTATGTATGACCTCACATATTAATTTTGACATAGAATTTCTGCTCAGTTCATGAATGCAGGTTTTTAATAAAATAACACTAGTTTCATAATATGTTAAATTCAATAATGGCTACTACACTATAACTATGCAGTATTCCATTTTCTTGATATTAATTATTTTTTGATGTAACAGATGGGATAAGATCACTTTACCTTGCTTTAGATCTTAATTCTTGCAATTTCAAAGTTTTAAGAGGTTTTTATTAAAAAAAAACAATAAATCAATGCGGTTAAGAAAACAAAATCTGTCAAACAATATGTCCATTTTGACTGTAGAAATAAGTTACAAAGTAAAAGAAACAAACGCTGAATATTTTACTTTTCAGCAAGCAGAGCTGTATATGAACAAAGCAACATTTGTAATATTACCCTCAAAATGTTTACTGAGTGCAAGTTTATACTTGCACTCAGTAAACATTAAAAGAACAGTAATTCTTTTAGTTATTTAAAAGAAGACAAAGTTACATAATATTTAAAAACACATTCTCTGTATAACTTTATCTCTGAAACAGATAAAGTTATATGGGGTCGGGTGGAGTTAATAAAATTTTCTTTTGGAAACATTACTATCTATGTTTTCTGTTTATACAAATTCATATGCTTCACTTATAAGTGTTTGACATATGCCTTATTTTGTACCAAGCTATTTTTCCCAGTATCAATTTTTTTTTTTATTTTTATCCTTTTCCCTTGAAGCTTGATGAGAAATTTTATTCCTTCCAAAAAATAAACAACACTTTCTTTTTTTCTCTGTGATAATAAAACGTTTAGGCCCTTAAGGATGTTTCTTTAGATTGGACAAACGCTTAACTAATCCAGATGTTTGAGTGTCGTTGATGAACTCCTGGATTACAGCCAGCTTTTTAACAGGACTGTAAGGAAGTGAGCGCTTAAATTTGTTAACAGCTTTTCTTAAAGTTTGATTACATAAATAAGATCCGCCCATGTTTAAACTATTACTTTCCACTATCTTTTCTGACTTTTTCTCAAGCTATTTTTTACAAAGTTGCTCTTTTTCTCTATAATCATCCATAATTTTAGGATTGGAAATCTATCTATTTTGTTTTTTGACATATATTATAACTTTCTTTCCTTTTTCTGTCCTTATCTAAATAATCTCTCCTGATTTGCCTTTTTTGAGTAAAACATCTTTCTATCCAGTTTTTGAAAAAAGGTGCCACATCCAAAAGGAATATATGAAACTTAGTTAGCCTATGTTTTTATACTAACAATCTTTGAACTTATAACACACAACTTAACAAACATTAAGACAAAAAAATGGCCAAACTAAAAAAATTATCACATATTTAACATCACATCCATGTTACACAAAAGAATTCTTTAACATAAACACACATGATAAAATATACTAAACATTCATCTCAAAATATCCCACCCACCATATAACTGACCAATCCTAGGCTATGCCCAAAGACATCTGACATGCCCCGTGCCCCTGTCTTGAGGCTGTCTGATGGTGAAGAACGAAAAAAGTATACCTAGATTTACTGACAATTGTTTCTTTTTCTGTCTAGTACTCATATCCTAGTCACTCATTTTTTGGGGGGCTTAAATGAACTCATATCCTCAAAAGTTAATTTGTCACCCCGTGATTTCAGAAGAAAATTGTAGAATAGTGTATAAACTTTTAAATGTTTTTAAAATCTTCATTTAGGCCTAAATAAGAATGGTCATTTTGAGTCATAAAAAGTGGACATAGGCCTTTACTCTAAAGCACATGGTTTTGAGAATTAAAATTTATATCATTTACGTATTGAAGATGTATTTCCAAAAGTAAACCTAGGTATTATTTATCCCATCCCTTAAACAAAAAACTAAATAAGTTACATTTTAAATTAAAGTAGTTCTAAATACAGAACATGTACAACCTTACTTTCCCAAATTTGCAATAATGTAATACATTGATGAGTGAAAACTTAGTTACAAAAAATAGTACAAAGTAGTGAGAGAATCTAAAGACTAGAATAGGCCTAATATAAAACCTATTACTCATCTTAAAAATATATTGTGTTCATGTAAACTTTCAAACTTCTCAGCTGACCATTGGTTGTAAATGAATAACAATCAAAACATATGAAATTTGACTTGTGCTAACAAACACTAAACAGCTGTTTACAAAACTCTAAAAAAAATATTTAAAAACATTAGTGCCTTTCAATTAAGTTTTTACTGGGTTAAAATTTCAGACTTACTTTTTCATTTTTCCCCCTTTGAGTATCATTAAAAATAAAAAAAAATAAAATGGCTGTACTATTGTTTTTGCTTGAAATCTTGTATTATAAAGATTAACTATAGAAACAAATAGACAAACCCAAGCAATGCATTTGCTATAGACACACAGCTACCTAATCGTGAACAGTTTCAAATAAATGCTCGAAAGACTATTTTGCTTACCAATATCTCAACTAATAGGCCTAAGTTAGTTACTTTTGCATATGCTGAAGACATACTGTATGAGAAATTTAAGGAGCCTAAAAGAAAAGGGGCAAACAGAGAGACCGCCTAAATCACAATTACATAGGCTCCTAGCCATTTTTCAAAGAAGCAGAAACCTTTACAGGTGACCCAAACCTAATCTAGCTGCCATGGTGCGATGTATATGAGCAGCCTTGGTGTATACTAATGTATCACTAATGATATACTAACTCTGTTTCTCACACCTAATTTTTACTAAATATTGATATTTAGCATGCCAAAAATTTATTATCAAAGTATGAAATGATTTGAGGTTGACTAAGTAATACTTCAGAATTACCTCGAAAAATACTGGTTTGAAACTTGAAACATAAGAATACGTGTAAGGTGGAATACACCCCAAGCTAAGTTTATTGATGTGCACTGAGCAAGAGCAAAGTGGAAACTAGTTGACTATTAGTAGATAAGTGGAGGCGGGTAATAGCAGAAAGGTACCCAGATAGGCGTTAGTATGAACTGAAGGTTATTGCTCTTTTCTTAGTAACACACTCAGCTGGGGTTGATTCCACCCTGTGTGTGTGCTTGAGGGTTAAAAGGACCTACATAAAGATAAGGCTACTTTTAATCCAGAAAACAGATTATATACATGATTTAAACCGTTAGTAACATTTTGTGATTTTAAGAGGAATCTATAAAGTGAATAAGAACACTAAACACTACCTTGTTTTCAAGCCTAATGTAGGGATAGTTTATAACATATATGTTATTATGGGTGCAGCAGAGGCCTATCAGACACAAAGACAGCTTGGGATGTGTTTAGTTTTAAATTATTATAAAATTATGCTACAATTTATATTCTTATGGCTTAAATACAAATAAATAGGAGACTGGTGCAACAATAAATGTTTTGAAAATAACATTCTGACCTTACTTATCATGAATATAACTAAAAAAGGGACTAGCCTACTAATAAAAATTTGATAAAAGTTTGACACCTACATTGCAAAGTAATAGCATTTAAATTGAATTCAGCCGATAGTTTAGTAACTTTAACCGAGTCATATAGAAAACCTAATATCAGTTTCTTATTAGGAATATACAATTTACTTGCAACAGAAACGCCCACTAGTTATGAAAGGCAATAAAATAATATCCCTATCCCAAATTCTTACCTTGATTATAAGCTCTATCTCAGGAATATCACCATTTTCATCATTGCCATTCTGATTTAGATCCTCAGACATTTTTAATTTTTCAAAAGAACAAAATCACTAAAACAAACACAAAACAAATTCGCAGAACTAAACACCGATCCGTTTACTACTTTCGTTCTGTGCAGCGTTCACTTGGCCTCGTCTGAGAAGTTTTGAGTTAGGCGTTTTTGACGTTAAAATAAATCCGAACGGACGAATAGAATTAGTGTACAATAAGGGGCGGGGAGAGTTTGCAAAGAAACACAAAGTAAAATGTGTCAAATAAAATATATATAGTACTATATACGTATTAATATTATAAACGTGTAATATTTCGCATATATCTCAACGAAAAATAATGTATACACATAGTGTGAAATTGGTATTTCTATTTGTATTAGGCGCTTATTGGTGGGTGATTGGATGTTACCCTTGTTTCTATACTCCTAAAATCAATGGTATTATTTAATGTTATAAGATGAAACAAACACTCCAGTACATCATTTTTCAATTTCGTTAGGCCTTTCGGTAACAAAGTTACCATCTCAGACACACAAACTAAATTAATATTGTATACACAACCCATAAATTGAGAGACGCGAGACCTCCGCGCTTCTTCCCCTCAGAATCATTATCCCCTGAACACATCCACGGACATTTTACATTTCATCTAACACAACACAATGCACAATAACAAACTCCTATAAACTCAAACCAACTGACACTAACAATAATCGGTACCAAAAGATCGCGTCATTAGTTGAACAGATGCCACAGCCTTCCAAAACATTTAACACGCATTATACAAATTAACTTTATACATTTTCAATTGAATTAGATGTATTTCTCAACTAATTCGTGGATATTTGAATTTAAGAAAAATAACGTCGTATTAAATTAATTACGCGACAAAGAAATATCGTTGCATATCACTTTTTGGCCGTACAGCCAACAGCGATATATCTCACACCCACCAACCCACCCATACACATACAGTGGTATTGACCCACCCGCATACCCATACACATACAGTGGTATTGACCAACCCACCCACCCATACAAGTACAGTGGTACTGACCCACCCATACATGTACAGTGATATTAAGGGTTTTTTTTGCGGGTCTGAAGATAGGAACTTTGTTGCCGAAAGGCCTAACGAAATAAAAAAAATTATTTACTGGAGTGTTTGTTTCATCATATAACATTAAATTATATATCCAGTAAGAAACGAGCTTGAAGAATGATCAATGATGTTACTTACCTCATGAGCTTACTGTCCCAGTTCGAATCTTGATGTAGTGGTTAGTAAAAATTCGCATTTCTTTACTGGCGAAAACAATACAATTATGCAAGTGTCAAATTTGTATAGACATAATAACAAATATGTACAGTAAAAAGAAATTTAAATACAATATATGTGGTATTGGATTTTAATCAAATCAAAAAATTTTACTGTAGAAACTTCAGAGGACATCTGAAACATTACAAACGTCTTCAAGCACGTTTATAAAAATTAAGCATTACACTTAAATTCAAAATTCGTTTATTTTAACAAATTTAAATCAATAGCATAACAGCGTCACAGTTAATTACTCGTACAAACTAAATAGAATATTCGTACATATTAAATGCTACAGATTCACAGGTGGCAATAATTATGAGTCTATTTTCACAATAATTAGTATACTATCAAGAACTAATATACTCCGTCACGCTGTAATAACATCGAGGAATCAACAAATTTTTTACCATTCTGCTAAACTTCACCATGTCGGCCTCTGATTTGACAGTATCAGGCAGCGAGTTATAGAGCGTGATTCCATTACTATATTAAACTGGCTTTCAAAGAAACTTAATAATTAATTTAAATTGAAATGGGCCAATAGTCAAGTTTATTCCCAAGCAACAAAAGTCATTTAAAAGGAAAAACCGATTGATGGCATTTTATTGCTTTTTGTGTTTTGACAATTTATTTCAATTCTCCTCCATAAATTCATGTGTTACCCAGATGGTTACTTTTAAAGGGGAGAAGATTTCTCCTAAATGTCTTAAATGAGCAACACGCATGTACAAGACACAGAAGTATCATTGAACATACATTCCTAGGATTAAGATAATGTCTGATGAAAATACAAATTCCACTTTTCGTGAAGATACAAAAGTGCAAATCTTAAAGAAGTCGGATATGTTACTCACATCATTTAAGTTAGAGGAAGCCTAATACCACAGATAGCCTATATCACGATAATGCAGTTGTTGTCTTCTTCATATCGCTCTATAAATTGGTTTACCAAAGATGGTTTAGGCTACAACATGAATGGTAAGTTCAATATCGCTAAACTTATAGCTGAAACATTGTTACCAAATGGCAGTTCCCAAATAACATCTATGAATCCTTCAGGTGGTCTGTCGAAGGTTTCAAAATATTCCTTGAGAATGTGTTATAATTCATCTTTCAAGCAGGCTAAGGTTCACACAATATCAAATGCCGAAGTAGCAGGGTTAGGGAAATCTGGAGTCAGCGGTCCCAAGTCTGCCCAGCAAAAGTTGTTAAAGGATGCCGAGTCTAAAAGTCTTTCACAATTCTACTCTTGGAAATCATTTTTTAAAGCTAAACAGGATTCAACATCGGGGAGAATAACTCCCTCCCTTCATGCTGGGCAGGTTGATCAAGGTGAAGATACCAAAACTAGAAAGAACTCTGGTATCCACATCTGGAGATACATACAGAAATCGAAATTCCTGACTTCCATTGTCTTTCTGAACATAATCTGACTAAATCTGAGTTTGAAATTTTTAACTATCCAAACTAATTTAAAGTATCAGCATTCTGTAAAAATGAGAAGCAGAGGGGAGGGGTCTGTGTACTGGTAAAAAATGGATGTTCTCGTTATTCGAGTAAGCATAGTTGTTAATTGACGGCTACAAAATGTAGGCTCTCTGCTTCTTGGGAGATTATCGTTCTCGCCGTCTATTGTTCCTGAATACTTTTGCGATGACTTCTTTGACAGTATCAGTCCAATGTCTTGACAGGTTTGTTCTAAACAAAACTACAGCAGTTGTGTTGAAGGATTTCAATATAGATGTTTTGGTTGATACAGGTCAGTCTCGTGAATTCTTCTATTAATGAGTGGATTTTGATTAAGGTGTACCATTAAATATTACACTAGGTAGGTTAAATCATCTAATACAGGTATAGACAACATCTTCACCAATTTTAATGGTGGTATGTTCTTCAACTGTGTTATGGTAACTGCAATAGCGGATCATCATGGCCAGGAAGCTATAATAAATGTTCCCGTTATCTCCAATAAAAATTGCAAATTGTTTGCTAAGAGACGAAATTATTCAGGCCAGAATTTATATCAACTTTTAAGCATTTGCTGCTGAATGAAACGTGGTCTGAGGTCCAGAATTCTCATAATTTTGAGGAAAAATTCAGACTTCACCAATCCTTTGCTATGTGAGTATCGGAAAGTAAAGTGGGACCACAAAAAACATTGCCTGACTGAAAAGGATTGGATCTGCCAATCAATGGCAAACTCTTCCAAGATGTCAAAGGCATTGTGGTGGATAATCAATGACCTTCATCACATTCACAAAATGAAAACATACTGCTTATGAGTGATGAAGGTGAAATTAAGAGGAATCCATCCAATGTAGTGAAGACCTTTTGTGACTTTTTTTAGCTCAGAACGTCTCAGTGAGCAGTTCTTCCTCAGACGACACTATGAAACACGACAGGACCCAGTTACCTTCTCTTTTTCTTGGCCCAGTTTCTGAACAAGAACTCATCAGCAGAGTATTGAAACTGAAACCTAAAACATCAGCTGGTAAGGATAAAATCTCTGTTAATAGAACCAGGAACACTAGAACAATCACCAATTCTAACACTTTGTACTCTTCCTGACAGATAGCTAGAAAACCACTTCAGAGGCAGGCCTCTTATGCCTGCCAAGGACAACTTGTCAAATAAAATATTATGATCAACTGTATTAAACGCTTTAGTGATGTCAATAAAACAAATGGTGATGTTTGTTTACTGTAACAGATGTTTAGATAAATCGTTAATATTTTCCAATGTTCTGACAAAATTGCTGGGCGAGAAGTGAGGTGGCGGGCTTTGCATGCAACACCTATAATCGGACTATTTGGGTGTAGTTTACTCTAGCATATTATGTGTTGATAGTAATACAAAACATATGAATATCGCAAAACAAAAAATTTATTAGTTGATTTAAATTAAATCAGTTTAATCCCAATAAGAGTCATAACAAATTTTGAAAGGGATCAGCTGATAGCAACCGGCTGTTCATTTATTACTCAGCTATTAATTAATTACATTTTCTAGTTTGTAATGACAATGACATTTTCTACTCTCATTCGAAATCCATATCTGCCCATATCTTGATAGTTGGCGTCTTAACACTTCACTGCTAAAATTCATAAAATATATCCTACCAAGTGCTAGGATTTTTTAAAATTCCTTCTTATTTGCATGAAGAAATGGAATCCAAATGCCCAAACAGGTCCTTTTTGGCCATTTTAAAAACTATAGTGAACCCTTCCATATGCACCCTAGGAAAGCAATCAGTTCCGATTTGTCCAAAAAATAGTTCTATGACTTTCAAAATATTGGCATGTATCTTATTATTGAAAATAAAAAAAGAATAGATCATTTGTGGTATTTACTTTAATATAAGTTACTGTGCACATGAAGGTTTTTTTCTAGTTTTACAAAGTACATTATTTTACATAATGTTTTTCAGTTCAATAGTACTTTTTATTTGTATGTCGTAAACATATAGCGAAAACAGCTGATTTCAGAGTAATATAGTGAAAAATAATTTTACGTTCAATGTGGTTAGCACAATCATGTAAAATAATGTACTTCGTAAAACTAGAACCAACCATCAGAAAATACCAGAAATTATGTATTTCTTGTTCGTTTTCGATAAATAAGGTATTGTAGTTTTATAATCGAATTGCCTACAGTATATCAATTTTATGTTTCTTTTTATACAGGGTGTAGATTTCACTGAATTAAAATTTTTTAACCAGCCGCCATTTTGAAATTTGCCCAAGAATTTCTTAAACATTTTCCTGTAATAGAGAATTATTAGTATAGCAAATGTTCTAAATGTCAACATAATACCTTTAATGATTGTTTAGAAAAATATTATAATATTAAAAACACAGACAGACATAGAAAATGGCACATATTAGGACATATGTTTATAAGAACTTTATATATATATATATATATATATATATATATATATATATGAGTAATCTTAAGTTGAATCCAACATTCAACTAGGATTTGGGTGGCTACAGAAGTAAAGAAATACTTTATATTTCCAGGTATATGATGCTGTCACAACTTCGTGCATATTTAAAATGAATATGAATGATTATGTGAGTGTAGGATGACCATGTAGTCTAGTTACTAAAAGAATTTGACCAATTCTCTGAGAGGACCATTAATAATAGCCCAACAGGGCAACTAAGACACCTACAGGTTATGTGGAATCAGGACCATATAGTATTGGTCTGATTTTAAGCAAATCGACAAGCCTCATATTCAGTTCTCTCTCTAACACAACATCCAGACCATGACTATGTCCCAACATGGACATCCCAGACTTCTCTGGTAGTGCACACACCGATGGCAACCACTAAGCGGTCACCATGTCGGTATTAGGAAAACACCTACAATCTCCAATCACTTTGTTCCCAAATAGCTAGTTTACAGAATTGTGCCATTAGTGCTGACTTTTCATTTTTATATATTTGTATCTAAGTGCACCATTGTATTTTTATTAGTATTTTCCCAATTGAATTTAACACTTAAAAGAATAGAAAAAAAACCACTTTTTATAACGGATGAACTTCAGCCCCTATTAGTCCATTCAATTTAGGTACTATTATATATTTAATTTAAAACTATGAGACAAATTTCTGCTGTTGTTCATAATAAAAATGTAAATGTTGCCGATTTGTAAATTTGCTCTTTAAGCTGACTGTTTCACAAACTGCCAAACCACCACTGGAAACTTGACAGCCCCAGGTAACCCATAAAGTAAAATAGTAACAATGTTATTTTACCGTCAGCAGGCCCAAACATGCATTTCTATTTCAACTGTACGGTTCATGTTTATTATTATAATGAGTTATAGTGAATAAAGGAGTTATTAAAGGTTCATTATAGTGGACCACAAGTTGATTATATGAGTTTTTTCAATTTAAAATTAAAATACCCAATTTTTTTACAAAAACCAACTTATGGTCCATAAAAATAGGCCTTCACCTTTCAAATGACACTTCAGCTGTTACAATATGATTACTATTACAAACTGAATCATTGAAATAGATACTCATGTTGTTGGCGATTTTTGCGTAATGAAACAGCCACCATACTGTATTAATTACATTTAATAAAGTAGCACTTTTCATATCTTTTAATTGTATCTGCATTTTTTATCAAGCCTATTAAAACTACAATTTGCTATTGTTTTAATTTACTATTTTCTCCTCCACTCCAGAAATTATGAAAAGGAAAGGAAAGAAATTAGCTGTGAAATATCAGTTATTATTCTTTGTTTAAGTAATTAATAAGAACTATATAATCTTACAACACTTCCAGACCTAACTGTCACAAGGTGAAGTTAAAAATTATTTAAATTAATTTCATTATTTTACAACCTCAAACACTTAATTAAATACTAACAATAAAGCACACAAATAAAACATTATAGGACACAATAAAAGTATACAAAAATAACAACGAGTTGGACAATTTAAAAGCCTATTCTATTAAGTTAAAAATATATGTTTAGTTTAAATTACATACACAACACAGAAGGAAAATACACGAAAACAGCAGATTCAAATTAACAATAAAGGGAAAAACAGCTGTAAAAAATGATTTTTGCTTTAACACAAGGCATTTCCGTAACATCTGGGTTGCCTCGTTTAACCAAAGAGTATGTATTTACATATGTAAATAAATACAATTGGCATTCATTAAATATCTTTAACTTCTCAAGTTAAAGTCTAATTAAATATATTGGTTTGACAAAAACATAATTTTTAGAGATATGTACAGACAAAAAAACTAAACTGCGAAGGAAGAATAAGTAAATCTAATTAAAAACATACCATTAACCATTAATAATTGTAAAGAAACGTCAAACGCATATTTAGAGATGATGTAGCCAACTAGACAAAAATAAAATGTGCATATGGGTTTTACCTAAGGTTGTGTGTAGTTTTAAAGATTAATTCGATTTTGTTTTTTAATTTTTAGAGTTAATGGACAGTTATTACAGTCAATAAAAAAATCACAAAACCCTTGGTTCATAGAATATTTTCACACATTATTAAATGGACAAAACAACTTAAAGGGGCTTAAAATGAATGTTCAATTTTATAAAATAACTTTTTTCTATAAAGTATTTCAGTGACAAAGTTTTTGTGGTCCATTGGGAAGAGGACTATTATTTATGTTTTTCAGAATATAAACAGTGAACCAGTTTTATACAAATAATGAATAGCAGATAAAGTTTTTGTTTTCGTCAAGTGTTGTTATAAACTAGGTAAAATGAGCTAAAGAGAAATCTAACTATACAAAATCTATACATTTCAATTCTCTTGCTTACCAATAAAAAGTTAAAAATTTACCATGGTACTGCCAAGTGATCTACTGTCGGTTGAACGACCAATGGTTTCAAAACTTGTTGTGAAACATTAAGCTTATATCAAGACTCAGAATCACTTTTTGCATAGTGAAAAGTTACAATTTGTATAAACAAGCAGTAAACATTTACACAATAAAACATTGATTAAAAACTGGTCAGTATACAAAACTGGCTTGCTGGACAAAATCATAAATCTACACAGTTTTTAATCAATGTTGCATTGTGCAAATGTTGATAGTTTGTTCGTTGAGTGTGTTTACAAAAATGTCTATTTTTCACCACACAATAATTGATGAAGAGGAACACACCTTGATGAGTGCTTAATGTTTTACAGCTTGATAATGAAACACTGAGTTTCGAAACCGCGTTTATTCCAACCAATAGTGGATTACTTGACGGTACCAAGGTAGTTTAAAACCTTTTATTGCTAAGTTAAAGTCAATCAGTGGCTATCCCACCATGTCAACAGTGGGATGTTTGTGTTGTGGATGGAAACATGGTCACCATCAACAAGATAAACATTAAAGTATGACACTAAAAGTGTTTATTTGTCATAGAATTACTTGTGCCAAACATCACATATCATAAAACATCACAACCTTTGATAATATTATAAAATAGTTTAAACATTACAGTCTCATTAAAACATAAAACTATGACCTTTTTAAAAGTTATTTTTATGAGAGATCACATATAAAAATGAAACAGAGGTCACTTTCTTATAAATGAAATGATTCTTTAATATTGTTTCCCCCAAAAAATTAACGACATAGCAATACAGAACAAAGTAACAAAAATATATTTATAAACGGCATTTGAAAAATAATATAAAATTAGATTAAGATAAGTAAAATTTGGATATAAAATGTAATTTGTTCTTAAGGAAGAGCCTACATGGGCAGATGCCTGTGTGTAGGCTCGAGTTTGTAAGAAACAATACTCGATTGACAGGTTAAGTAGATTGTAACAATGTATCCATTTAATGTAGACGAGTTCAAACAAGTATTATTTATTGTTATTGCAATTCGGTATTGTAGCAGCAATGCAGTGAAATAGTTAAGGCTGATTGGTCAAAGTTTTTTTAATTTTTTCGATTGCAATGTCTTTATATCAGCTATTAAACATCCCCCAAGTATAGTTCTTTCATTAAAATTATGTTGATAATTATAAAAAAACATCGCATCAAAGATGCAAATTTTGGCTTTCTTAGTACATGCCCATTAAGAAATTATTTTCTCGATTATTCCCAAATTTAAAAAAACAGACCCTCGCAGGACTGGTCTTGCTCATATTTTTTTTTTTAAATGACTACATTTTTTTTAGATAATTAGTGTTTCGTGTTTATTTTTATTTTATTACGATGAGAAATACAACAGTGTTTGGCATCTTATGCTTTTTAATATCACCTAACAAAATTTATTAACTTTATTATACTACTTTATTACAATTATAATTATACTTTATTATATTAATTATATATTATTAATTATATATATAATATTATATTATTATAATTATACTTTATTAACAAAATTTATTATACTACACTGGGGCATGTACTTTTACCCCACATGTTATGTTACAATCTAATTGCTACGCACACATACAGCGAGACACACAGCACCAGCACTCACAGCATCGCGTTTTAAAGACTTCCTGCAATTATAACCCCTCCCATCCCAAACCGTGTTGTGGAAAGAGGTTTTGTGTATGTGAGTAACTCGCTATTAGAGATACAGCTAGTGCTGCGCAGCGGAATTCAGTTGTCTCTAATGTCGGCCGAACCACCTTAATGATATAATGAGGAAACATAAGGGGAGGACAAGGGTTATTCAGTTGTGCCGCCCATAACTGGTCCCGACAACCTTGACCTCCTCCACGTTAAGCTAGCTAGTAGTTTT
Source organism: Stictocephala bisonia (assembly GCA_035578905.1). Classification (NCBI taxonomy): domain Eukaryota; kingdom Metazoa; phylum Arthropoda; class Insecta; order Hemiptera; family Membracidae; genus Stictocephala; species Stictocephala bisonia. Next base: position 391,876 of record JAQJVL010000617.1, on the reverse strand, counting down.
AAGAATAGACAAGGTAAAAATGTTTTGATTATTTTATTACGAACATTTCTATATAAAATCAGTAAAAAGTAAAATGCATTAGTAACTGAAAAAGATTTAACCAATTGAACCGGAACTATACAAATGTTTTTAGAATATCGAGTATTATATGAAGATTAGAAGAGTTTTAATAAAAATATATCTTATGGATAATATGAATTTATCTTTCACATTTTTTAAATCCTGCCTTTAATATTGATTTTTTATAGCCACAGCGAATGCTTCAGTGGCCGTTATATAGAGTTTACAACTCATGTTTATCTTTATACATCTGTATTAACAATTACTACATTTATCCTTGTGGATTTGGAGGGAATAAAAGAGGTACTGACAAGGTGTTGGCACTGCCATTTCATGACATACTGGAGAAAAAAATACTTGACACACATTCATTACACTAATGGATTGTGACCTCTGTTTATTTTTTCTCTTTGCAGGGACATTCTTGGAAGGTAAAACAAGAATATAACAACAAGATAACACACAAAAGAAACAATACCTAATTGCAGTATTTTGCAAATTTAAATTAATGCAAATAAAAACTTAAAAAAAAAAATATGAATGGCTAAATTATTTCTTTATTTTTTACTGTTGTGATCATTATTAAAGTCGAATATGACTACATATCACAGTTTACTTTTTATGATGGAACTACTTTGATCTGAAATCATGATTAATATATAACTGTCAAGGATATTATTTTATTTAGTTAAAATGATATATAAATTACATTGATTAGTAGTAATGCTTCATTGTTTGTATTTACTACTGTAAGTCATAAATTGTTAAAGTTGCAATATTTAACTATGGGATGATTAATAGTTGTGTAATTTGTATTTTAATAACTTATAATGGAGTGTAATTCATAAATACTTACGTAGATTCATTAAAAAAATTAAAAAATATTTGAAGGTACATGAATTGTTTTATCCCAATACACAAAAGAATTACCCAATAAGCAAGAAGAAATTGGGAAAATACGGTCAGTACAATTGATTTAAATATTAGTGTAACTGATATCAGCTTAATAAAAAGATTTGTCACACTCATCTTACTTTCACTAACGTTTCTATATATAAACTACGTTTAGGTAAATGTTTAGATTAGAACGGTTACAGTTAAAAATATTTTAAAACTAACATATTTTAACACAAATGTATACAATAATAGATTTTATTAAATAAATAATATAACTCTGATTTATTTATTTTTTCAACTTATACTGCTCCTAAATAATTAATTATCATTACAGTACCTAGGCTTTTAAATTATCATATTTATTTTATTCTTTGTATCACCCGAAACAAAAAATACTTCAAACAACCATCTTATTAAATACAATTTAAACAATGTTATAGAAAAATAACTATTTAAGAGTTAAATAATAATTCTTAGAAATTACTTTGAGAATTGTTTTTTATATACATCATTTACTAGAATTTGTTTCTAGTAAACTGGTATTATGTTTTAAACTCTTAGATTTCTTCAATTTCTTACTAGATTTACTTGAAATTGAATGTTGAACACTACCTTCAGAATCAGAACTACTAGAAGTTTCTTCCTTCCTTTGTCTCTTCTTTTTAGCAGTTGAGTTTTTATATTTCTTTTTTAATCTTTTTTCAGTTACCTTTCTTTTCTTCTTTTTATCTTTAAAGTCTGAATCATCAGAAGAAGAGCTCCCACTCTGACTATCATCCGACGATTCAGCATTTCTTCTTTTTGAATGTTTAACAATATTTATTACTTTTTTGTGTTTCTTTGATTTGTGTTTTCGCTTTGAATCTGTGTCTGATGATTCTTCTGATACACTTCCAGAGTCAGTTGTATCCTTTGCACGCTTCTTCTTTTTGATCTCTTTAACTAATTTTCCTCCGCGATAATACCTCTTAGCAACGATAAGTTTCTTTTTCTTCCCATGCCTATGATCACTAGAGTCACTGCTAGATGAAGAATCACTACTATCACTGCTTTCACTAGACGACTCACTGCTGCTTGAATGGCGCCTTTTTTTTCTTTTCCTACTTTCAGACACTTTCCGTTTCCTCTTCAGAGTTTTCTTTTTATTGTCAGATTTCTTTAGATCATCTATTCTTTTATCACTGTACTGACTAAACTTTTCATCCCCAGTGTCACCGTTTTCAACTTCTTTAGATATTTCTTCATCACCAGGTCTTTTTTCCTCTTTGTTTGCATTTTTATCCGCATGATTCATTCTAGCATCAAGTGATGAAACTTCATTAGACATAGTTGTTTCAGGGCTTATTTCAATGTCGCCAGATACATTGGCCGTCTCCCTAGAGTCATTAATCAATTTGTCACTTGAATTATCTTCTCTAGAAATATTAGGAACTGGGCTATTAAATTTAGAACCTCTATCTTTATCCTTCATATCATTTTTTTCAATACTTGCCCTAATATTCTTTTCAATGGCAACACTCTTTTCAAGTTCAGCCAATCTACTGCTATTTCTACTACTTACATCTCTACTTTCTTTATCTCTCTTGCGATCATCTGATCTCTTGTCGTCACTACGTCTTTCTTCTGCTTTTCTGTCATCAATTTTACGACTATTACTAGTACTGCTGCTCACTCTTTTTGAGTCATCCTCTTTTCGTCTGGAGCTCTCATAGTCTTTTCTTTTGCTATCATAACGTTTTTCATCATCCCTGTAATCATCTTTCCTATGTTTGCTATCTCGTTTCCGCCAATCACTTCTACTACGATCCCTTTCATCCCTTTTTCTATGCCTGTCTTCAGCATCTCTGTCTTTACCTCTTTCCTTGTCTTCTGTATCTCTGTCTTTACCTCTTTCCCTGTCTTCAGCATCTCTGTCTCTACCTCGTTCTCTACCCTGTCTATCATCTTCTCTGTCCCTTCCTCTGTCTCTTCGTCGCTCTTTCTCATCATAATCTCTGTCACGTCTAGTGCGACTTTTGGAATCTTCTCTGTCTCTGTGGCTACTAGATCTGACATCCTTTGATTGATCCTAAAAAATATAAATGTTTAGAGTATCAACTATATTAAATTCAAATTCAAAATATTTTATTGTAGAAATGACAATGTAAATTGTATTACAAACGTCAGAATATGTAATATAAAACATGTTCAGAAGATAAAATAAAATAAAACTATTCTATCGTAGTAGGCCTATTTAGAAATTATTATATTACCCATAGAGCAAAATTAACATTATTAAATTAAATTAAACATTAACAGTAATAAACTCATCGACCAAGTAACAAGCAATTCCAAGCAGATATTTACGCAGTGAATTTTTGAATTGCCTCTCTGTTTCTATGTTTTTAATCTCTTCTGGTAATTTATTGTATACTTTTGGTCCTATATTTTTAGGAAGCCAAGCTGCCAGCTGCAATCTGTGAGCCGCCTGCCTATGTTGATGCCTTTGTCTACTGTCGTAATTGTGCACGTTTTTACCAGTTATAATGGATGTGAATTTAAATCATTAGTACACCAGCATCTCATAAATATATATTGAGGGTAATGTTAATATTTGAAATGATTTAAAATAGTTTTTACAGGATGTTCTTCTGTTTATCTTGGCAATAGTACGAATTACTCTCTTTTGTAAACGAAAAACTCGCTGAAAATTTGAGCATGACGTTGAACCCCATAAAACAATACCGTACCTTAACCTTGATTCTATGAGTGAGGTGTATATTAATTTCAGGAGGAAGAAGTTTTGGTAGCTGGCAAATCTTCTTAAAAGAAATAACTGTGAAGACAATGTAGAGCATAGAGCGTTTATATGTGGTGTCCAAGAAAAACTACTATCAATTGCTAATCCTAAATATTTGACCTTTGTATTAAATGGGAGCTCAAATGTATTCATAAATACGGCCGGATTCATGTCAGGATCAATTTGTTTAGAAAAATTTAAGCAGTTTGTTTTAGCTGGATTGATGTGCAAGTTATTACTATTTAGGTATTGGTAGAGGTTTGTAAGTTTTATGTAACTTTCCATTTCCAAATTATTCCAGAATTTATTTTTAAAAAGAATAGAAATGTCGTCAGCATACTTTATGATAGTTAAGTCAGTTACAGCTTTTGAGATCTCATTCATGTAAATAATAAAAAGAATTGGACCTATTACTGACCCTTGGGGAACTCCAAATGTTTGCTCTATATTTCCGGATTCGTTGGTATTTACTTTTACTTTTTGGTTTCTAAGATGCAAATAGGATTTAATCCAATTTAGGGATACTCCCCGGACCCCTAGGCGGTACAGTCTTTCAAAGAGTATGTTATAATCTAAACAATCGAATGCTTTTTGTAGGTCCAAAAATACCCCCACAGTTTTACATTTCTCATCAAGAGCAGTAACCACTTTGGTGACGAAATCAACCATTGCGTCAGTTACTATAACTACACAAATAATCTTACTTTTAAGGCCACCAAATGTATTATTAATGATTATGACATCTGATAATTTATTAGTATTATTAGATGGCAAATTCATTGGCATAGAATTTACTGCATTGGGAACAAAAGGAACATACATCATAGTTTTACGAAAAAGCTAAAACTACGATTGAATTGACCACAATCCAATAACAATATTTATATTGTAATGTTGGGCTAGTTTGTTACACATGTGTCAAATGCAGTCTGACCACGTTAAATATGTGTGTGGGAAAGTACACTAGATTGCCTGTAACGTTGGATCTGTTTGATAATCAGTAAGATTATAAACATGTTTATGTCAGGTAACACCAGGTAATTTATTTCAGCCAGTCTAGTGGGTAAACCAATTAATTAATTATTTACTGTATTATGAATAACCTCAGTTTTTTATAAATGTTATAAGTTCAATCTATAACTAAACAACAATCAATTTGCAAATTAACTTCTTTTTTTTATATAACGTTTTCTTTGTGAACTTATAAACCTCGTCATTAATTTTGATTATATTTAAGAATGACAATAAATAAATAAGTAAATAAAATAAACTAAACTTCATTGATATTAAAAAGTAAATAAAATAAATTACACTAACTAAATACAATATTCATTATAACCACAAACTTGAAATCGCAGTTCTTATTTGAAATTATTTTAACAACGTTGAGGAGTAAACAATAAACATTGCTGTGCCAACCTTATAGGCAATCCAGTTTATTTTTCACACACATTCTTAATGTGGTCAGACAGTAATTTTAGGCCCATGTGTAGTAAAATTAGTGCCAAGAAATTGGTACGTTTTGTCGAGATATGCTCTAGCAACTCTTTTAGGCTAGTCTCTTCACAATTAATAATAATCTGAATAAGGTGATTGAGAATTTGCTAACCACAATCATATGGATGCTATTAAGAAATAGAAATCTGATTGTGTTGTTGTTGTCATAAGTTGAGATTAGAGCTGTTTGTTAGAGAATAGCTAACAAAACAGATTGTACTACTCATATTAACAAATAAGAAAGGCAAATGCAAAGGGGTTTTGGGACATTTGAGAGGAAAAAGACCGTCTTATATTGCTTTAACATTTTCAAAACTGACGGAAAATAAAACACAATTACTCTAAACAGTTTCTAGATCACTTAGGACATTTTGAAAAATTGAACATTTAGTTTAATTGTGCTCATTTTTGTCCCTTCTACGTGGTCTTATAATCAAGGTAATTTCGCCTTTTCTCTCAAATCTCCTAGAACGTAAAATTCAAATCCAGAATTTATTTCAATTCCATAAAAACATGTTTTATGCTCTTTTATACTAAAAGAACCCAATACTTTAATACTTGTATATTAGGAGAGATAGGACATTAGTAAACTTACCTCAGAAGACAAGTCCACAACACCATTTTTTGCCATAGGGGTTTGGACTGTTGTCCCTCAACAACGTTTGAATATCATGTTCAAAATGCCACTAGCGTAGAAAGTAGAAAAAAAAGAGGAAAAAAAACAAACAAACAAACAAAAGAATCACATGTGCACAAATTTTTTGTGGCAGAAACTTTGTTCACATGTTGTTTACTCTTTTGCATTTTGTTTACTACTAATATGGTGTTAGTGACTTGTCTTATAAGGTAAGTTTGCTGAAGTCATATCTCTCCTAATTCCTGGCCTAGTACCCTTTAACAAAACTAAAATACTATTATATTTGTATTTTATTCAACTATCAATAAATACATAGTTTAAGATTTCCACAGTCATCTTTAAAGGTGCCAATAACCAGAGAACAGCTAGATCAAGCTAACTTTAAACATCAGGTTGATTGAAATCTTGATTTTTATCGCCATGGCAAACAATTAAACATGATATTAACAGTTTCAAACCCCATTTCCATTATTACAAATTTGTTCCACAATATGGGCTGCAAAAATTACCACATAGAAACAATCTTCAACGTGTCGTGGGACAAGTGCCGGAGACAAAAATGTGCCACGCTATCGCAGCAGAAGGCATGTGTCACAAGGAATGGAAACAGTAGATCATTTTCACAGGACTCGTGCCCTGCACATGTCATGTGACTTATGCCTGAGACTTGTATGAATGGAAATAAGGCTTTAGCATCTCTTAATTACAGAGTTATCAACCAACATGTAATATGGACAGATCTAGTACATTTTCATTAGTACTGTCATGTTCCGTGTCCATAGTGGAAATAAAACAACAAATTTATAGAGTATCTTACATTCTTTACTATATTACCATAATTTATATTTTTGTAGGGGTTTTTCATATAAATTATGAAGACACAAAACGTCTAAAACCTTTTCGTGCACCTATAGAATAAAGAAAACAGATACATCAAAACAGTAGTCTTTATTTTCCTGCAAAAATCTCCCAAATAACAGACAGAAATTGAAGTAATTTACTTTAAATGTTTTTATCAAAATATGCAAAATGTACCTATTTTTAGCAAATAAAATTAAAACTTTATTTATTTATAGGGTTTTATAGTAGATATTTTCTTTTGATGATTACGAGGGATTTTAAAAAACAAACTGTATATTATACAGTACTTACTAGTAAAGAAATAAGATAACTATATAATCACTTAGTATATTGGAGAGATAGGACATCAGCAAACTTACCTTAGAAGACAAGTTCACTAACACCAGAGTAGTAGTAACATACACAAAATAAACACATGATCTCACATATTTTCAATGCCACTGGCATTTTCTTCAGGTGAGGAGGACAGGGAGAGGGGAGAGAGAGAGAGAGAGAGAGAGAGAGAGAGAGAGAGAGAGAGAGAGAGAGAGAGAGAGAGAGAGAGAGAGAGAGAGAGAGAGAGACGTGGCTTCCACTATTGCTAGGTAGGTGGCTGGGTGAGGATTGTACATCCATAGAGCAACACTCAGGTATAGATGCAGTTTTTCAGTTAGTATATACAGGGTGTTCGGTAAAAGTGTTCCAATAATTTATGATGTTATTTTACACATTAAAATAAACAAAAAAGTTCCTATAAACATAGGTCCTAAAACCTATAGTTTTCCGTCTATCTGTCTGTATGTGTTTTTTACATACAAATTTATAAATTGAGAACCACTTACAGTACAGTTATGAAATTTTGTAGTTATGTTTACCTTTTGTATTCCCACTTGAGAAAAAAATATGAACAAAATATCTTTACCTGTTTCAAAATGGCGGCCAATCAAAAATTTTGATGTTTAATTACGCAAAAACCACACCCTGTATAAAAATGTTACAAGAATTAAAATATTTGGAAATGTTTTTCTAAAACTAATGGTGTTTGTTTCATTCAAATCAGATAAAAAACAACTGAGCTGTACTAAAACACATAAAACCATGTTTTACTTTAGTACACAACAGGAAGTATACTTTTCTAGACTGTTGTACTCTGAACAGCTGATTTAAAGCCAATGATCTGATTATTGTGAACATATGTTTATTTAAGGTTATAAAAGAATGTTTCTGTCATTGTTGGCATTAACATGTAACTTAAATAACCTATTTCTCCTGTACTGTAAAAGCTTTGTGCCAAGTACTTTAGTATTGCAATAAAACATGCAATTTTAATTAGTTATACTGTAGTTAATTGTTTGCTTTAATTAGTGAGTGTTTGTGGTTTAGTTTCGTTTCATTATCAACAAGAAATGGAAAATAATGGGATTCATAACTTTACCAATTCAGAAATGGCAGATATGCATCTAATGTATGGCCTTGCTAATTGTAGTGGTACTGAGGCAAGAAGACTGTATCAGGAACGTTTTCCAAATCGTGTGTTACCTTGTAATAAAACATTTTCAACAATTCATCGACGACTTGCAGAGACTGGAAGCTTTTCACACCAAAAAAAGGTAACTCTGGCCGACAGATTTCAGTAAGAACACCTGAATAGGAAGAATCCATATTGGATGTCATAGCAGACCACCCCAACAAAAGTATTAGAGAACTTGGTTTTCAGTTCAATGTTAGCTGTGAAACAGTCTGGACTATACTACATGAACAACAACTTCATCCTTTCCACGTAAAAAAAGTTCACTCACTGCTACCTCGTGATTACCATCCCCGAATCCAGCTTTCTCAGTGGTTTATTCGAAAATGTGTGAACCCACATTTCTTGAATAAGGTGTTATTCACGGATGAGGCCAAATTTATAAGAACCATGATTATTAATTCTCACAACTCACACATTTGGTCCATCGATAACCCACATGCAATTACACAGGTTAATCACCAATATCAGTTTTCTTTAAATGTTTGGGCTGGCATAATTGGTGACAATTTGTTTGTAAGCTTTTTACCAAACATTCTTAACGGCCAGACATATTTACATTTTTTGACTGATGACCTTCCAACTATTCTTGAGGATTTGCCACTGAATACCCGCAACAGTATGTGGTTTATGCAGGACGGTGCTCCAGCCCATTTCGGTTTAAATGTTAGAAACTATTTGGATGGAGCGTACAACAACAAATGGATCGGTCGTGGAGGCCCAATTACTTGGCCAGCTAGGTCCCCCGACCTTAATCCTTTAGACTTTTTCCTATGGGGCCACCTAAAGTCACTGGTTTATTCCACTCCTGTAGATAACATTGAAGAGTTGCGAGCAAGGATATTAAATGGCATTGCTACAATTCAGCAGACACCTGGCATTTTTGAAAGAGTCCGCCAGTCAATGAGGAGGCGCTTGGATGCCTGCATTTTAAACGGAGGCCGCCACTTTGAGCAATTATTATAAGTTTAATAATTTTAATTTTCTAAATGTAATAAATTTACCAATAATGAATGTTAGTTGTTTTCTATTTTTTTTTTATTTGACCTTCATATTCAATGAGTATGTACTAATGTAAAACATTTATGTTCACAATAATGAGATCATTGGCTTTAAATCAGCTGTTCAGAGTACAACAGTCTAGAAAAGTATACTTCCTGTTGTGTACTAATATAAAACATGGTTTTATGTGTTTTAGTACAGCTCAGTTGTTTTTTATCTGATTTGAATGAAACAAACACCATTAGTTTTAGAAAAACATTTCCAAATTTTTATTATTCTTGTAACATTTTTATACAGGGTGTAGTTTTTGCGTAATTAAACATCAAAATTTTCGATTGGCCGCCATTTTGAAACGGGTAAAGATATTTTGTTTATATTTTTTCTCAAGTGGGAATACAAAAGGTAAACATAACTACAAAATTTCATAACTGTACTATAAGTAGTTCTCAATTTATAAATTTTTATGTAAAAAACACATACAGACAGATAGACGGAAAACTATAGGTTTTAGGACCTATGTTTATAGGAACTTTTTTGTTTATTTTAATGTGTACAATAACATCATAAATTATTGGAACACTTTTACCGAACACCCTGTATATGAAGTTTGCTGATGGAGAAGGGGTTGAGGGGAAATGGTCTATCTTATGTTCAGATTAGGTGGGTCACGGTATTTTGTTATCCATTGGTGTGCTAATTCCATCCTTCGGAGTTGGGAACTATTAGCATGGGAAGGAAGGGATCTTATTACTTTTGTACACTAAGAAGAAAATGGCATCTCTCTCTACTTACCTCAAGAAAATGCCAGTGGCATTGAAAATATGTGAGATTATGTGGTTATTTTGTGTATGTTACTACTATTCTCGTGTTAGTGAACTTGTCTACTAAGGTAAGTTTGCTGATGTCCTATCTCTCTAATATGCTAATTCCTGGCCTAGTGCCCTTTAACCTAACCTAAAATTATATAATCACTTAATTAGTACATTAACAGAGATGTGTACTTCAACACATTCCTCATCATCTGAGGCAACAATTTTAAACCAAATAGTAAATTTAAAGTGATTTAGAAATAGGTCAACATTGTGAATGGATAAACTCTGAACTAACATTTCAAAATTTTGCTGTATATACCTTATTATCATGGTATATAACTCCTCTGCCTTTCCCTCTCCACTGCATCTTCGCCACACTTTGACTGAAGTCCACATGTATCCGCCGGTCATCAATAAGAACGTTGTCCATTTTGAAATAAGCTTCTTCACATGACTTTTGGTCTTCAAATTCGACAAAAGCATACTGAAGTGAATCCCCGGTAGTCTTGTCTCGGATAACTTCACAGCTGAGAAATAACCACTAACATATTACAATTTTAACAGAATTTTTTTGTAATGTTTTAAAATTAGATATAGAATAATATATTATAACTATCAGTAAATACTTGCTCGTTAAACACACCTGATCAAATAGGATTATGAACAAGCTTTAATTTTCAGTGATCTGCAAAATTTTACTTCTCAAATTAAAGTTGAGTTTCCTTAAAAGTCCTACATCTCCCGACATACTGGATTTGATTCCCCATAAGGCCAATGTTAATTTCAGTTAAAGATTACAGTTAAATCTATTTTTGGACGTACAATTGTATACTTGACCTTTTTTGAATGAGAACACAATTTTCTAGGACCCCCCGAAATCAGATTATAATTTTATCCCTTAATTTATTTTTTAAGTATAAATAACTACCGTTATAATTCATTATTACTTAAAATAAAGCAAAATAAGTTAGAAAAACCCGATCTCAGGGGGCACTAGTTACACTTATCCTATTAGGCATGTTAAAAGTTAAACAGCAAAACACAGGCGTCAGCTACTGATAACTGGTGCTGCCTTGTGGCTAAGCAGAGAATGAGAGTCAACTGCCACAACTGTTCAAATTACACACAATGGTTTGGAGACAGACGACAACCAATTTTCTGAATTTGACGGAGTTGAAGTAGTTCCAAAAATCAACACCAGGTAGAGGGTCGGAGGCTTGAGTGCAACAAAATTATTCACTGGAGAAGACTGTTAAAGCATATTATAACATTGAATAAGTAACTAAGAGTAAACAGATCAGGGGTTTTATGTACATGAGAATATTCTCATACATTGATTTTTTTTAAATTCTATATCTGCCATTGAAGACATTTATTTACCTGACTGACCATAAGATAAAAATTGTACCAAATAATTGTATAATACATAAAAGAATGCTAAAATATAACAATTTGATTAGCTACAGACAAAGAAAATGACTGAAGAAATACTAATTATCTCTTGCCTCATGTAGAATTCTAACTAAATTATAAACTATTTTGAATTATTTTTCATTCAAATCTATTAATTTATAGAGAATGTCCTGTAATATCAAACCAATATTTTAAACTTTTTTTACGAGTAGCGATAGCCATTCAACAATCAGGTCATTAGACCTTCACAAAATTATAATGCATGGTGTAATTTATTCTGAATAATTTTTGAAAAGGAATATATTTTAATAGGTAATTTTGTTTATTCATGGATAATGGTGATCAAAATAACAAAGCATTATCTCCCCTTTGCAGCTGTACTTCTGGTACTTTGTTTTTGATAATGTAGTACAGAGTGAGTAATTCTGCAGTTTAATTAATATTCTGAATGACTTGTTTTGATTCAGTTTTTCATGTATTTTATATCTATTAACTTAATTTGGAAATCAATTTTAGTTTACTTATATTACCTTCGGAGCAATGAAAAGTTTTCTTGCAAGTGTTTCAATTATATTTTTTTTTAGTTTGTAGGGAACTAAGCAAGTAATTTATGTAATAAGAAAAATAACCTTGCCCTAGAAGACGTCTGCCAACAAACACACAGGAAAACTTATAAAGACACAAAATACAACTGGTACTGTCAGGTAAGGAGAGATTATGAAAAAAAGAGTATTATAATAATAATTTTCTTCTGTGGAAAAATTTTTCAAGAAATTAAACTGTAAATTACCTTTTAACTTTGCCAAACCGGCTGAATATTATTTCCAAATCGTCATCAGTGGTGACTGGATTAAGTTTGCAGACAAACAGCACATTCTCCGGAGGTGCCATTTCAGCATCAGGTAGATCGCCCACGATCTCCAAAATGGTCGCGCGAGCACTGGCTTCTCGCTGCTGTTTCATCTCCTCCACCTGCGCAGCTGTCATGCCAGCCGTTTCATCTATCTCTTCATCCGCCGCAATGCGTCCATTCTATGGGATACATTATTAAATTGCGCATTAAAACCCAAGGTTGTATTGCACTTGAAGAGAAATTAAAAATTAACCTGCAATAATTTTTTGTACAGTGCATGATTGTCGCATAACATAGTAAACTATGCCTACTGTATTATATTACCAATGGCCTCATGAGTAGATTTGTGAATACGGCTTCACTTGTGAATACTGCCAGCAGCTCTCATAGGTTTCTGCTTTCGGCCTCGCCAGGGACCTAAGCCTACACCTTCACAAATGAACTTTGTATATATATCTCAACTTTTTGATCTCAGCCTTCTCGACTTATGGCCTTGCCGGGAACTTTGCCTATAGCATTGAAGACCTTGGCCTCGTAAGATTAATAACATAAGATAAAACTCATCCAATAGCTTCCCCTGGGAACTCTACCTTTAGCCCCTTTGTAGATCTAGGCCTACAATTTCATACATCAATGACAATTACTTATCAAGACAAAGTAGTTATTATTATTAAGGTTGCTTATTGACAATATGACGAGTATTGTAAAAAGACTCCAAATGATTAATAGGGGATTTATTTCTAATTATTTCAGATCTTGTATTACCATGTCATTTATTTTATATCCTATCAGTGAAGGCAAAGACAAATTCTACAATTTAGTAAAGAATTCTTGCAATAAGAGTGAAGATTTTAAATAGATTCAAAATACAAATTTTAACAAGCAATTTGGGAACAATAATTTTGTTTTTGTAACCATGCCAAGTCGTTTTTGTTGTCAATACAAAAGAAATACTTTTTAGTTGTGGCTTATAAGCTCTCACCCTGCATACAGATGGACAGTGATTTATTGTTGTATATACTTGATGGAATAACGTTGGGTTTAAAGAAGAACACATTTTTAAAATTATTCCACAATTTTTTTATTTTTTTTATTGTGGAATAATTTTAAAAATGTGTTCTTCTTTAAAACAGTGATTTATTGTTCATCATAAATAGATTAGCCAACGCTATGTCACTTTTTGAAACAAATGCTTTGAATTTGAACTAAAAATAAAATGATATTTCAAAAATGATATGCTTGAAAGAATAAATGTGGCCAGACATTTATCAAATTGTAATCATATAATTCTAATTATAAATTCTATTCCTGAATATACTGATATTATCATGTTTGTAATTACAATTAGGAACAAAATCTATGATAATACGGAAAGAATAATTTATTTTCAAAGACTTATACAACTTATGAGTGAACAGGAAGATTACGAAAAAATGTATATAAATATAATTTTTTGAGCGGCCGTAGCTAAGGGGCTAAATTATTGAGGGGAGTATGCTTGCCAAGCAACTGATCCAGGTTCAATTCCCAATAAGGCCAATAACAGTTTTTGCCCTGTGGTTCAGAAGTAACTTTGGTCTCCAGGTTACCTTTTTTCCCAGCAAATAAGAAGAGATATGATAATGACCAATAAATAGTGATAAATTATCAATACAATTTGAATTACTACATGTACTTTTTATCACTGACTTTGAGGCCAACATCTTGTTTCTTTCATCAGAAATTTTATCATGTTTCTGAGCTCATCCTTGATCTCAGCCAACAAAACAGTTGTCTGCGAAAACAAGTTAATGGGGCTTACATAGCTTATAACAACACCAAACGGGGTTTTTTCCCCCAAAAATGTAGAGATGCTTGTCACTTTTGATAACCAAGTATTAAGAAAAGTCTTTGTGTCTACAAGAGAAAATGTATATGTATGTACAAGGAGAACAAAAAATATAAGCAGATGCCAAGTGCAAAGTTTGAAGTGAGCTGTATACGTCATAAGAAGGGAGGACGAAGCCCTGATTAAACATGTTTGGAAGGAAAACCCTGATGGAAGACCTCCTGAACAGCCCAAGAAAAGGCGGAAGGGCCAAATGCTGATAGATATGGATAGTCAGAGAGGAAGATCTAAGGAAGTGATAGCAGATCATTGGCAAGACCAAATACCACCTGAGGTTATCAGTAGGTATGGGACATGTATTATAAATAAATTTTAAATATATTTTTTAACTTGTTTATAGTTCTTACCACTATTTAATATGCTAAATAACAAAGATATTTATTCTTAAGACACATTGTATTTCATCTTTATAGGCATAATAAAGAGACAATTAATTTTACATATGGCAAGCAACATATACACACCATTTTATGTTAATCTCTGTAACTAAGAACTCAAAATTAAGATACTAATTTTTGAAAATATACATAACAGATGAGCTTACAGCAAGTCTTTCCTGGGTAGCTTCTGGTGACATGTCTGGAGCGACCAGGCCGGACGGATCCTCAAACGGGTCTTCCAGGATGATAGTGTGCGTGATACTGTGACAGATTTACAGAACCTAAATATACACTGATCCTTAAGTAAAACTTAATAACCACACACAGATTTGAAATGTATCACCATATGAAGTGATCTGTTGCTGTTTTTTTTCATTATAAATAAGCCTGTAGTATTCAGACTAGAATTCTTATTGTGTATACAAAATATGGAAAGAATCTTTTGCACAAGTCAACTGATGACATTTAATTGCTCAACCTGCAGGACAGAGGAAAAAGAAACAGAGGTCACTTTTTAACAGACGGAGCAAACACTTCACCGGCAGTTATAAATAGAATACGAATACAACTAATGTACACCTTTATACTTCTATAGTAATAATTACTACATGATCCTAAAGGAGTTTGGAGAGAATAAAGATAGGGACTGATGAAGTGCTGGCCCTTCCATTTACCCGGCAAAATGGAGAACTAACTTCTCGACACACGATTACAACCTCTGTTACCTTCTTCTCTGTGGCTGCTGGCAGATCACATCAATAGTACAATTATTATTAATTATATTCATGTTTCATTTTAGGATTTAAAGTATCTATGAGTAAGTTGTTGAGTTACAAATTCACAACAAAACGAAAGAGTCTGGCTAGTTATTGTAATCAATAAGGCCTTGCTATAGTACTCAACTAATAACTACTGTGCTTTTAAAAACCAACACAAAATGCACAGAACATAGCATTAATATCTGAACCTTCAGTGAATTGTAAATTGTACATTTATTGCTCAGATAGAAAAAAGTGTAAACATTACCATAGGAAAATACAAAACCAAAAGTAATACAGCCAGTTAAATACATGTCAAAAGTCAATGTAATGAATTGGTGATGCTTTGACCAAGAATACACTTTATAGAAAGGTATATAAATTTTCTGGTTGACAATTTTTTTTTTAATTTAGGCTACCAACCAAACTGATGCAAAACATTCTCTTTTACCATAGATCTACTAATTCAAGATCTGGGTAAGTTTGAAAATCGCATCCAGGTCAGAAACTCTTACAATTGAGCATGTCTCTTTTTATTAAAAAGCTGTCCAAGACAATCGTTCTTACCACGTATGCAAAACATTCTTTGGCAAATTTCTGCTTCTTTTTGCTTTTCAGTTTAACAAAACCAAATGAGAAAGCACAAAAGCAACACAGGTTATGGAAGTGTCAAAGCTCAGTGGCGATTCCCCACCACCACCACTAGTTTAGCTGCTCCACAGTGCAAATGATGTTTACAAAAGCTCATTTACTTTAGAAATTCCACTGTTTTTATTTTTCATTTACAAACACCAATCTTTTACTATAACAACTTTATGCAGTTAAGAGTCAGTGTTTCACTCCGTAGACATTAATTTATATCATTAATGTCCTACATACTAAGTACTATTCCAAAATGTTATTATCATAAAAAGAATAATATTAAGTAATAAACACAAAGAGTATGGGCAATGCTTCACACATCTGATTGGTTGTTATTTTATGACAGCTACATCAAGTTACAATGATAACATAATACGAGGAATCAATTGGAATAGTCCAAAATCCAGTTAGAAAAAATAAAAGATTTGATATAATACTTCTTAAAGAAGTGTTTTTAAATATTTCGATACTGTTCACTTTTTAATTGGCTTTAATTTAAAAAAAGACAACTGTAGTTAAAAAACCTTGTTCATCTGACAAACACTGGATCAGGAATGAGAAGGATTTAAGATGTTTCATTGAATAACAATATAAAACTGTGTATCATTTCAAACATTATCTAAAAAGGATTGGAATATGGTATAAATTGCCCTTTCTGAGGAACAGTCGACCTTAGTTAGTAACAATGAATACACTCGTTATTCCACATTTACTCATCCCTCATATTAGAGTGTCCCCTAGTATGTACCAAATATATATTAGCGTATGGGCAACTCTAGTGCTAAGTTGAAACTCTTCCGTTATTAATATTCAGACTTTTTAAAATTATGAATTATAAAATCCACAATTTATAATCTAATAGAAGTTGTCAGTATTTAATGCTACATTGTGTTGTTAGCATCCTACATTATTAATTTAGCATTAAAAGAATGCCTTATTAATAAAAATTAAAAACAGCCAGACCCGATATTTATTTAGTTTGTTCTCTAAAAAAACCCAATTTTGATTAACAGCCCCTTAAAAATAAAAACACAATTGTTATACAGTAGAGCCTCATTTTTCCCATCTAAATAGCCTGTGATGACGTCAGATTTAAATAAAAATGTTGCTTAGTAGGGAATGAAAATAAAAACTCTAAAAACTGAAAATAAAAAAAGTGGAGTGCTGGTAATCCAAAATAATTGGGACCAAACCCAATTCGCATTAAACAGATTTTCTTAAAACGCTCTTTTGATAAAACATAACATAAATAATATGCCTACCATTAAGTACAGTACTTAAGTTTTGAACACAATAATAGCCTATGATTATAAAAAGTAGAATGACCCTTTAATAGAAGAATATATTCAACTGAGATGTAAGATCAAACACAGTTTTTCAAGACAAAAAGTTGGAGTGACTAGCGGAAATCGATCCCGGCCCCAGTGCTACTTGATTCCATTGCATTCACCACTAGGCCACGTAATCAGCTCACGGAAGTCTTGTGCATATTTCTGGCATTGTCACGCTACCTCAGACAGCACTGTCCCCAATTTCCACAGTCAGTCTCTTATCAACAGTTTGAACTTGTGTGTTTATGTACCTCAGTTTTGTTGTAACCCATACAGACGATCCGGCTGCGCTTGATCTCACACCACGCTGCGTAGAGCAACACCCCGACGCAACACCAGTGGCTACTATGTTTTGAGATGCTGGCGTATTTAGTTTCGAGGGATAGGAATTCTTCTTTAAAGCAAAGAAATTTAACTAATATTTTCAAACCAAAGTAATATTTGAAAAGTTTATTAACAGTTAAATACTTGAAATAATATTTTCTCGTAAATTTTAGGTTTAAGTAGTGGTTCTTACAGTAACTGCATTTAATTTTGTGCAAAATCTGTTGTCAATTTTTGTTTTAGATTAAGCGGATTTTTGGATTACCGAAGTTTGAATTAGCGGGACTCAACTGTACTAATAAATCAATATTATTAATGATTTACACTACAGTACTGTGTGAACAATAACTCTTGTTCAGTTACAAAATTCAAAAATAATAAATTTACTGGGAAAAATGTTTATTAATGAACTATCCTAATACATTACCATATTCAAATTACTTTATGGTATTAACTACTATAAAGTAATACGACTTTACTACAACTAATTATTACATGTGACCGGTCATGAAACTACTGAATTAAGAGAACAAGTCACGCAATTACCATTTCCCCTCCCTACAAGCACTCTCAGTCCTAAAAATAACATTACTTTTAGGCACTCAATACATTGACAAAAGTGATGTGGCCTGCTCACACAGTAGTCCCCGTTCAACACACTTTACATAGTTTTCCTCATTATGGAACAGTAAGACATATTATTTTCAGACAAACTTTATTACATTATTGTTTTTGGGATGAGTACATTGGTTAAAACGAAATGTCAGACGAGGCTCTACTGTATTACCAAGAAAAAATTCTTTTAGCTTAAAATAATTGCTAACCAAGAGCAACTTATTACATGAATACTGTTAATAATTGAGAGACATTAAATACTACAATTATTCGTTTTACAATAACCAAAAAATATTTCAAATAATTTGTAAACTTATTCATTGATCATGATTAAGCATAGAAAAACTTTGCTTCTGAAAATTTCGATAGAAATAGTAGAGCAAGTAATAATCACTCACCTTTTCAAAAGCTTTACACAAAATTGCACTACACGTAGAAGTAGTACAGTTCAGCGGAGGCGATGAGCCTATCTTCAGCTTAGTAGTTCCCATCAGCATGGTTACGGGCTAACAATGGCTGGCAGTTCATCTGACTATTTCAATGTGATTCACATACTAACTCTAAATGATCTTAATTCACATCTTACATGTCTACAATCTTGCTTTGTCACTCATCACACTACTTCTTGTTTGTTTGAATTTTCTACGTGGCTTAGAAAGAATTAATACACTTAAAAATTAGGTTACTACGAGTTTAAAATTAAATATGAAATATGGTTATCCAATACATACGTTTTAATATTCACTAAAGTAGTTTCAAACCCTAAATAAGTGTTTTAAAATTGTTCATTGACCTATTTAGTGTTTTTGGAAGATATAATGGTTTCTACTGTTCTGACAATAATTGGTGCTTTAAATAATCTTCATTAATACGTTTGATTCAGGAGTTTAAATATGATAGAAGAATTTACGTTTCTTATAACCAGATTTCCAGTAAAATGACAATTGTAACATAAAAACCCCAGATAAATACACCTTTTTGGCAACAACACATGAATAGTTCCCATTTTATTTAAATTATTAATAAAAGAATTTTAAAGAAACAAACAAAATTATATAGCCATGAAATTTTAATTAAAGTTAAATTTGTACTTTAATTAAAATTCACTAATTGTTTAATAACTGTTTATAGTTGTATTACAAATAAAAATTAATTGAACATCATTATTATACAATACTCCACTCCCCTCCACCCAATCTAAAATAAGCTTGACCTTTACATTATAAATTATTGTAAAAGGAGAGGATTGAAGAAATGAATTGTATATAATTGTTTTATTGACAGTTAAATATCAATGCTAAGACCAACGTAGGAAGAATGAAGTCGACATTTGGCAGCCCTGCAGATGAATGTGGTGAACACTGCCATTTTGCTGTGCAAGATCTCAGTAGTCAAGGAATCTTCCGGTCATCCCCAAAGACCTGGCCACCTTTTACCGTCCAGGGTCTAGAGGACTTTGTTGAACTAGGAGTGAAGAAAATGCAGATGGTGTGAAGTTCAACTCTAGTGACTGCGAATAAAACGCTCAATTCCCAGAAGAATGTTGATGTACAAGGTCGAGCACAGCTGCGGTCAATAGCTGATGCTACACCTTGCCACCGGAAACCATGTCATGATGCTACTAAGCTGTCGTCTCACGCCTCATCTGCAATCGGTATTTAAAGAAAAAACCAGCCAAATTTTACAGCAGTTTCCAAAAACCCATGCAATTTTCCCTTTCCATTACAATCAAGCATGGAAATCTTTTATGACAACTTATGGCTATTTCCAGATAGATGTCAGTTAGACGTGACCTGATCGGTTGAGGACATCAGAGGCAGGATGTGCACCCGTTCAGCGAAGTGTAGTGGACAGTGGCTCGGTTTCAGTAGTCTTGGTTTTGTATGATGACTTCCAGCCTCCAGGACGGAGCTGCTTTGACGTGAATCCCTCGGTAGGCAAACAATCTTGACATCATATGAGTTGGTGGTTGTGTTGGGGAGGATAACCAAGAGTTGCCATAAAATATTTCCGACCTGACTTAGTGTGCTTATCTACCCACATAACATATCATGCACTCTACAATCTTATCTATGACCCTACGACCCAATATTGATTAATAATTAATACAAAACTTTCATTCCCATGAAACATTTACAGACTGTTTTAAGAAATTAAAATGCACTGATTGTAAATAGCAAATTTTCATTAGTAAAAATAGATGTTTATTTCACTTGAAGTTATAATATTAGAGAAGAGTAACTATAATTTCAGTAAAAGGGGCAGAATACATTTTATTTTCAACATTAAACCGCTTTAAGGTCTAAACTAAAATAACAATAGGCCTTTATCCATGTAACAAAATAAAAGCTATTAAAATATATATCTGTCTGGAGTTTCAGTATGGTTTATTTGTGTAATTATCTTGGATATATTTTTTCTCACTTTCACAACACAGCTTTTTTGTCAAGTACATATAATAAATCAATATAAAAACTGACAACTTGGCTAATTGGTGTTATAATGCAAATGTGTAGCTAACAAATTGGTAATCATTCCCAAATATTTTATGGCCTTTCAGACTCTTCAAAAAATTGTCTATTATGTCAAATATTGTTTTCTCAAGGGTAATTTGATTTCACATATCAAAGCATACAGGATAATAGGAATTACTTCGATATAAATTTGTATTTTTAATAATAAAACAATGAAACTTACACGAGTTAAAAAAAAAAAAAAATCATTTAGTAGACGGTACAGCATTAGCAAACATTAAAAAGCTGTGAATGGAACTGGTATTAATTTTAATTCAGTGTTTTCTGTTATATATTTATATATGGTGTAATATGAAAGGAATGATTTAATTTTTTCTTTGGTGGACTAATATTAATTGACAAGATCATATTTCCTGTCAACTCGATTTATAACAACAGTTTTACTTAAAAAAAAATATAAATACAATAACAATTGAAACTGAAGTTGTTTTAAAGATTTTTGGTCGATATTAAACATCTGATTTGTTTCAAGAACGTTCATCAAACATCATAAGGAAAATTTGCATCTCTTTACAAAAGCTTATTTCACTAGATATTATGTTAGTGGAATCCAGTCAAAAACAGTGTCCTCTGACCAAGCATTCAATAACAACCCATAGCCCATTACCGGATATCCTTGTACGGCCTGTGGAGGGTGTCACAGATGGCTTCGTTCAGCTTCAGAACCACATCAACGCCTTCCGTAATCTCACCAAACACGCAGTGTGTCCCATCCAACGAGACCAAATCCTCACCAAGTGTTATGAAGAACTGAGATCCTAACCTATAATCAAAACAAGTATTTACAAGTTGGAGACAAAATAGCTGATGAAGTACACATGCTCTTGGGAGTGCCTAATATTGAACAGAAACTAACTCGATAAAATCCATTACTTAATATTGAACAGAAACTAACTCGATTAAATCCATTACTTAATCAAATTGTTTGGTTTTGGTCAGTTAGCTAAAAGAAATGTTCAAATAAAATGAACAGTAATTTAACTAAATGGCACTAGCCATAAGAGCATAACTAAACTATGTTAAAGAAGCCATCAAGGTTAAATCTATTCAGTTCCTACTCTTCCGAAGCGGTGAATTATTGATGCTGTGGGAAATAAGAGCATCTATAAGTTGAAATTGAAGCCAAAACAACTGTCGTCTTAAAACGTTCTATAGCAACTCCTACTGAAGCTAATCTGACAGTCTTGCGTATGACAATCCTAATCTGACAGTCTCCTAATGAAATTCTTTTCTAGCTTGAAAACGGATGTACAGTAAACTAATTTTCAATCTCTAGAACATGTTTTGAAAATCTTAATAACATTTTTATGATGGGCGTATAGGCTTCTGAGGTTCAATCACATCACGTTACACATTAGCTTTGTGACTAAATCCTCAGACTGCACAATGCAAGGTTGAAGAAGATACAGATCACCAACTTAGTTAGTGGTTCGGTTACTCCACTTTCTGAAGAATGTTCACACATTGGAATGCAGCCTATTTCATAGGGGAGGGAAGAGAAATTAGGAACACCTGCTTAAAGTATGGTTGCAACTGCCTTTCTAGCTTGCAATCAAACTAATCTAAGTTTATTGCACTTTCCGAATAGTAGCCATGAGCAATAGTAGCACTTAATCAGCCTGAGCAGTTGGGGGCAGCTGAAAGCAGAGGCAATCAATGCTTAATCGTAGCAATAACTTGATGTACACAAGACCCTGTACAATCTGCAAAATGGTGTTATTGCTGTGAGCAATATCAGAAACATGGGTGATATTTGGACATCATAAGATGAAACTTTACTAAATTAAATAAATAAATGAAAAAAAACCATTCAGCTAAAAGTTAAATAACCAAAAATATAAGAATGGTTTAAAATAAGTCTTTATTAGATAAGTCAGAGAAGTAAATAATTCATAACATTAGATTTATTGATATTAAATATATTTACCCAATTATAAACTTATTTTTAACTGTTCTTGTTATTTCAGCTCCAGATGTGCGTTTCAAAACACGTACTTGATTTTGCACATTTAACCTTGAAATGCATGAATCTAAGGTTGGACTGCTATCTTATTAGTACAAAGTTACTGTCTTCCACCTAAATTCTCATTCTAAAGTGGTAGGTAAAATCAACCCTTACATGTTATTGCCGCAGTTAACCATGGAGAGAAGGCCAGGCTTGTTATGTTTCAGTTTGGGCATCATTTCTGCTTCAAAGTACCTTACGTTTTCCCCGAACAGTAGCCTGTACAAAACAAAAAACATCTTAACGTAGAACAGCCATGAAAAAAACACTATATATAACATGCTCCTTATTATGTTCAAGTCTGAAATTCTTGAGAGGGGATTAGTTCACAGCAAAGACGTACGGTATACCGATTGTCACATTGTGGCTGAATACTGATCACTGACCTCTCATTAACGCAAGTGAATGCTGCATGGCCCTATTAGTTGAGTAACATTGTACACTTCTACTTTTTAACTATAAAAGACGTCAGCCAATGCTGAAATTTTATTCTAAATTTGTCAACCTTCATTGGATTGTACCGCTAGAGGAGGCATTGATTAATTATCAGGTTTCTTAAATGATCTGTAGCTGATTCATCATAATTTGCCTTAAAATTATCCTATTTGCTTATACTTTTCTTGTTCAATATACTGTACATTAGATGTGAACAGTTCCATTCAAACATATTTCATGACAGAAGTAAGAATAAATGTTAGAACAATATTGAATACCAAAAACTGTTTTTTTTCTTATAAATTCGGAAGCCTGATACTGCTATTAATTTAAATTGCAAGACAAGGCAAATAAAGGCCAAGACTAATAGTATATCCAATATTATCTCTTGCTCTAAATGGCGTCATATTTTGTTTATTGTGCTACTCCGGACAAAAACGGTTTTTTACATCTACCATAGGGCGCCTCCCCACAAGCCTTTAAAGTTACCATGTTATGCTTGTGGTAAAAAATTAATTAAAAGAATTAAAGAAAAAATTAAACAGATTTTTTTGTATGAAGAAACTACTGTAACAGTTGTTATGAATGGTTTTATTGTTGTTTTTAGTTATTCAACAAAGTAGTAGGAGTGACCATTCAGTTTTCACTACGTGTTTTATATGAATAATGTGAAAATGATCAAAGGATTTACAATCCAAATTTGGAATAGATATTTTACATTTATCAATTCAGTTTTATATCAATTATTTTGAAATTGATAAACACTGAGTGATCATGGACAATCAGGAACTACCCTTTGTGTAGTTCCCACATGCCTCCTGACGGTTCATGCCTGTTTCACGCAATTGATTATTTTGTTCATGAATTTAAATCAAGTGATAGTAGTTTATGTGTGACAATAAAAGTGATTTTGACTAACTGGAAAAGACTCAAAGTGTATATATTAATATTAACTCTGTAGATATTAACTCCTATATCAGAACTGGAACACGCACTGTTGTAAGGCAAATGTAGAGCTCTCGGTCACAAACAGCTATGTGTTGCAGGTATTTTATCAAGTACTATTGCAGGTGATGTACCTTGCTTAGCATTATATGTTGGTGCAGAAATTGAATGTACTCAAGTTTGAAGGTCGTTTACTAAAGAGACTAAGAGTCCTATGAAAAATCCAATAACACCATTGTTTTTCTCGTTTAATTGTACTTTATAACATGTGCATTTCAAAACGATGTTATAAGTTTTCATAATTTTTAACCAAGTTATAAAAAGTAACAGAGTTGTTACTGACACTTTTATTAATCAAATTTCCGCATGCGGTAGAGAGACACGTTTTCCATAAGTTTTGTAAATTTCAGAATTATAACATTTCAAGAAAAAAAAATGTCAATTTCCAGAAAAAATGTTTACTTGGCTTCTAGAGGTTGTCAATTAATTACTTGGTCATATTGTAATCCTTATAAAGTGCATGGATAAGATGAATTACTTTTATATCCATGATTAAATGCAGCGATTTTGATACAATTTGATAAGCTTGATTAGATTGATAACTAAACAAACCTGTTAACAATAGACATATATGTCTTTAAAATACAAAATGAACAGTATAGTGAAGTAAAAAAAGGCAATGGCTATTTTATTTAATCACGCAAGAATATTCAAACTAATCCTTAATATTTAATAACACTTGTTTGTATCAGTCAAAGTTACTATCCTTAGAAATCCTATATATCTAAGGTTTAAGATACGACAAAAGAATTTTACTTACTCGTCTTACTAGCAAATTAACATCCTATATTTAGTTAGCAGGTTATGCGTAATGCATATGCTTATTTGGTATTTATTTATTTTTTTTATGATCTATTGTATGGCACTTTAAATTGAAAACATGGTCTTAATTTAAATAATAAATTACATCAAACAACTGAGAGTTATTGTTGTAAAGCCTAAAGGCAACCAAACAATACTGTGCTGACGTTTTCATAGTGCAGCAAAATGCTCTTGTTCACCCCTTCAAGAAAGCCATAATGCTACCACTGGAATGCAACAATAGACTGATTGTTGTACACACACCTCACGTTCCAGTTTTTATATAGTTCGTTGACCAACCCATGATCTTGTCTCACACAATATCAAAATAGAAAAGCCCATGGATCGGCAAAACATATAAACATTAAAATTGGTTGCCTACAACATAATTAACGTGTGAAGCTCAAATATTTATTTTAGAGGAGAAAAATTTAGGTATAGGTTAAGTTATTTTGTATGCTATACTTACAAAATATATGTTACTTTTACAAATACAAAGTGCAACTTTTCAACAATTTCATGTATTTTTTTGACAAATAAGAAGATATCTACACTGATTCATTATTCACAATGACATCCAATATCTGAAATTAATATAAATTACCATAGTAGTATTAAACTTTTCATAAGAAAATTTTACATAATACAAGATAACATCTTAACAAGCAAAATGAAAAAATATAGACTAAAACATAGTTACCCATAGATAGACTCTCCTCCGGATCCGGAGCCCGTTGGGTCTCCTGTCTGTGCCAAGAAGTTGGGCTGTACGGAATGGAACAGACAGAAGTTGTAGTATTTCATCTTGCACAGCTTCAAGAAGTTCTTGCATGCTGAAAACAAATTTATGAACAGTATATAACGTTAAGGAAACATAATATTTCAATAGTGCTAATATTAATCATTAATGTGTATAATATGAAAATTATTCAATCCATAATTCAAATAGAAATACAAAAAGCAAAACAATCCTCTCAGGATGTGTAGGCCTGAGCTCTACATATTGTTGAAAGTTGAATAAATTTGTTAGCAGAAAACCCAAACAATTGATGATTACGCTAAACAAGCCTTCTAAGATCATTTAATAATTACGTTGGGTAGTCACGTCCATTTCATCTCTCATGTACACGTTAACTTAGGAAATGTTAATTAACGAAAAATGTTTATTATAGATGTAGGCTACTAAAAAGACTATTTGCCAGCTCGTAATAAGTATCATGAGCCTTATTTATGAATTACAGTGGACTCGTTAATATCCGGCTCTAAGTGGCGGCAAACCGATCCAGATAGTATTTATTCTGTGTATGCCAGAATTCAAGGTCGTGATCCGTGCAAGGATAGTGACATTTCTAACGATACCTAAATTATGTATATTAAATGCTGTCTGCACTTTTATAATTCACTTATTTTATAATTAAAACTATGTTATTATATCGATTCCTCAAATAAAATTGATAACGTAATGCTAAAATTTTGGCTATGACATTTACTACACTGCGTATAACACAGAATAAATAAAGATTCGTGTGCAAATGTTGTTATTACTTACTTGCTGCAGGAGCCTAATGTAACATTTTATAAGCATGGAAGGGGCAGGATACATAAAATGTTAAACATAATTAAGGGATTGAAAGCTGAACATGCATTCATTTGCAGAATATGTGACACTACACTCTTAAAACACATTTATTTGTGGAAACCTACTCGATTTTACCACTGAAGAAATAAGCTACTTATTTTAAACTGATCCAGACAGGATGGATCCGGATAGTGCGAAGTTACTGTACTTATAACAACCTTTTTACTAAAGATTTAAAAAAAACTGTGATATTAAGAAGTTTAACAGATAAGGTATGATTAAACTTGCCATGAATACCTTAACCCCTTCAGTGCTGGGTTACAGTGATGATACAGTTTTAGTACTTTGCTAATTAACGAAATTACTAGCAATTATTAGTACTTTTTTAAGCATCTACTTAGAAATTTACACTTAACAAAAATTTATGTTGGCAGCTATCCTTCTCATTGTATGAGGTTAAATAAGGGGTAAGGGAGACTATTGGTGTAAGGGGTGAGGTGTGGGGGTGGGGAAATGTGGAATAAAATAAGAGAAATGAAAAATAACTATGAATTAAAAACCCAGAAAAATCAGTTTTAAAAATACTTCATCAGAATGTAGACAGGCTAAGTAAGAAACAAGATCGATAGATTGAATCATGTTCTGGAAATTCAAAATCAAGACATAGTTATTTTGACTAAGCATGGTCTAAGTTCTTCTGATCTGGAAAATGCTCACTTAATTAATTATTCATTAGTAAGTGCTTACTCCAGGACAAACCACTTGAAGGGTGATGTGGTCATTTATAAACACAATAAACTAACCATCGAAGTGACTAATTCAATGCTGTGACTAAACCACAATAGCTCGTCACAGCATTGAACTAATATGTGAATTGGCTGCTGTTAAAATATATCTTAGTAAAAAAAAGACACTATACATCATTGGCATATATAGACCCCCATTGACCCCATTAGATGAAGCTCTTGTGCAATTAGGCAACGTTTTAAGAGAAGTTCCCACCACTAATTGTGGAATCTGTGTTCTTGGCGACATCAATGTTAACAGCCTGATACAGTCAAGGGAAACTACTGGCCCTTAATGAGCTACTTGCATTATTCAACATTTCAAGAATCTTTTTGCCACCAACAAGAGTAACAACAACGTCAGCCACATCAATCAATATGGTTGGTACAGATCTTGGCCACGACAAAATTGATGTTGTAACTCTTCAAACGTGTATTTCAGATCATCTTGGCCAAATCGTCTACTTAAATGTAGACAATGAGATTAAAAAGACTACAACATCTTTAAAAAGAACATTCAACCAAGAAAGCCTCAAAAACCTGAAAAGTATTCTTGAATTTCAGTCCTGGGAGAAGGTGTATTTGACTCCTGACTCTGAAGAAGCCTGTACTGTTTTCATCAACATTATCACAGCTGCATTAGATATTGCCTGTCCTCTGAAAAAAACATGTAATGTAAGGAGGAATCACAACAACATCTTAGCTGGCAATACTGAAGTTAATGAACTTAGGTCTGCCTTCCCAGAAGCTCATAACAATTTCATACTGACTGCAAATGATGATGACAAAGTTGATTTATTCAATGAGAAAAAGGCTTATGACATGAAGTTAATAATGCTGAGGAAGGAAGCAAATGAACAGTCTATAGCACAATCTAACAATAAATGCAAGGCCATCTGGAATGTCATTAACCATGAAAGAGCATAAAAAAATAGTGACTTAAGTACATCCTGGCAGTTGAATATTGGAGGAAGGACTGTTTTAGACCTAGAACAGATAGCGGAGCATTTCAATGACTTTTTCATAAATGTAGCTGACAAAACTTTGCTCAGTAATAGTCCAGTAAGAGCCACAATCACGGATGTTCCTAGACGATATGTAAACACATTACTTGATTTTCAGCCAGCAACAGTACAAGAGACCCTAAGAATCATCACGTCGCTGAAGCCCAAAACGTCTCGTGGAGTAGATGAGATAAGTGCAAAAGTGTTGAAATTTTGCAAGCATGAACTGACATATCCCCTTGTTAATATCATGAATAAGTCACTGTCTCAAGGTGTTTTTCCATCAAAACTCAAAATCTCCAAAATTTTCCCGTTACAAAAACAAGGCAGCAGAACTGAATTACAGAACTATAGGCAAATATCCTTGGTTCCAACAATGTCAAAGATCTTTGAGAAAGTCATACAAACTCGTCTGCTTCAACACCTCTCCAAAAACAATCTCCTACCACCAAGACAGCATGGTTTCATGTCAGGGAGATCAACTCCAAGTGCCCTTACTGATTTAATCGAACACCTGATCGATAACTTCGATGATGGAAATACCACTGTTGGCATCTTCTTGGATTTAAGTAAGGCATTTGATAGTCTTGACCACAATATGCTTCTAGCAAAGATCAATTCTCTTGGTGTTACCAGAACAGCGCTTAAATGGTTTGCGAGCTATCGGCAAGAAAGAAAACAAATTGTGGAGGCTAAGCAAGTCAGAGATGGAGCTCTGGTAAAGGGAAAATCGAAGCCAATGACAATGAGAAGAGGAGTTCCTCAGGGCTCTGTCCTGAGTCCTGTGCTCTTCATACTTTTCACTAGTGACTTCCCTGACTATGTAGGAAATTACTGCTACCCTGTGTCTTATGCAGACGACACAGTTATGATCACCTGGAGTAAGAAAGTACAATAACTAGAATTTAATACCCTGACCTCTGTAAAAATGGCTCAAGAGTACTGTCTAAACAACGACTTAGTTTTCAACTCATCAAAAACTAAATGTCTCACTCTCGGAAGACATAAAAAGAAAGCTCTGACACCACCGAATCTGGAGAAGGTTCAGAAAATAAAGCATCTGGGGGTGATGATCGATGATCGTATTACTTGGAAGTGTCACATAGATATGCTTTGCAAAAAACTCAGCTCAGCACTGTTTGTACTACAGAGATTAAAAGCAATTGGTACACCTGTAGCATCTAGAACAGCCTACCATGCCTTGTTTGAGAGCCATATTCGGTACGGTGTGGTGCTTTGGGGTGGAGCATCAGCTGGCAACCTTCACAGAGTGCTTGTTATGCAAAAAAAAGGCAATATGAATCATGGCTGATCTGGGGCACCAGGACAGCTGTAGGGATGTCTTTAAAACTATGGAAATACCAACTGTGACAGCACTGTACATCGCTGAAGTAATCCTACAGGCCTCCACTCATGATCTCTTGAGGAATAATGATATCCATGGCTACCCAACAAGGCAAGCAGCTGACATTAATATCCCAGTACATCACTCCACCTTATTTAGCAAGAAACCTTCATATGCTGGAGCTCTGCTTTTTAATATGCTTCCAAGAGATCTTAAGGCCTGCCCTCCAGTGACTCTAAAAAAGAACTTACTCAATTGGCTAGTAAGATAGTCTATCTACACCGTTGAAGAGTTCAAAAACATTGCAAGTGCAAGATATGAACACTTTTAACCATTTACGTACTCATTGTTACCTATTGACACTAATGTAATAATTTAATTATTTGACTCGTAAACTTTATAAATTGTAATACTTGACGCCAATTCTGTTCTTGATGAATATGAAAATAAAGCTTTTGTCTATTGTCATCATTTAACAGCTATTCAAAACGTGTATACACGGACATGGCAGTTTACCGCTAAAGAGCGCAAGACCGTGATTACGCGGCTGTGGCAGTTAGGAGTTAACAGCTTATCACAACCATTAAAACAAGCTGTTGATCCCCAGGAACTCATGGCATACAGACACATACTTTAAGCCTTGGGCTTCACAGATCACATATCTTATTTACATGTTCCAACGCCATAATAATGTAAATTTTCATTAAGCCTTGTTCAAACATGGAAATCCATGATGAACAAGAATCAGAGAAGGGAACAAAAAACAAATAAAATAACACATTGACTCTGATAAAGTGATAGGCCTATGGATATGATTATAGTAAGAAAATGGATGACAATAGAATGAAGTAATGTACTAATATACTATAACAATAGTAATAATAGTACCAGGTAACTGGCACAAACTTTCTCCCTTTTCCTTTGTTAAGTTAGATTGTTTAAAAAAATGTACAACGCTTGTTAAAGAAATAGTAATTGAAATAGTTTAGTTTGAAAGTTGTTTACATAAAATCTGGCTGTGTGATAAATTGAACAGCTGTTTTTGAAGATTATTTGTCCATTTTTTTATCTAAACAAAATAAGTTTATCGTCTGTACTTTCAATAGTAATTTATTTAGTTGAACAACTTTTTTTATTTAGCTGTATTTTTATATCCTTTAATTTTAATTCAATTCGACAATATATTCAT
Source organism: Stictocephala bisonia (assembly GCA_035578905.1). NCBI lineage: Eukaryota > Metazoa > Arthropoda > Insecta > Hemiptera > Membracidae > Stictocephala > Stictocephala bisonia. The sequence continues at coordinate 360,938 of JAQJVL010000617.1, read as the reverse complement.
ATTCAACATTAACACGTGACTTGAAGCGTGTTTATTTATTTATTATTGTTTGTGGATTTATTTATTACTGCTGTTTGTGAATATTTATTTATTAGATTATTGCCACAATCACCAACCCTAATATATCAAAAATATTTGTTATAAATTTACTTGATATTTTAGAAAATTGTTAGTATATCAAATTATTGACATGGTGTATTTTATTTTACACTTAACTGTGACATGGCCTATTGTAAGATATGTACTTAATGTCAATAAAGAGAACTTGATTTGAAGTAAACTTTCATATACACACCTAAATAAAAACATACCAATATGTTCAATCAATTACATTTTTAAGGAATGTACAGAAGAAACACTTGTTTTATTTAAATAAAAGTATCGAAAAAATAATCTTCAAAATCAGCTGTTTAATGATTACATAGATGTTGAAGTACATATTGTTTAAATCCATACGGTATAGATTTTATGTAAACAAACATCAACATCTTGAGTTGTGGCTTACAACCTTTAGCTTCCAGCCCCAACTTAGTGGGGTGGTAATTAAAATATTTTTAATTGTAATTTGCATCTTTACTGAAAATTTAATCAAAATCGTTTGAATAAAGCTTGAAAAATTGCATTTTCAAATGTTTTTGACCATTAACAAATTGCATTTTTTAATGTTTTTGACCATTAACAAATTGCATTTTTTAATGTTTTTGACCATTAACAAATGTTATAACTCAAAAACTATTAAAGTTAAGGACATGCGGTTTTTACTAAGATAATTTAAATCGTAATTCACATCTTTCCTGAAATTTTAATGGAATCATTACAGCTGTTTTTGAGATTTTTTTGTATGTTTTTTTGCCCATAAAAATAAATTTTATAAATAGTGAAAAAACAGTCTGGAGATAATGGCTAAATACACGTACATAATAAATTTCATAAAAATCGATCCATCCGTTAGGTATTCAGTGAAGTGCACATACAGACACAAATACGGACAAAAACCAACATTAAAAAAAAACACTTTTTAGGTTCAGGGGTTCCTAAAATGGATTTTTAAACCAACTTGTAAAAATAATTCTTTTTGGACGATCACAATACTTTATCTATGTTAACGCATATGCGAGAAAGTTAGAAAGATTTGGAGAGAATATGAGTAAAAATGGAAAATACAGAATAAATTCTAAAAGTAGAGTGAAGATGTTCTCTATATAATGCTGATGAAGGTGTAGTTCAACAGAACTTCTTTCCCACTTACCTTTTAACGTTAAAAACTGCATTACATTGATTCACATTATATCAAATCTCAATTTTAACTACATATCAGGTCTACTGTCAGACTGCAAAATTAATACTAACCTTGAGGTCGGCTTTCCACAAAGAGGTCAACTGTAAAGTCCCCAATCGTAGTCTCAATTACTACTGCCATTATCAATGATCCACTACTAGATGTGGAATATAGTAGTTAAGTAGCTGCTCCCATTACAACACTATAACATAAATGGTTTTAATCAAAATGTGTTGGTGACAATCAAGAGGCAGGAATATGTTTAAACCTTTATCCTACATAACCCAATTTAATCTTTTACTCACAAAAACTTAGTTTTATGTGAGTAAGAACAAGGCAACAGGACCTAGTGTGTGTGCAAAGGTTAGGTTAGGTACGGTTGGGCATTGACAATGATAACAAAGTGCACTCTCAAACCACTGAGCTGGAATGCCTGGAAGTGCATTCAAACATTCCGATTTGACAACATGAAACACTATCTTCCCATACATGTTGGGGATTAGGATTGTATAAGTACAGTCAGTAAAAGAGGAAATATATTTTTGGCACAAGTCTAGAAAATTAAATGTGGTTTTGTCCTAATAATGATCAAGAGTAAATTAACTTCCAACAACCTCTTGTGTTAAGAAAGTAGGTACTCTCTTATGTGTCATATCTAAAATGTAAAATTCTGAAGTGATAGAAAATAAAATTTCGGATAGTAAATTCAATTTTCTCCCAACAAATGTTCTAATAGTTTAAAATTTGGCTAATATGGGTTTTCAATTGTCTTTTAACTAAAAAACAACAGGTAAACTAAATTATCACAATGTATCTACATAAATCGTCATAAAATAATCCAAGCAAGCAATCAATCTTTTTTTCACACCATTTATAGGAGTTTAAATTAATATTTTATAAGCAAGAGAAAATTATGCCTAGAATTATTATGTAAAGTGTAAATTTATTCATCAGACAATCCATCCACCTGAATGGCAAAAATCATAAAATTTAACGAACTTTAAAAAGAAATAACAACTTACTTGTTCATAACAAGTTTGATACAAGACTTATTTAATGGTACAAAGATTAAACTAAATTTAAGCACAACCAACAGAACTTACTTTCAATATGTTTGAGCCAGTAGCCACGACTGACAAACAATTAACCTCAATATTATCTCATCTGATCAGTTGGTACTCTTTGCCTTTTATCACATGAGCCCGATGAAGCTGAATGTTCTTTTGATTTTTGTTAGTCAAGACCAACAAGCTTTAACGGAACATTTTTAAAATAATTATATAAATAATGTTTATTCAAGAAGCAAATGAGGACATCAAATAAATTGTATTTTGATACGGTTTCAATAAATAAAATTGTATCGAAAATATAATAGCCAAGTAGGTAAAAAGGGAAGATACAGGTCCATATTCAACACCACCTAAGATACTTAATACTGTCCTAGTTAAATTTCTCTACATCTTACAATTATTCTGTTCAATCTACCGATAAAAAAGGCATTTCATTAGTAATCTTAAGACATTATATATAACTCCTAGACACAGATGGTGATATAGGTGACGTTCGCAACTATAGGCAACGCAATGTTGTCATTCAGTTATCAGTTGCGAAAATCTTTGAGAGCATAGTTTTAGATGTGTTAGCATTTTCTTCAAAGAACATAATAGCTGAACAAAATGGTTTTGGCCTATTCTCAATTTCAAAAGTATGTAGACCCGAGTTTACAAAGACACTGTACCAAGATGAACAATGGTAATTACATGACTATTTTTTGTATTATAGAGAATTTAGTTGTGCGTTGAACCATGTCTGTCAAATAATTTGTATAACTAGTTAACAAATTTTTATTAGCGATTGTTTATAAAAAGTACCGGCTTTTTCGCAATGCCTTAACGATCTATCAACTTTTTAAAAAATCATAAAAAATTGAATTGAAGTTTGATATAAATAAAACCTTTATCAAAGCTTTGTCAATAGTTTTCAAACGTTACCTTGAAATTTCAAAATTTTAATTTAATTATATTTTAAGATCTTGTAATTTTTGTGGATTAACTTTAATTCGGCTGTAAAAACTGGAACTCAGTATAATTTGGTACTGCTGGTATCGACTTGATTCATGCAAACCAAATGAAACTGTCTCCAACATTAAATGTTGATCAGCGATTTTTAATTGATGTTTATTTGATAGAGTCGGGTTTGTGTAGTCAGCCGTTAACGACGTCATCAAGCCCTGCGACGTTGCCACGTATTCGCTCCAACGGCATGGTGCCTCTGACTGTCGCTGTTAAAACTCCCGTTTGCTGTATTCTTTAAAGTTTCATCAACTTTTTGTCATGAGGGCTTTGGACTGTCAACGGCAGGTTTAAAAATGGTATAGGGATTGTCGATTAATACATTTTATTATTTACAACGGTTTCTTGAATATTTACAGGTATATGCAATAAATACAACATAATTTACTTTCAGTCTATAGATCATTATCAGAAAAATCAAATGAATCAGAGTTTTAAGGTTCACTATTGCATGCTCAACATGTACTTCGTCATTTAAATGGTCTTTCTCACTTTAGTCATTTCCAATGTTTTCCGCATGTTTAATACATCTTTTCCAGACATCAGGTGAAACAGATCGAAGATGTTCCTTACATAAAGACTGCAATATTTGAGATGCAACAATTGGATCTTCATGGGAGACGAGGAACGTTGTGTCATCAGCGAATGTTGCAACCGTCACTCCTGGGCTCATTGGAGGATCGACTGTGAATAACGTATATAATACGGCCCCAAGCACACTTCCTTGAGCCACTCCTTAATTTGGAAGTACCTATTTTTCAGATAAGACGAGAAGGTTGTAGTACGAATGTGGCAATGAAGATTTAATCTTGAAAAGAAGGCCCTGATGTGGCCACACTGTGTCAAAAGCTTGACTAATGTCAAAAAAAGCTGTTGAACAGTACTTTCCAGTCTCTAAACTCTGGCTTATAACATTTACAATCCTATGTACCTGTTCTAATATTAAATGACATTGAAGGAAACCAACTGGTGGTGTGGTATAGCGTCAATTTCATCAGAGGCTTCATCATTTTAAGCAAAAGCTTCTCAAAGACCTTAGACATCAATGGAAGAAGGCTGATTGGCCAACATGATGTAATTTCATGAGCAGGCTTGCCAGGTTTTTGTATTAAAACTATGTTCACCACTTTCCATTGAGAGGGGTAGTACTCTAATCTTAAAACTGCGTTAAAGATCATTGTCAGCAAAATAAAACCCTTTCTAGATAGTTCCTTGAAAATTCTGCCTGTTATCAAGTCATATCCTGGTGCTTTATTTGGAATAATTTCATTAAGTATGACGTTTTTTACTTCAGATGGCTTAAAAATATCTATTGGAAAGCTCAATAGAGTCGGAGAGTTCCAATTCCAAAATGTCGTCATTTCCGATAAGAGGATTTTGATGCTATTTGAAAACATTACGAAAATGTTCAGCAAATAGCCCACCATATTCTTTATTAGTTTTGGCCCAGGTGCCATCCAGTTTCAAAATTGGAGGGAGTATTTGGTCGTTTCAAAGCTTTAGTGACTTTCCATGACGAATAGGCACTGTTTTCAAAAGGAGAAAGTGACGAACAAAATTCGTTAAACCATTTGTCTTTTATAGATTTTATCAATCTTTTTAGTTGTTAAGAGGCCTTGTTTATATTTGTTTTATCGAATCCTTGAACTTTGCCAAATTCTTCGCAAACGGCGTTTTTCTGCCAATTCTTCCGTACAAGTAAGTACTGGATGAATTGTAGGTTTTTGTGGAAGACTGGGCGTTGCTTTCCAAGCCACTTCATGTAGAGATACGTTAAATGATTCAATTGCGTTATCAATATTTTCATATGTTTTCAGTGGAATATTAAGCTTAGATATTTCATAAAAAGTCTTTCGAAACATGTTCCAATTGGTGAATTTGTCACAAAAAGTTGGAGGAGTTTTTTTGTTGATTACAGAAGAACTGATTGTTAAAATAATAGGGGAATGGTCTGAGTGTAGATCGAGGGAAGACTATTTTTAAATAATTGTTACAAATACCTTTCCTAATAAAACACCTAAGATAATATATGGAAGTTTTTGTGGGTCGCTAGGCCAGTATGTAGGGTTCCCCTGTCGAAATAGCATCCATATTAAAAGTATTATTTCTTTGTAGTAACTGTTGACCTCTATGATTGTTAAGCCGTGATCCCTACGTTTGATGCTTAGTGTTGTAGTCTCCACCAGAAATTAACCGAGGGCCCAAGGAGTCAAAGACATATCGTTAATTGCACATTGGTGATGTTATGTCTTGGTGGGCAGTAAACTGAAGATATTGTCAGAGGACCAGTCCAATCTTCTACAACAATACTTGAAGACTGAATATGGTCAAACTGGTAACTTGGAAGTTCATAATGCTTAATAGTGTTTCGTATCAAAATAGCAGAACCACCATGAGCAGTTTTATCAGGGTGATTTGAACTATAAATTGAAAAGTTAGGAATTTTAAAGAAAGTTATACCAGTGAAGTGTATTTCAGATATTAATAATATATCTAGCTTGTAAGTTGATATGAAAAATTGCATTTCTTGATTATGTTTAATCAAGTTGTTGGCATTCCACTCTGATAAAATAATTCATTTTAATTTATAAATAACTGTTGTTAACAGGCTAATGAGGGTTCCAACCTGTTGCGTTTGCTGTGTTAGGAGGGTTTCAATTTTTTCAAAAACAGAATTTATAACTTGGGTAAAGATTAATCATTCATTTCCTATGGAGGAATTTGGCCCATTTTTTGTTGCTTGAGCATAAGATACTGACTCATTAGCGTGATTATTTTCATGTGTAGTGGGAGGCAATGGTGTCTCAGATTTACTGTACCATCTGTTGTATGCGAGGTAAGAGACTTTTGTCTCAAAGGTTGAAACATTTTATTTTTCACATTTTTGTAGATATTACAACCTTTGTAGTTTGCGGAATGGTCTCCATTACGTAGCACACACTTAGGTGAGGTATCTTTAGACTTAGTACAAGCACTAGTTTCATGGTTTGAACCACATTTAACACACCGGACGGGATACCAACAATATGACTTAGAATAGCCATATCTTTGGCACTTCTTGCACTGAAAAATATTATTTTTTATAAGGAGGCTTAAACTTAACTTTAGCATTTAACAAAAATTCGATATCGTAATATCTTTGTTATTTTTAGCTGGCTCTAAATCAACGAATAACATACCTAAGGGAGTTTTTGTTTTGGCACTACGAGCATTTTAAACATTCCTTACGTTGTGTCAGTAAGCATTAATGGCAGTGTTAATGTCAGCAGGATCCGTTGAATAGTGCATTTTTAAAAAAAACTGTACGGAAAGCTCTTTCTTGTTTTAATTGAAATGTGTGGAAGCTAACATTCAGCTCTGAAAGTTTTCTGACTAATTTACCTTAGACATCAGATGTAAGAGGAGTGATCCTTATCTTATTGTTGGGTAAACATTTGTAAAAGTATTCATCTCTGGTTAGAACTAATTCAATAACTTGTACCATTGTAGTTACATTTTGAACATCTGGATTAAACATTGGGAGAGGTTTGGTTTAGGCTCCTTTTTGGCCTCGTTAGAAGACGGTTCTTCTATGGTATTATTGTCTTCCTCAGCCAGAATGGTAAATTTATTAGATATTAGTATATCTATACTCTTGTTACCTGAATTTACATAAGAGTTAGGTCGACACTTTTTCTGGTCGCTGACAGTATTAGGATTACAGTATATTCTCTTATTCTTTTGGGACATTACTTGCCAAGGGACGTCATCACTTAGGTCAGATGCTTGTGGGGAAGTACGGAAGTCAGATGAAGTAGGAGTTTATTTATTTATTTATCTTTCCAACGGCAAAGCCACAGTGTTATTCCTTTACAATTTATATAATAATTCTAAAACATGCTAGAGAGAATGCTAACTAGAGCTAGATACAATAAATATTCAAGTTTCAAATAAATAACATTTATAAATATATGAGCAAAACAAACAGACTTGTATAAGTATAGAATTTGAAAAGATAGAAGTTGAATTGGTTTTGTGTTGATTGAGTGAGTATTTGTGTTCATTATAAGAATGAGTGGTCACAATTTTTGGACAAAATGTATTAGACGTACGTGGAAGTTCTTTCATTGTTAGGAAAATAGCCTAACCTAGGCTTAATGTAAACAAACTCTGAAAACGACTATTTAATGGCTAGAACACTTTTAAATCAGAATCAGAATATCTTTATTGATAACAGAAATACCTCTGCATAATTGCGTCAAATTATCATAATATACATGCTATACATGATATACATAATATTTACAAAAACAAAGAACAATAAAATAATTAACAGTATCCTTAATAAACTAAAGACTCGATTACAATTTATTTAGGTGGCCGTCTCTTAATTACTGTTTACAGGAGGAGAGGTGGACAAAAAATCCCCGACACTGTAGAAGGCCTTTTCAAGGAACATGCTTCTTGCCCCCCTCTCAAACCTTCCCACATCGCCATCCGCTTTAAGAGTCTCAGGCAGTGCATTGAAGAGCTGGGCCCCTCGGTATCTTAGGTGTCTTTCAAAGAAACTTGTTTTGTGAGAAGGAATGTCAACATTATTTGTTGGCCTGAGGTTGTACCTACTTTGCTTGTGATCAACGCGGAACATTTGAGGGTGTTTCTTTACAAAAGTGACACAATTGAACATGTACAAACAAGGAAAAGTTAATATTTTTTTCTGCTTGAAGATTTGACGGCAAGATGCCCTGTACGGTAAGTTAAAAACTATCCTCACTGCTTTCTTTTGTAGTTTAAAAACGAAATTAGTTCGAAAACATTCACTCCCCCAAATTGCAACAGCATATGATAAATGTGGAAATATCATCCCATAATATGCAGTAAGAAGCACCTTAGAATCAGCGAAAGCAGCCAAATTCCTCAAAACAAATATGCCAGAGCTCAGCTTATTGCAAACATAATCAATGTGATCACCAAACTTCAAATGTTTATCTATCCATATGCCAAGAAACTTTGTTGAGTCACAAACGTCGATCACATTATTTCCAATCAAGTAGGAAGATTGACTATTTTCTTTTGAGTTAGATATAGAGAAATTCATTACCTTCGTTTTTGTGCTATTGATAATTAATTTATTGTCAACAAACCACTGGATAATCTTCTCACACTCACCAAAGACTCTCGCCACAAGATCCTTAATGGTTTTTGCCTTCAGAGAAACCTCGGTGTCATCACAATAAAGACAAATCTCAGCAAAAAGTTCAGATATACAATCAGGCAAGTCAACAATAAAAAGGAGGAAAAGGAGTGGACCCAAAACAGATCCCTGAGGAACGCCTATGTCAATATTGGATATTGAAGAATTCATAGATCGCCGACAGCCAGTACCATCCGTATAGGGCATTTGAACAGTTTGGGTCCTTCCACTCAAGTAAGAAGCAATCCACGACAAAGCGACCCCTCTAACACCCAATTTATAAAGTTTCCTTAGTAAGATCTTACGAACGACAGTGTCAAATGCCTTAGCGAGGTCCCAAAATATTGCTAAAGACAATTCCCCTGAATCAAGTGCCTCAACCAAAAAGGAAACCACATGGTGAATTGCGTCAACAGTTGTCCTCCCCCTTGTAAAACCAAATTGGTTAGGGGAAAAGATGTTATTCTTAAAACAGAACGAAACAAGACTCTCAGCAAATAATTTTTCAAATATTTTGGAAAAGGTAGGAAGTAATGATATGGGTCAATAGTTATTACATTCTGTCTTGCTTCCCTTATTATGAAGAGTCAATAAATAAATAATAAATCAATCAAATAAATAATAAGTCAATAAATCAAATAAATAATAACAAAGGAACGCCTAATCAAACTCATTTTGAACACTTATTTCAAAATAAACGAGAAAACATAATTAAAAATAATAAAACTATTTAAGAAAAATATTAATATTAAATATATTAAAAAAAGGCACTGATACGCACAAATTAACACAGCTGATTTAAATTGTTGTAACAAATGAATCAAATCTGTCTTGTCAGTTGTCATCTGTCACTACGAGGCACGACTGTCACTGTCATTCGCCATTCCAGTCAGACTGTCTTAACAGTCTTTGTTTTTTATTTATAACTTATTTTGTAACACAGTTTACAATTAAGTACTGTATATCCATGACGTATTTTTCTTTTCTTGATTTAAATTTCATAGATGTCATAGACATATGTAATTTCCAGTTCTAGCTTAAATATTCTTTATTGGAGTATTGGACTCTTTCAATACGATGGACAACAGTTGTAGTAGCAAAAGTTTAACTTTTGCTGAAAAAAATGCTGAAAGGTTAAAAAAGTTGAAGGAACTTCATTTAAAAAGGGTCAGTATATAAGTACCTATTGAAAGTATCCTTACAGGTTAAAAATGGGAGAAGTTTTCTAATTTAGTTAGGTTATTTTCTAGAAATAATCCCTGTGATTCAAGATTTGTACTCTAATTTGTTTAGAGTTTAAATTTCATGTAGTAATGCTTACTGTTAACAAAGTATAGGAATTTAATAGTTTCTATGGGCACGGGTAAAATTTCATGTAGTAATGCTTACTGTTAACAAAGTATAGGAATTGAATAGTTTCTATGGGCACGGGTAAGTAGCCTATGGTCTAGGCCTATGATCAGTATCAGTCAATATTTGATAGGCTATCTTAAATTCGATATGTTTGTAATAAATGGGACTGTATTTTTCACTTTCATTATAAAGATTATCCAACAAATCTAAGGTAGCTATGCAGTTTCCACTTACCTCAAGAAAACTAAAATTTGTGCTGTTTCAGAAAGGTTAAAATTGAGTTAACAGCCTACTTGAATTCCAATCATGTACTTAACTGTCAAAGAGGCTAGTTTAATAGTGGTTGTAGTTTCATCTTTGTGAGTGGTTTATTAACTTTTTGGTTTGATACATTTTTATCATTGAACTATTTGATTGATCTTTCTGGGATTATCATATTGAATACATTTTGGCTAGGCTGTCAAGAGTTGTATGCCTAATTAGAAGCCTAAAATATTTTTTGGATAGTAAGTAAATTAGGATGGCTTACTTTGCTTTTTTTCAAAGTATTTGTCGATACGGTCTTATTTTCTGAGGTAACAGTTGTAAACTACTTGAGATTCTGCTTATACAAAAAAGCATTGTTAGATGTATGACAGGTTCCACTTTTGAAACACATTGTAGATCTTTATTTTGCAAATTAAAAATTCAAACTATTATAAATTTGTATATATTTTAATCTTATGTCCTATGCTTCAAGTAAACTACCATTTTCTGTTCTCAATACCTAATAGTATCCACAATTATAACACAAAACGTAACAATCAGATAAATAGAAGCGGCAATAGGCTAAGTAAAACTTTAAATAGTCATGCAGTAATGTTTGTTAAGATATTTAATAAGTTGATTAAAACTTATCAATTAAATTCTGATAGTCACTGTTTTTGAAAAAAATATATGGTTGGCTCTTAGTAAATCATTTTTATTCTCTTAGTGACTTCATGTCCATAAAGAAAATTAAACTCTAGTCAAACTTTTGGTGATTAAAATTTTTATAGTCTATTTTATTCATTAATTCTCATTGTATAACTTATTGTGTAAATTGTATCTATTAAATTATATATTTATATTTGTTTATCACTGCTATAGTTTATTTGTAAACTATAATCGTTATACCTTTCAAATTTTAAATTGTTATTGTATTGTTTTTAATGGTAAATGTTGTGTCTGTAAATGTAATATTTATTTCATTTACATTTAATGAAAAATTATTTAATGACTTAATAATGCTATCCACAAAGCCAATATTATCTATCTGTTAGTCTTTTTTTATGCCTTGCCTATTGTTAGTATTATTGATATTATGTAATAGCTTTTATTAATTACTGGTTTATACCTGACTGTAGCTTTTTGTACCTGACTGTACCTCTGACAATTGTCAATGCATTTATGTCAAATGGCCAATAAAATCATAATCATATTTTGTAATTGGGGTATTTATGCAGTTTCTTGCAATCTAACAAAATTTGAAAATTTTGCCTGAAATGCTTTTTATTCCGTGGAAATCACACTTTTTACCAAAAAATTTGAAAAAAACCAACAGCACAACTTTGAATATTTTTGACATATTTCCGTTAATTTAAATGATATTTCAATAGTATTTTTTAGTTTGATGTTTTTTTTGTGCATGAATTTGAAAACTATTTTGGTCTATAACAATAATTTATCGAGATATAACGCAAAAACTACTTTCTTGGTGAATTACGATTAGCAGCAATTTCGCGATCATTATATGTACAACAACTAAGTTTTTAACCACAAAAACTGAATTTACCTATATTCTTGCCACAGTGACGGAGGCCAGGCACATTAATTTGATGTAAACTACGAATTTTTGTTGAGTAAATAAACAACCAGGATAAGTTAGATGATGTCAGTAAAAAGTGCATTTTTCATGCTGTAAAATATATTTTAGTGAAAAACCAATTAGATACACATGTTCAACATAAAAAAACATGTTAACTTAATTAAAAAAAATTGTTAAAAAATAAAGATTTTTTAAAAAGTTCATTATTTTTTTCACTATTAAATAAAAATGTACAATATTAGACTTTTTGGTAAAAAAGGAGCTTTCCACGGTTAAAAACAACTCATATTTCACTACTTTACCAACAAAAAAATTATTTTCAGGGGTGGCAGAAAAGTGCACAGTTACTATAATTTGAGTAAATTATTAAAACTTGGCCTTACAGTCTCAAAATAACATGTTCATTCAGTACCAGAGAAAATTACAATTTTAATAGCCTTCAGTTTAATATATCATTTGGCTACTACTAAACGATACATTATTAGGTAAGCACATAGTTTGTAACAAAGATTAGAAGTCCTTATTTATAACCCATATCCTGACAATCAGTGGCCTATTATTAAATAAATAAAATTAATTATTGGTAATTTTTTAAATAGGATTTGGATAATTTCTCTTAACATTGAAATCCATCTACCTAAAAAATCTGTTAAACAGCGTTGACAAAGAAGCTATGAGTTATAAGTTTGATGATATTTTTATAGTATATTTTTAATGAAACATACTTTATAGAATGAAGCAAGACAGCTAAACCATAAGGAAGTAGTGGAAGAAGATAAAAGAAATACTTTGCCATCAAATTGGGAGGCAAGAAAGCGTAAAGCAGAATGGATACTCAATGATGAATCGCAGCGTAAAGCTGCTTTAGAGCGAGTAAGTTATAAATTATGTCTTAAAAATTTAAGGAAGCAATAAAAAAACTGAAAAAATGAAGGCGAACTATGATTTTTTGAGTTTTTTATTTAATGATTAGTGAATAGAGCAATTTTTTTTAGATAGAATAGGGCAAAACTTATTATGCCCTGTACAAATTCTGTCCTTAACAAAGGCAACTACCGTGTAAAATAAGTTAGACTTAGTCCTTGAACGTAAATTACAAAGAAGTATTATTATTATGGATCATCCATTCACAAAATAATAATTTAAATAATATCATATGATAACACAGTAGTATTGACCAACCCGCCTACCCATAACGTACAGTAGTATTGACCCACCCACCCACCCATACACGTACAGTGGTATTGACCCACCCGCCCACCCATACATGTACAGTGGTATTGATAAATCTTATAATCTATATCTTAATAAAACTAGTTGTACATTGCTACTAACAATCCGTCTAAAATAATTTAGCCTGCTTATCACCATAAAAATAAAGTAAATCCCAACCTCTGATGACTAAATCTTCCAATACATAGGTTGGTGGAATATCTTTTAGGTCTATTTAGGAATATCTTTAGGTCAGATAGTTCAAAACTATATTTTTTTAGTCAAGTAATAGTGCCTGATTCTGTAAAAATACTCCCTTCTGGCTCACTAATTAAATCACAGACATTTTTCTAGGAATTTGTGGCAATGTGGTACGCATTTCTTTAAGAAACGGCCACGTAAACAAAGGTATCACTGCATATTGTTTATTTATACGGCAATGCACCATTTCAAGTAATATTCTATAGATGATGGCAGTAATAACTAATAAATGTCTCATTTCATTATCAGATAACACACAATAACATGATCGGAACAAAACAACAGAAAATTAACAGACACATAACAAATAATAAAATAACTAATACTATGAATCATAAGTTCGAGCCAACAGTGAAATGATCTATAAAAATCAACATAACAAAACATGAAACAAAAGCTAAGGTGACAAATGCCAAGGCTATCTCTAAGACTAGTTACTAACAAAATCAAAACAAACAACAGAAAATAGCAGATTATAAGAATAAATTCAACGTAACATTTAACATTTGCACAAACAACATTATAATTTATAAAGTACCAACAATAAATAAAATAAAGAAATATAACTTGATAGCTAATTTCTTTTAGTATAAATGCAACATGTGACCAGTTGCTGCTAATTTAACAAGTTATTTTAATTTTGAGTTTTAATTTTAAGTTTGAGTGCCTTCCTTTTAACCCTATATGGGCCCAGCGACTGGTAACTAGTTGATTTGCGCGGTACTCATTTGGCCAAGGAGCGAGTTACTAGCCTCCGTTCGTTGCCATTTTGTCACTAGTTTTATAACTCAAAACATGGATACCATTTGAAAGAAAACATTTCAGTGTTTCATATATAAATCATGGATTAGGTCTAAGTATTTAGGTAAAATCAAGTAAAACAAATTTTTATAATTTGGGAACAATCATTAACAGCTGTGACAAAGGTCAACAGAAGATGAAAATGCATAATTTTCAAAAATTTACCAGCAAGCGTAGTGTACTGTAAAGCTCTTGTGATTCTAATCCTATTATGGAACAGCGGGAATGTGCTCTACAAGGCTGCCTTTTTTACAAGGCAAGTTTTTCTTTAACTTGACTCATTTAGTTGCTATGGATTTATTTCTCAAGGTCTATTTTACAAGGATAAAAATTGTTAAAAAACACACTGGGACATTTTTAGAAATACTTTATTTGTTTGAACGTTATTTACATTGTATTATATACCATTGGATTTCTGAATATTATTGCCGGGAAACGGTCAGACACTGTATTGACAGCTGGTAGTCAATTGATAAACTGACGTTTCTGTGTTGTTGGTCAGCTGCTTCTTTATAAATACGTCTGAAAGTGTTGCCGTTTTGCAAATAATGACCCTGTATATAACCATTTACTAAAAGTATTTATATATTACAAAACTAGAATATATTTTCAACATTTTGTATATCTTGAAATTTTGTATAACTTAATGAAATATATTTTTTGTGTTTTATATTTGTTGTATAAAATATAATTTTTTAAGAAAATTTCCCTCTTTCAAAAGTTATTCTAGATTTTAATTTTGATTTAAAAATATAATAAACTCTGCATATGCATTCTTTTTATTTGGGTAGTATAGTATGTAAAATGTGGGTATTTTATTACATTTCAAATTTCTTAATTAACATTGAATTATTTATGTCAGTTTTCTAGAAACTGATGAATATGATTTGTTTTGCAACTATTCCTGCAACGCTTGTAAGCATTACAAACACTTTGATATTTCTACATACAGAAATAGATTTTAAAACATTTTTATTGTTATTAGGGAAAACATTATTTATAATTTTTCAAGTCACATGTTTTTAAAATTTACATTTTCAATTTCACAATTTTTAAAATGTATTAACCCGTAACATTTTAGAAAATAAATATTTTTTTATGTTTTGTATCAAAGTTTCTATTTAGTACTGAATAAAATGATATGTAACATGACGAGGTTTTGATAAAATTACAAAATGTTAGGTGTGTTTATGTATAAAAACCTGCAAATCCGGCCAAAAAATCCTTGGCCAAATAGAGTTTTTGCCTGGCCTATATAGGGTTAAAGGTTTCATCAGGGTTATAGAAAAAGTCCAAATCAGCACAGGCAGCATTCCCAACTTGCATCAGGTAGAGTGCTATGATACATGTAGTTTGTTGGGTGGAATTGTTTAATGACTAGTTAAATAATTAGGTTTCAAATTTAAAAATACTACAATTTTACAATAGGTTCACTGATTTAAAAAACATCAAATCTTTAGACCTGTAGCCTATCTTTTTATACAGTAAAACACACTCCAACTGTTAAAAACACAGGAATGCTGTTTACTTCAGCTACGTGAAAAACAAGTGTCTCATCTGATGTCTGGCCAGTAGAATTATGGCGCCGACACAATGATCGGTTCTGAATCATTAGGAGCACGCTAAACTGTGCCGACAGCTTCATTCTTGCTAATTCAGCAGACTCGTCCTTGACACAGCTACAGCTGATTACAAAAACCGTTTCTGACTTGTGCCGGGATATTGATTGCTGGATTAATATGGTTTTACTGTATTAGAAGTTTTACTTTTTTATTTTTATTATTTCTCTACCTAAAATGAATGACGTTTTATAATTTTTTTGGACCTACAATATTGCAAAAATATGTGTCTAAGCCTATTCATAAACCTTCGGCCAACTTATGAATATTTGTTTTACTTATATGAATTTTAATGAATAAAAAAACTCCTTATTGTTCCTTGTTCAGTGATTTACTTAAATTGGAAGTAATGGTTGATATAACAATAAATAGTTAACCTATTGCCAGTATAGAAGCACTTTATGCCTACAAATCTTGATTAAAAGTCCGAAGACGAACGGCTATAAGACATCTTGATAAATCACTTTTCTTTATTTTCATCTTCCTAATAAGCCATTTATTTTTAAATCAGTGTTAAAAAGTAGACATCAATTGAATGCCATTATGATCAGTTAACCCTATCTATGTAATTGCTAGGGTGAAGATTACAACAGGGTAAAACTACTTAATATGAGTGCTACTGAAGCAGAACGATTAGACCGTAAGAAGAAGAAAAAGGTTCCAGACACAGGTTTTGCGGACTACGAACAAGCTACGATCAGACAATATAACAGGCTGGTGAAGAATATCAAGACAGACTTGGATAGTTATGAACAGCAAAAAGAACGTCTTGGAGAAGCCTTTTATGGGGGTCGCAATACAATCCTTCATGGCCAACATAAGGATACCAAAGAAGGGATTGACAAAATGGTGTCGGATCTTGAAAAACAGTGAGTGATTTCCTGATTTATTGATACTTTGTTAGACAAATTACTCTAAGTACCTTGTGTATCTCTTTCATGGAATCTCTTAATAACCCACACAAAATTCTCAACATGCAACTTGGATTTCATAATCTTTATTTTCTTATTGATAAAATTTATTATTGATATAAATTCAATGTAAAGATTTAATTTTATCAGTCTGCATACCAAAAACTATCATCAAGAAGTTATTTCAAATACACTTATCAATTTGACTCAAAATAAGACAATCGGACACAAGTCGTAGGTTCAACTTTGTTGCGTAACTATTATACCATCAAATATATACTTCCTTCCCCTTATTCTTTTTTAAATGACTTTCTGTGAACACTTTTTACATTTTACTCCCACAGGCTCGCCGGACAACTAGCTGTACCAGCATTAATTTAAAAAATTGGGGGTTTCCTAAGATACTTTTTTTTGTAATATTTTAGGTTAGTTTAAGAGCACCATGCCAGAAATTAGTTCATTAGGAGAGATATGACTCTAACAAACTAAGCTAAGAAGACAAGTTGTCTAACATCTTGCAGTAATAACAAATAAGAGACACAAAACAAAATACAAATGTTCAATGCCACTGGTGAGTTTCAACTGTCAATTAAAAATTTGTTATTTGATACTTTTTTTTTTAATACTGCAAGGTGTTAATGGACTTGTCAGGTTTAAGGTAGAAATATTTCAGATTTACATCCCATTCAGAATCATGATTGACAGTTTCAAAATAAATATTTAAATAAGTAGATAATTTATTTGGAATATGAATAAATGGTACTTGATTAAAACATTTTATTTCTTATTTAATATTAGTAGCCTTGACTTTGAAATAAAGTATACATAGTAAATAAGTAGCTCTACCACGGTATGATTATAGCAACTAACTTCAAAGTTCCAAATTTGTAAATTACTATATTGGAGAGATAGGACACCAGCAAACTTACCTTAGAAGACAAGTCCACTAACACCAGAGTAGTAGTAAACAAGTACAAAAAAAATCACATCACAAATTTTCTGTACCACTGACACTTTCTTCAGGTCTCTCTCTACTCACCTGAAGAAAGTGCCAGTGGTACAGAAACTTTGTGATTGTGTGATTCTTTCGTATTTGTTTACTACTACTTTGGTGTTAGTGAACTTGTCTTCTAAGTTAAGTTTGCTGATGTCCTATCTCTCCAATATACTAATTCCTGGCTTAGTGCCCTTTAACCTAAAATTTGTAAATAAGTAAAATAGGAGAGATAGGGCATCAGCAAATTTACCTAAGAAGACAAGTTCACTAACATGCAGTACTTAACAAATAAAGACATACAACAAAACACACATTTTCACAGAGCCACTAACACTTTCTTTAGGTGGGCAAGTGGAACTGAAGATTTGTGACTTGTTATGTGCCTTTGACTACTGCAAGGTATAGTGGATGTGTCATCTTAGGTTAGTTTCCTGATGACCTATCTCTCCTAATGCTCTATCAATTATATCTACACAATTTGGCCATCTATGTCAGTGGTATTTTTTTTGTTAGTGTACAAGAATTGTTGAGGGACAGTGGCCCAAATGTCCTTAAATTTTAAGTCGACTTTCTATAATTTGAACCAGTGACTTTACATATCAAAAGTGCTAACCACAAGACTAGCAAGAGGGTTAAGTCGTTGATATACAGCTTACTTACATAGTTATTACTGTGCAGTTATGGTTAAGTTAACTAGTAGAACTCCAGCGAATATTGTATGGACTTGGGAGTAATTGTAGTGTTGCCCTGGTAAAATAATAGACATTAAGCATAGATTATTAGAATATAGCGATGTAAATTTGTCGGTTATATATTTTCACGTGGGGACAAACAACTTGAGGAAAGGCTACCGGGGAGGCCCAGGTTATAATGTTGGGCACGGGAAACGTGAAGCGCTCCATGCCATGGCGGACCTGCTCTACACTGCCAAGACACAGTTCCCTAAGGCACAGATTTTCTTGAATATTGTAATAATTCAACGGGACCTAAGTTGCAAAGCCCTTTATGATTTTAATTTCCAAATTGACATCATGTGTAACAATTTTAAGGTTACCTTTGTTGAGGGGAACTGTGCCGTTGGTAGGAGACATCTCGCCCGAGATGGGGTGCACCTAAACAGGAGGGGTGTGTCCCGTCTTGGGTCACTGTTATGGGACGTCATTGGGTCAACTATGCATACTCCGGAAGTGGAAGATGACAACGTGTCATCAGCTAGTGTTCAGGATGACATATCTGCCACCCTCGACCGGAATACTGTGGACAAGATTACCGATCCTGTCGGACAAGATGGATCCCCTCGGGTCTCGGGAAACTTGCAACTAGCTGAGCAGGGGGGCAGATACCAATTCAGGGTCGCTCACATTAACATTAGGTCACTGAACACAGGTTTTGACGAATTGTGTTCCCTGGTGAGCGACTTTGATTTCGATGTGGTCGGTGTTATAGAGACCTGGCTACATCCTGACACGCTGTCTGACTGATTTCAGATACCAGGATACTCTCTGCTGAGGTCTGATAGGAAGAAAATTACGGCTCATAGAGCTGGCGGTGGAGTGGCCATGTATATAAAGGAAGATATCCTACATGAGCTTTACACCATTGATGTTGTTGATCCTGGTATCGAGCACCTCTGCTTGGTGTTGAAGTTGAAAGGAATGCGCATTGGTCTGTGTGTCGTGTACAGGCCCCCACACCTTAGGTATTCTTGTCTCACTGCCTTGTTTCGCTACCTGTTTGTTGACCTAGCTGTTGAAGTCAAGTCTGTGCTGTGCATGGGAGACACAAACATTGATTTGTTATTGGATTTAAGCAATGATGCAAAGTATATGAGCCGACTCTTGAGAGAATTGAATGCTGTGCAGTTGATAAATGAGCCTACGAGAGTGACAGCTAACTCGACGACTCTGTTGGACCACATCATTGTGGACAGGTCGACCGAAGTCAAGAGGATCGGCGCCATCGACGCCCCCAGTCTTACTGATCATAAAGATAAATCTATAACTGACCATAAGTTAGTATTCTGCGACTTGGCATGCAAAATAGATAAACCAGGGCCACAGCTCATTACCTACAGAGATTATTCAAAGTTTAATCAAGAAGAGGCCATTAGACGAATAACTGAAGTAGATTGGGACAGTGCTATGTTGATTGAAGGTGTAGACAATACAGTTGATTTTATTTCAGACAATATAAAGAAAATATTTGATGAACAAGCTCCTATTGTATGCAAAAGAGTTACAAAAAAGAAAGCACCGTGGAGAAACGAAGAGATAAAAAACTTAACTAATGTGAAAAATAAATTTAGAAGCATATTTCTTAAGACCCGTAACAATGGTGACTGGGAGAGCTATAGAAAAGCAAGGAATACGTTGAACAGCCCTATTAGAAGAGTAAAGAAGTCATACTTTTCTGAAGAACTAGCCTTTAGTGAAGATCCTAAGGAATTCTGGTCTTGTATAAAGAAAAGTGGTGTGATATCTGGAAAACATAACGACACCCTGAAAAAGGATATAGGAGTGGATGAAATAAATCAATACTTTGTTAGCATGGACCATGGTAGTAATATTGATACTGATGAACTTGATTACTTTTTGTCGAATAAGAGAGAAAATGTTGAAGATGGTTTTAGTTTTTCCTTGGTGACTGAGGATAAAGTCAAGAAAAGTATGAATGAAATCAAATCCAGGGCAGTGGGCAGTGATGGGATAAGCATTGAAATGATAAAAGCTGTGAGCCCTTACGCACTGAAAGCAATAACTCACCTCGTGAACGAGTCCCTTAGGAAAGGAAAGTTGCCTAAAGCGTGGAAGATGAGTATAGTGCATCCACTGCCAAATGCAACAGCACCAACAAGTGTTCAGCAACTAAGACCAATTTCAATCCCACCAGCCATATCAAAAATATTAGAAAAGGTTGTAGATATTCAAATGGGAGAGTATATGGAAGGAAAGAACATATTGCCGACATTACAATCTGGGTTTCGGAGGAGTAATCATAGCACTTGTACAGCACTGGTGAATTTATTTGCAGATTTATATGATGCAAGAGACAAGGGGATGTACAGTATTGTTGTAATGCTTGACTACTCCCAGGCTTTTGATTCGATGAGTGTAGAAATGTTTTTAGCAAAACTTCGATTTTACGGGTTTGACGACATCTCAATTGACTGGATGGATTCATATATTTGCGAAAGGCAGCAGGTCACCAGGCACGGGGGCCAAACATCAAAACCACTCGTCAGAATGCGCGGTGTTCCACAGGGTAGTCGAGTGGGACCAAAGTGTTTTGTGATCTACACGGTTGACCGCCCATGTCCTGCGCTGAACGCAGTTGAGCACGATTTCGCGGACGACAAACAGTTGCATCTGTCCTTTGAGCCTGAACTGATCATGATGGCTATTGATGCCATGAACTCAGATTTAGATAACATCTACAAAAGGTCTTCCAAAAATGGGCTTAAATTGAACACTGACAAGTGCAAGGTGCTCTACATAGCCCCACAAGAAGTTGTTCAAACCCTCAGACATGACGGCATGCATGTGTCACTGAACGGACATTGATTGTCTTAGACATTGATCTTAGTTTCTCAGACCATGTTACATACACAATGCAAAAGGCCTTGGGCAGGCTGAGAGGCATGTATAGATTCAGAGATTTGCTTCCAGAGCGTGAAAGTAAAGCTCATTCAGTCGTGTGTCCTGTCGCTGTTTTATTACTGTTACCCTGCACTTGGCAACAGCATTTCAAAAGAGGATATGGAGAGGATCCAGAAGCTGCAAAACACTGCCATCCGTTTTGTGTATGGCCTGAAGCGCTTCGACCATGTGTCCTCCTTCCAAGATGCCAAACTTCCTCTCATGGAGGATGTATGCAGGGTGCTCACAGGCTGTATGGAGCATAAGACCCTGACGCTTGGAGAGCCTGAATATATTGCTAGACAACTCTGAAAACGGGGCGAGGTGGCTCTGCGTGGCACCCGCCATGGGGAGATGCTTCTCTTTCCAAGAGTGAGGCTTGAGGGGGTAGGAAAAGTTTTTCCTACTTTGGTCCCACTCTCTATAATGACCTCCCCGCATCTGTCAAAAACACTTGTGCTGTAAATGCATTTAAGAGTAAAATTAAAAAGTTAATGTGTATGATTGTTATATTTAAGCAGTTAGGTTAATTACGTCCTCTGATTGTATATATTTTTAGTTTATAGTTTAAGAGTAGTGTAGTATTATGACCTGAGTTGTACTGAAAAACAGTTTATACTGAGTAACGCTCCAATAAAAGGCATTTTTATTTATTTAATGAGCAATTTGTAAATTATCATAAAAAATAACTTTTTCAGAGTTGCCAAGAGAGAGAAGTACAGCAGAAGAAGAATGCACAATGATGATGCTGACATTGATTACATAAATGAAAGAAACATGAAGTTTAATGAAAAGCTGGAAAGATTTTATGGTGAACACACAACAGAGATAAAACAGAACCTGGAGAGAGGAACGGCCGTTTAGACGCCTTGTTAATTTTAATATTACTTTAAAATATATTTCAAATTTCCAAGGCAATTATTTTAATTTATTTTATGAATAAATGTATATTCAATTACATTTTCTGTATATATATATAAAACTACAAAATGCAAAATTGAGAGAAATGGAAATAAGTGAAACACGTTGAAAGTCATGACATAAAATTTTACTCATCAAGAACAGTTTAAAGAATGATTTATGTTAGGATACATACATGGGCGCCAAAGTTTGAGTACAAAAATGAATTTTTCTTTACTGAGTTATTGTTTACCAGTACATTGGCAGGGATAACATCTTGACGAAACAATTATTAATAAGCCTGAGCGGCACACTAAAGTTACTAAATCATCCCAATTATGTATTTAATTATCAAACAACTAATATCAGAACTATGTTATAAACACAGATTAAAATCTCAAGTGAGAGGACATGGTGAATATTAGAAAACCCCAATAAATGGAAATATCTAAGGTAGAGATAGAGAGACTTACAGAACATAGCGCAGCGAAACTTCATGCTAGAGTTTTGTTGTCTGACGCTCTTCTCTGCGGGGTGGAGTTATATACCCCGGATCCACCTGATCCATGAATACCGTGATTAGAACTATTCCTAGGATGCGGGTCGCCAAATGTTGGTTCTTTTTACCGTGTTTGTGGAATTATTGTTAACTGCCATACGGACGTGGCAGACGGACCAATAACTTCAGCTGGCCATAAATAGAATAGAAACTTTTATGAAATAGAAAATTAAAGACTATTATAACTGGAGATGAATAGAAAATGGATACCCCTATTTAAGTATTAAACAGTCCTTATAAATGTGGTGGGTTTGTGTGCTTGTTTAGGCTTGGAGTGTTCACCTTCCCTTAGCTTACCAAAAGGTTTTGTGCCTACAATGGTGAATACCTACGGAGGGGTGCTAAACAAACGGGGAGAATTCTCATCTGGTCTATCACTCCTTGTAGGGTTCTAGCCTCATCTGATTTTTTTAGGTGATTCCGACACAGCAGCTTCTTCCAAGGTTATGTCCCAGTTAAACACTCGCCCCTCATTAGAAAAAGTCAAGCCTACCCTAATGGATGGCTTGACTTTGAAGTATCTCCTCTACTGGCTCTACCCCTATCCCGCTATAATATTTAACCATTCCCTGCATTTTCTATCTGAACTCTACTAGAGTGGGTGCCGTATTCTTATCAATGTCCGGTAGCTCTGTCTATTGCACAATACCACTTTATATCCATCTGTGGCGGCCCTCAGAGGCATGTTTTGTATCATGGAATGAAAAGACCCTATGCTAATTCAGGAGGATTACTGCGCCAATTTATGTCAATGCCATGCCAGCTCTGATGTATTTGAATAATAATTTATCAGTTATACATGTATCTCCTACGATATAAAATTTTGACTTAGCTTTTAGCTTCCCATAACGGTGTCTTCTCTGGGAGGTGCCTCACTCGGACCTCTTGCTTATTCGCTGGGACAGTAGAGACTGGCCGACAGGTATGCCTTCAACAAAACGGTTCACTTTCCATCCCACTATGCCTTGCGCTTGAAAAACCCTGGCATATCATGGGCCAGCCAGTGTTGCTGGTTTACCATTGGGCAAACCCAAATTAGATGCTTATGGGTATATGGTGGGAGATTCAAATGATGTATTTGAATCCTGTTATTCCTGGGATTGGCCACCGGCCATCACACTCACTTGTTTTAATTTTATATTTTACTGGCCAACAGCATTTGCTTCGCTACATGGTGGTTCTCTATGCTTGCTTACCTTTCACTCCGTGAACCATGACATCAATATAAAAGCTCAGCCTGCTGATACAAAGTTGTATAGTCTAGAAAACCCTGTAAATGTACTTTAGGGAGATGGAAAGTAGTGCAATCATGCGAGAACTTGTAGAAATGACCTTAAATATTTCTCAATGAAAACCAAACTAGCTAAGCTTTTATAGGTTAACATGTTTATGTTTTTTGAGATAGCTTTTTGAAATAAATTATCAAACTAAATTAGGGACAATGTTATTCTTATGAAAAAATTAAAGTCGATGGGCTGTTTCTATCCCTTAGGAATGTAGTTTCAGGAAATCTTTTCTTAGTGGGTATCTATGACACAAAAGCTAATTTTCCTCTGAATTCATGAAAATCTGTTCTGTTGTACAGTGGTTATGTAGATTTTGTGTTAAGTGAGTACATTGTTTTTGAATTTGATATATTACAATTAATTGTTTGTTGAAATTATCAAATGAGATACATTTTTTAGTTATACAAACGCTCACGGAGAAGTTTCAGGTGACAGTCTGTTTACCACGAGCAATCTGTATTGTTTGTTATAATGTAGAATATTTTAAACATAACAACCCTTTAAAAATATCTTTAAACTGTAAGGATATTAAAACTAGAAAAATAACCAAACAAAAATGTATTTATTTGACTTTTCAATATTTATAGAGATGGCACTGAATAAAATTAACAATTTTTTCTAATAGTAGTTTAAGCCAATCTACAAAGCACAATTCGTTATGTACAAGGTTGTTCTGGAGACCTGCTCCTTGTTGTAACCAAATATTTTACAAAACAACTATACAAGTAACAATGAACTACGACTATCAATTCTAGGACTTATTTCTATAATTATTGAACATTTCCCCTACACTTAAAAACATGTTTCTGGCTGTCAGTAATTAAAATATTATTGAAATACGTATTTAGGAACTTTATAATGTTTTAAATATAAAGAATAATAGATTTTTAAATAAAGACACCCTTCAAATTGGGTACTATTCATAAACAAGCATAGTACGATAGCAAATTTTCTTTCTTAAGAAGACAAAAGTGAATTCAATTATACGGGTTGTTACCTAAAATATCTACTTATTATATTGCCTCCTTTTCTTGGTGTGTTCAAATACATCAAATATAAAAACTTGAATATAAATTATCTAACAGTTATTTATTGAACAGTTTCATCTTCTATTGCAAGATATTTTTAATTTGAAATTGAATGAAAAACTGCTGAACAGTTTATTAGCTGCTGTTGCAAAAAAAAGCAGTTACGGTAAAATTCTGCAAGTAAATAAATATCCACAACCAGTAATACTTTTCAACAAGCAAAATGTTTAGTTTATAAAAATGTATAGGAAAGTAACAATACACTTCATGAATGTGAGGTATTGAAATTATACGATACAGTAGAGCCTCATTTTCCGACATTCCGTTTCAACCAACATACCTGTTCGTAAATCGCCACCGTAAAAACGTCTGATTTGCCAAAATAGTCGGGACCGGAACTGACTTTTATACAACAAAATCGGTTAATTTGTTACAGAATTTGATTGTGTACTGTATTACGTGAATTATGTAAAAATGCAATACAGCAATAAGTAACTGGTCAGTTACTGTATTTTTGAATGTGCAGCTACAGTAATTTTGTTGCTTACTGTCCGACCTTACGTTCAGTTTTAGCACGTGCTGTACCGTGTGACAAGAGAGTATTTAAAAAAAGTAATAAAAATTGTTAAAATAAATAAATAATATAGTAATTTTGTATCTGTATAAAGTTAATTTATAATTGTTAAATTATATATTTAGTACATTTGGTTTTTTAAATTTATTTTAGGTATTTTTAAATATCTGTATTTTGTAACTTGTACATTATAATGAACTGAAATTTTACTATGCTGTATTTCTTATTGTTACCAGTTTTATTTTGTGTTCTATAACACAAAGTAACTATTGTTTATATTATCTTACTAAAGTGTTAATTATTAGTAAGATGCATTAGAGTACTTAGTTATACAAAAATTAGTGTTTTTATTGAAATTCCCTATTATGTGACATTTTCACTTATCCAATGTTATCACTGCCCGTATATGTTTGTATTAGCAAAGGTTTGACGTACAAAAAATTCATAATTGATTAATCACTCATGAGAATTGACAGCTATACGATAGGAATGAACAGGCAAGTATAAGGTCATATCACTGTTAATATAGCCATTTGTTCCCTTTTGTGTTGAAAATAATGGATTCGTTAATTGCTTTTCACCATATCCTTGTTTGGTAGGTGGTTATAAGTTATAAACTCAGCAACCAGCATTTTATTTTTGTATTGAATAAACTCAATCCATCCACTCAATGACCATTAACACAAGCACAATTGGCTAAGTCTAGATTTCTTTGGCCAGTGATTAGTATTGGTTTAGAGAGTGGAGTAAAATTCTAACTTTTCAACAAATTCAGACTTAGACCAGAGTTTATTGATTCCGCAATAATCTGTGGGTCCATATTCTTACCAATAGACTAAATGGTTGGCTCTCTAAGAATAAGTTGGTCAGAAACAGTAACAACATACACAAACTATCCAATTTCATGCTACTCTTATATTCTTTTTAAAAATGAACAATTGTGCTGTTTTATATCTCTATACCAAATTTCTAATGTTTAATTATCCAAAGCCTAAATGTTATATTTCAAACTTGCAGGACTATATCTATATAGGTACTGTTGTTAAACATCAATTCATTGATACATGCTTAGTCTTTGGAGGTGCAAGCATTTTAAATTTGCTACAATAGTAGTTTGTATAAAGTGTATTATGCGATTTATTTTTCACTTTTTGGAATATCGTAGTCAATTGTTGAGAAAAAAATAACTACTCGTATAGCATGCTAAGAGTAAAAGATGAAAGGATTATTGGTTAAGTGTTTAGAAATTTTACATATAAAAAAACGCTTTATACAGAGATTGTAAACACACTTGTTGTGGTAAAAAAGGAATTAAAATTTAGAATACTACTTAACATTCAAAATACAATCAAATGATTAGTATGTAATTTACACAAATTGCACATAACTTTCAAAATGTACACAAGATTTTCCAACAAAAAGTTAAATAAAACCTTTTGGACTGAGTCAAAACATAATCTGGACAAATAATACACTTTACATTTTTTTACAAGGGTACTACGAAAATTACAGATTGTTGAATATAACATCGGAACATGAATGATAGTCTAACATTAGATCTAATTGTAACTCAGTATTATAAAAACATATTTGATTTAAGCAACAAATTTCTAGTCAGAGATAATTTTCTTATAATAATTGAAGTATAAAATAGATTAAAGTATTTACAAGGTTGAAGCGTAAGGGAGGGGTAATATCATACAACCCAGCTATGCACCACTCCTGAAACACAACAGAGGTTGCTTTAAAATACTTTACTAGTTTCTCAGACACTGTGGTCTGCACAAGTAAAAAGATAACTCTACTGCATGCGCTTAGACCAAAACCTACGACATTTCTGGGTTGTTTCAATGTATAAAACATAGAATTTTCTATTCAAGACCTTCCTTTAATTCATCAGGTAACACAAATTTACTTATTTCTGTTAAAACGAAACAAGATAAATAATGTTAAATGTAAGTAATTAAAATAATATTAGAATAAATTGATGTTAAATTATTTGTATTATGTATTTTAACCCTTTGTAGACTGAATTGCACTGAAGCTAAAACTAAGATAGTGTGTAATTATACAATATATCTACATCAATAAATTGGCACATGTAAACTGATTTAAATTTTAGTTCCATACGTTAAATTTTAACTAAAAATATAGTCGTGTACTTTTTTTGACATTTTAATTTTTTATTTAGCCTAATTATGTTTGAAGTAGAATTAGCAACATTTGCTAATTTCATTACTGAGAAAAAAATATTCTTTTTGTGTTATAAATACAGATAAAATATTCAAGTAAATGTTAGTTTGAAGCAAGGTTCCTATACAACATGCAAGTACGCATCCGTATTGCGCAGTTAGCATTTACGTCATAGGGAAGTCTCAGCTGTATTTTTCTACTTTCACTACTGTAAACAAAAAAAACCGCAATAATGAAAAACATCTGATATTCGTACTCTCGCACTTGAGTCTGCGTTGTTTAATTTTGAATATACTTTTGTTTTGAGTTAGTAAGTGGTTTTGAATCTTACACTATGGTTGGGGGTCTCCCTCTGACGTCACAACTCAACTTATATAGACCATATGAGAACGAGGCAACCTGTTGTAAAGGAACCTTGAGTTTCAAAACTTCAGCATTTCTCCAAAAATAAACTTTGATGTGGCAAAATAACTTTTACTCTAAAGTCAGTAGTAAATTAACCAGCTAAAAAAAAAAAAAAAAAAAAAAAAAAAAGACTGTGCTTTTTATATTTTTTATCCATATATCCACACAAATCTAATTGTCATTTTACATAGTGAATATAAATTAAAATTAATAATATATTCGTTGCTAGGCAACGAAATAACCAAATTCGTCTATAACTGTTTGCCGTGCTATGGCCAAATACTAAGTTTGCAACTATACATGTTCGCTGTGTGCAAAGGGTTAGGTGTAGTTTTAAATAAAATATGTTGATGATAAATAAATATATTAAAGTATTAATATATTTATTAAAGAATATATTTATTAATAAAGAGTATTAAAGAATCAATACTCACTTCTATAGGGGGAGGATGGAACGTTGTGGTGAGTCACATGGATGTGGATGTTTTGAGTTTCCGCACCTGAAAATCAATCTCATATTAAAGGTCTGAATAACTGTGTAGAGTGGAAAAAATGGAAATTACTGTCAGCGTATAAATTATGTGTACTCCGAGTTTGATGGTTGTTTCAGGAATTGTTAAAAAAATTAAAATTCTGAAATTTGAAAAGTTAGAGAAAATATTCCTTTAAACCACATATTAAAATCTTAATGCGATACAATAACTGGTTTTTGAGTAATAAAAGTGTATAGTTGATGCACAGTAAACCCAAATCATAATTTATGTACTTTTGTTCCTACCAGGATAAAAATTGTACAAACTTAAACATTTTTAACAGTGCATATGTCATTACTTACAATAAAACGAGGATAACAATGGTGTGTCTAGATTTTTCATAGGCCTTTTAGAGTCTTAGTGAAACACCTTAAAACTCGGGTATACATCATTTATTCACCAACAGTTGTAGATACCCCTCTTAATTTGACTTGGTATGTGTCAGTATATTTTTATTTTGTCTGTTTTAGTTAATTTATTATTGCTGTTGCATTTTTATACTAACAACATCAATATAAATAAATTTAATATTGCGTTTATTCAATTTTTGGCTTGTAACACATCCAGCAAACAGGTTATAGTTATTGCCTTATGGGAATGACAGGAACGAATGCAGGAAGAAGGGAAATGAAACTTTCCACTCTCCCCACCACAAAATACATTTCCCATAGAGTATAAGTAAGTTTTCTAGAGTTACATGCAATGTTGAAACTGCTTTTATTTGTGGCAATTAGGAAAACTAATTCCAAAACTTCTCTATCATCAGGCCACAATTTGAAATAAAACTAGAAACAGCCCACACCTCTCTATATTAAACTAAAATTATCTAAATATATGAAACCAATTAAATAATAGTGATCAGTTTTGTTATTATTATGTACCTTAATAATATTTTATTGATATATTTTCACTGTTACTTTTTTGATTGTAACTTTATTGTAGTTTATATTGGACCTCACTGATAAGTGATTTTCACTTGGCGAGGCCACTATTATAGTAAAAAATTTGAAATAAATAATTATTTTACACTTATTAAAGGCAACTAATGCATAGATTCATTACTACAGAGTAAATTAATTGCTTAAAAATTAATACTCCCCAAAATAAAATAGGTCTGGTGGCTCTAGGATTTTAGACCAGTAAGATGTTTCATAATTGTTATCTATAAAATGAATATATTATGTCATGCAACTACTGATCTACGTTTAACTTGATGTTTGTTAAACCCAAAACAAATATGTAGATTTAACAAACGTTTAATCTGAGTAGATTTAAAATAAAATTAGACTAAAACTTTGTTGACTATGTAAAGTAACAAAATGTGAAAAGATAAAACTACATATTTGACTTACCAATCAACAGCCAAAATTTGTGGTTAGAAATGTGAAGAAATAAAAACATACTACAACAAAAACAATGTATTTAACAATACAAAGAAAAACCATTACATGCAAAACATGTAGTAACTACAATGGAACTATCATTTCTGAAGTCTACAGATAACACAACAAAAGGCAGAAAACAATTTCCAAAATGCTTAAAGCACACAAATTACATTATGACCACAGATTCGTCATATTCTATAACTAAGAGCGACAGTTTAATTTGATTATGAACACAATAATTACTAAGAGTATTCCTTAAGGCCACGTCACACATGGTGAATTTACTCGCCGCTATTGGAGTAGCGACTACCATTCGCCAAGTGTGACATAGTTAGTAGCGGCGACAAGCAGTAGCCAACGAGTAAATCGCTAGAGAAGTTGGACATGTCCAACTTTTGAAGCGACTACTTGCTGGTAGCTAACCTTAAGAGTCAGCTGATCTAGTTACCGGAGTCTAGTAGCACACACCCTCTCATTGATGCGTAGTGAAATTTGCTGGTCTCGTGTTTTATTTCATAACATTTTACTACTACTAAACTATGGCGGACAGTTAGAAATGGGGCAGTGAGTTGAATTTCTAAATATATATAGAAATTTTGGGACTTTAAATTACCTAAAACGCAATGCTTAAAAGGTGGCACTCACAAACCTTCAACATGAACTGGAAATTTTTGGTTTGTCATCTATGGAAGATGTATTGAAGATAAAAATACAGAAACTTTGT
The DNA here is from genome assembly GCA_035578905.1 of Stictocephala bisonia. Classification (NCBI taxonomy): domain Eukaryota; kingdom Metazoa; phylum Arthropoda; class Insecta; order Hemiptera; family Membracidae; genus Stictocephala; species Stictocephala bisonia. Next base: position 330,192 of record JAQJVL010000617.1, on the reverse strand, counting down.
GATGCATATAGGAATGAACTAAACAAAGTTAAAGAGTCTAGGAAGGTGCTGGGGTGGACTGAGAACATAAACAAAAATTAGCTTGGTATTGTAAGGGACTCTAAATAAGTATTGCAGTGACTTAAAACTGTCGCCACTAGCTATGTATCTCACTGTAATTTGAAGTTTAGTTCGGAGTGAAATTGCTTCCCTCCAGAATGTAGCCTATCCTGTTTCTTTATTAGTGGTGTTATAAATATAGGAATTCTTCGAACTTTGGCAAAGACAATCACATAATATTGTAGTAAAATTTAGGGTCCTCGCTGGCTAGTTCTTTCATTAATGCATTTAAAGCACTTAGTTTACTCCTTCTTTCTATCCGTCCCCGAACCCACTTCTTTTTCTTTTTGTTTTTCATAGCTGTTAGTAGTTCTTGACAAAGTTCCCTAACACCGAGGAACAATAGCATACTTAACTTCTCTCGTCTAATAACCACCGATGACATTCTTAACACACTGCACCTTTCAAACTCCGACACTCACTGACTACTACTTGCCATGTGTGACCGCAAAAGGTCTCTGCGACTAAATCGCAAGACTGATTATGCTAAATAGCAGGGAGTAAATTGCCATGTGTGAATGAGCCTTTAAAGATATAAAATAGAGATAAAACACTAATGTATAAAATTTTCTGAACACGTCTTGAGAAATCTGAACTAAGTGTGATTCAAGTCTATCAAAGAGAACTTGATAGACTCTTTGATCAAGTCAACATAGTTAGATTTAAACATACCATTCTATACAATTACAGTCCGCGTCCGTGACTCCCAGTGACTTGGCCTAATTATACGCCACGCAAACAACACACTCAGTCTGCTTCTTTCAATGACTATTGTAGCATTTTACATACAGACTAAACATTTTACAATACAATTCTATCGCTACATGGGATGCAAAAATATTAAAACTACATAACATTACAAATTTTTTATAATTTTATTTGTATAAGCAGTAGGCCCTAATATTAAATAAACCCATACAGCAGTATGCGTTAAATTAACATGTTAATATTATTCATTATTATTACAGTATTATCTTTACTTAGTGACATTAGTTAAAATCTTATAAAACACATGAAAATATATTAAAAAAAAAAAACTTCAAACAAAAATCACAATGGCCTTAGAATTTGTAATATGCAAAAAGTTTACAATTTTAAAACTAATAAGATTTTTTTATCTATTTGTACATGTTACCAAATTACATATACAAACTGAATAAGCTTAAAATATTTATTTAAAAGAAGTAAAATATGAAGGAGTTTGCTTTGTTATAAATTTATAAATAAAATAAACATTTAAACGTAAATGTTTACAATTACCTCTGAAACCTGTTATATTATGCCTATAAGTGTTATAATGCCATAATTATTTTACAAAAAAAAAAAAAAAACAGCCCTCTTTGTGCCGTTTATTGTAAAATAAAAATTTTACACATTTGTTGGTGTTACATATGTATTATCGATTTTTTCAATAGTATTTGTTATTGCGGCAAAATGAACGCCTTCATAATCTGAACATACCGCCTCAATACATGGCTGTTCCAGGGTCTGGCCCAGGGGTCACGACGTGGGACGGGGACTAATATACAAAACTGTCTATAAAAACTGAAATGGTATAAATACAATTCAATTGAAAAAAATGTATTTATAATCGGTAAATAATATAAAATATACAGTTAGTTACCTCGTTAATCAGGTGAAAACCACATGTTTTAAATAATTTTTTTATGTTGGAAATAAATTGAATTTTTAAAATCTTTTGAAAGAAGAATAACTATAATGCATCCATTTAATAATGATTTAAAAAATGATCAATGAGAAAAAATCAACAAAAATGATAGGTAGATAGATGAAGTATTTATATATTTTATGACAGTTCTTTAGCATATAGAATATGCTAACGTGCAAAATAAATTGTGTCATTATGCGGATGATGCCAGTTCAAAAATTAGTAGCAAAGAGAGTTACCTCAGGTCTTTATGCTTTAAACAAAATATTTAAAGTTTGCGATTTGAATACATTAAAGATGATTTATTTTGCATATATACAAAGTAATATTAATTTCAGCATTAGTGTCTGTCTATGGTGCAACCAAAAAGAAAAATTTTGATAGAATTATGATTTTACAAAAATTATCCATTCGAATAATGTTTAATCTAAAGTGTAGAGACAGTACATAGCATTATATTTATGAAGTGATTGTACACTGCAAAAAATGTCAATGAGTTTCCTTCAATAGGAGATAGCCAAAACTACAATATGAGAAATGGAGGACAAGTTTCAATTCCAGCCCATAGACTACAGTTATATTTTAAAAAGACAAAAACAATAGCTAGGAGTAAATTTTACAATCTTTTACCTAAAGCAATAAAAAGAGAAGAAGAATTAAAAAATATAAAAAAGTTTTTGAAAAACTATCAACTATCATTGGCTTTACATTCGACAGAAGAATGTTTTACAATTTAACAACATTAAATTAAATGTATCACATCATTTTTAGTTAATAGGGGTATGATATTTATGTACAAATGTGTATTTTTTTATTTAGTTTAGTAGCATATGTATTGACACCATTTTTGTACATTTAATATACTTTTTTGAATAAAGATTTTATGAATTTAATTGAATGTAGCATGGTAACCTATTAATTATGTTTACTGTGAAAAATCCTACTCAAAAATGGATAATTTGTCAGACTCATACATGTAGTTAAAATCAAAATAGAAATTGATTAAAACTGTATTCTTATATCAGTAAGTTTAAATTCATAACTGAGACAAACATGTTTAGAAAATAAATTCTAATACTAGCTTATTCCTTATATAAATTTACACATGTAACAATTTTTTTTAAATATGGAAAATCATTCTAAACAACTTAGACTATAATGAATAAAATTATTTTGTAACCATTATAATTTATAACCAAGGTCTAACTATTATTGAAAAAATGTAAGACATTTCCTTAACAAATAAAAAGTTATGTTGCCAGCCGATGCATAATTAGCTACAGCTGATCTACCTAATTTCTTAAGACACATATAAAAGAAAAAAAAGTTGAGCACACAGATAAAGTTTGTCTTCAATCCGTATTATTTATTGAAACTATGCAATATGATAAACAGAATGAATGGTGGGAGTAAAAATACCTGACTTTTAGTACTTGTACACATTTTGTTTGTTATGTCCAACTATTATTAAAAAAAATATGACCAATTTGAAGCTCAAATATTATATTTTATATTGACCTTTTCAACCAACAGCACTGAACATTTTTCAGCACTGAACAGCACTGAAGTGTTTCAAAAGTAGGGGTTACTTAGTACTAATTGTCACATTAAATGTGTTATTTGACACGGCCTGCATAGTGCCTACAAATGTATGAAACAAACACACAGGCTGTTGAACGTAGCTTAAGGGCCCTTTTACATGGGACGGCGCCGTTCATTTTTATCACTACTATTTTAAATGAGTGTTTATACAAGAAACGGCCACGGCGTGGCACACTTCAAAGTTGGGCCAGCGCAGCTCCATCCAAAGTTGGTTGATCACTATACAAAAATATGGGCATCTTTATACAGCTTTGAATGGTGTTCTTATGGCTGATTTGTGGGACCACTTTCTCTTTGATTTTTGATAACAGACTTGTTGGAAAACTGCATTTTGAATTATTTGCTCTTAATACACAATATAGAATGGCAACTTCACCGACACAATAAGAGTGCGATTTGTATTTGGATTTTCTTTTATTATGTTAACACTGATGCAAGAATGACCAATGTTAATGAAGAATACAAACAAAGAACATTGTCTACATCATCCATCTTGGAGGTGCCTAATAAATGAGTAATGCATGCAAGGTCGCACGGTGGGTACATAGTATATTATTTAACTGTCCATCTTGAAAAACGCCACTGAAGATAAATTACACTGTGCCGTTTCAAATTTAAATCATGATGCTTCGATTAAAGAATTCTTTCCTAAACTTGGCATTTTAACAGTTTATGGAATGTATATTTTTGAAACCATAATGACAGTGATTAAATCTCAAGATAACATACAAATACTGGATGACACTCATAGATATCAAATTCACAACAGGAATATGTTTGCCATTCAAAATTATAGACTAGAATTTTCCAAAAAGAAACCAGTTTAATCTGGTATAAAATTTTATTACAGCATTCCAGAAAGAATACGTTCATTATCTAATGTAAAATTTAAAAAGTAATTAAAAAACTATTTAATAGATAAGGCCCTATACTGTTTTGAGGAACTTTAATTTTATAAATTTTAAATATATTTCTCTTTGGTAGTGTTTAATTTTATTTGACACTGTACATTTACTTTATGAAATTTACTTATAAATTATACTGACTCCATTCTTTATCTTGTATAAATCTTTGTACAAAATAATGAATAAAGATTTGTGATTGATTGATTCTATACTGAGTAAGAACTTACATCAGTACCATTGTACGTGTAAGGGTGGATGGGCGGGTTAGTCATATATTATAGTTTTATTTGACCACAAACTAGACTCACAGCGCGTTCTGAGGTATGCATGGTGTGGCGCCGTCCACAGCGAATGGCACCGTGCCGTCTCATGAAAAAGGAGCCTAAGTCAACGGTGACATTGCTGCCTGCCAATCCTAAGTACTAATTTCACTTATGTATTGTAATTGTGTTTTAAAATGATCAATTTAAATTTGAATCATTTATTATTTTACTTTACACTATATTACAATTCCGCATTACAACATTTATAGTGTAAATTTATTGATTTAAATAAAACTGAACATATTGACAGGCTTAAACTATACCGCACTGAATGAATAACACGCCAATAAATAGCTCTGAAACAATGAGATATTGCTCTTGGGCACGGAGCAGCGGTTTAAGCTTTAAATATTCATTTTCACTAACTCCACTTCGGAGTGCATTTTTCTTAAAATTTTTTTCTTATATAGACAAGAGACGGAAAATTTTAAGTGTAAAATTTCTGGAACAGCACAGGTAATGGTTTCCAGTGACTGTACTGCAAAAGGTAACATTTCTCAATTACATCGGAAGAGAGGAGTAAGACATGAAAGTACCTTAGTTCTGTTTTCTCAAAATTTCTGTTGTTATGGAAACGTAATGGGAATAATTGCAAATAAAATCTTAAGAAGTTTTCTTCTATCGTTACAACCACTTTTTTGGATCAGGCATATTGTACATAATTATAAACTTGTACATAGTAATAAGAATGCATGTGTGGTGCATGACAGTACAAAGGCTGATGATTGTCGATGAAAAGTAGTATATAACCCTTATGAGAGTTGGATATTTCTAGTCACGTTGTTACAAAACTTTTCATTAGGCCAGCCAGCTTTTTCGGGCACAACAACTGTATCATTGATTATATACGTTACAATCAATAAGTTTAACCCTAATATACTGCCTGTAATGCTCCAGATACTATAATGGAACATTTGGCTTGCATTAGGTGATACATTTTCTCATTTACTTGAAAAAAAAAAAGAAATTTTGTTCACTAGATTTGAAACCAAATAGCACAAATAACCAGATAATTAAAGACTGAATAATCTATGATGTTAATGTATTCTTTCATTCATTGCAATAGAGTTAAGTTTTTGCCCTGCTGAAGAAACATTCTATATCAATACCAAACAGGCAGCTATTTTTAGGTTATAATATTTAATTTGTCCTAGTACCAATTTTCTAAAAAAAAAAAAAAAAAATAATAAAAAAAAAGTTTGGGTTATAGTAAAAGAAATATATGAATATGTCAATAAACTGATTTGTAGGGTGTCGGTAAAAAGATTCTTGATACTTGACAATATTTCTAACTAAAAACACTAGGCCACAATACAATCAGTTTAACTGTTATGGTTTGTTAGCTGCTCCTTAACTAAAAGAGATAATTATTGAGCTTGATATTCTAACAGTTACACTTGTCCTTAACCCTCAAATGGTTCCTATAACACTTATTGCGGTTATGCCTGTTTTGATAGTGTTGCTGTGTTTATTTTAAATAATTATAACACTATAATTTACAATAAAAAGAGTATCAAGTAGCATATTTCCTTGTTCAGTATAAAATTAAGAATTAGAAATAAAATATTAAAACTGATTTGCTAAGAAATTTGTAAATACAAAAATTGTATAGACAAAAAATTTCAAAAGTCTGCACACCCTTTACAAATTACATAAAGAACTTTTCTAAAGTTCCAAAATAGCCAAATTATAGAGAATTTCTTATTATTTTAGAATATATAAATACATAGCACCAAATGAACATTTATGCATATTACATAGTACATATAAAACAAAATAATTGCACCAGTAAAAATTGCCTTTGCAATGTAGTAGGAGCAACTACATTTTTAATAAAAAAATTTATAAGAATACAAAGAGAACGAAATAGATTGTCTAACGCGATAGATTAGGAATAGTAGAGTGGAACGATACACTATATGCAATGTTTATGCTACAAATAATCCAGCTGCTGTTGTTTATTTGCAACGATGTCTAGTCGTCGGAAAACCAACGCATAACCTACCAGACCTGAACATCAACGTCAGAAAACCGACGAGTAACCATTTGAGGGTTAATTCAATTTTAATTTTCATACAACATTACGATAAGTATAAATGTTCAAGCAAACTTTACTATATTTATAAAAAATATTTAAAGATATATATTTAACTTAAGCTTTAATTTTATGACTAATTATTTATCAAGAGTTTATGAACTATATAATGAATATTTGTTAGAAACTATAGCAAACTGTTGACTAAGAATGAATAAAAAAGAACAATAGAAATGCTAACATTCAAAAGAAGAAAAGCCCTTACATATATACTTAGGAAGTTCAGCCGATGTTGGAAATTTACTGACGTGTCAACATTTAGAATTAAATAAGTGAACATCAGACAACATAAATATACTACAATATGCACAAATATTATGGTGATCGAATTTCGCTAAACCACGTTTACCTTTATCAGACCGGAGGGATTTACAATGGAATCCTGGTTTTGTACTTATATTTATAAATTTGTGTTGTGTGAAGTTCACTTGCATGTAAATAAGTAATATAAAAATCAAGAAACTTAAGTAAATAGTAAGGCCACAATAATAAGTAATTAGTACATGCAATTTATAGTGATTTTTGTCTGTTGTTTAAGAACCTCAAATAAAATAAATTCATTAAAACATTAGCAATCACAATACTGTTTATTACTTATCATGGTTTGAAAATGTCAGTTGAAAAACTTAAATTTAAATACAGCAAAGCTGCACGCACACACACACATGCACTAAGCGGTAGGGTGCAGTGGGGTGGGTACAGGGGGTAGTCCTGTTGACAGGCTACCTGTGATGATACGAGGCATGTCACACTGCTCGCATTTATTGAGTGCTGGATGGTTGTGGAATGTGCACACGTGACATGTCCAGTTACGGCCTTCTCCTGTAGCCCCCGCTGTTGTGGCCCCTCCCCCTCCTCCACCATCACCCACCACAGCGGGCCCTGCAACAAAAAAACTCACAATGGTGTCTCCCAACTGTTCTTGGACCATTAATTTTCATCCTTTATACCAACAAATTAACAAATGTAACTGAAAAAAGGAAAATTATTATTATTTGCAGATTATACAAGATTTTACTAAATTCATATAAAACACTTAAAATTAGACATACGATCAAATTTCTCAAGCATTAGAAATCCTTATGGATTGCTAACCTATATTTTAAAAACCTACCTTATATCATTTAGAAAAATGTTTATGTTAAAAATCGTCTTTGTTCATAGTATTAATCAATTTGCTGACGAGTCTGCTTACAAGTCAATCTTAAACCTGATGCTAAATCCACGGGTTTGAAACCTGTTAACTAATTAGATATAAAAGACTTTTTTAGCAATATCACTTTTAAATCTTCAAATACTTAAAATCAACTTCTGTGGTATAAATAATTATTTAAAATTTATCTAATTATGATTCAAGCCTTGATTTAAACTAAAAAAGTACTTACTCAGGAACTCAAAATAAAATAAAACTGTATTTAATGAAATAATAACTGGCAAACAAATAAAAATAATATAAAATTCAAACTAAAACACTTGAATACTGTACAATCACTTTTCTCTTGAATTAGCTAATTCGGTTAAGAACTTTACTACAAGATGTTAACACACTGGAGTCTGGTTAAGGATGAAGGAGGGTAGTAGCACACACCCTCAACTTTGTTTCTATTCGATTTTAACCAATCAGGAGCCTACAAAATTAAACAGCTGATTCAGGCTAATTAAACTTATTTGTGGCTTTTCAAAAATATTACAAATCTTTTTTTACAAATTAAATTATATGTTACATAGCTATGATCTGGACACTAAATAAGAAGTCAATAACTCCTGAAATGTACAAGTCTAAAGCCTAACTTTCAAGTGGTTAAAGGATAAGTTTTATTGGAATCGATTTGAGGCCCTTTAAAATGTTTGCACATTGATAATACAAATTTACCAAAGACTTGTCAACAAACCCACTGAAAAACCTGAACCACCCTAGAATATGAACACTGCCTATTGCACAGTACTTACTTTCTCCAGAGACACATGTAACTGGAAGAATGGGATGAAATAGAACACATTCAAAATTAAAAATATATTTTATATATATAGAAGGCCAAACATTATTATTTATGTTCAAATTATTAAATTTTCAATAAAACCAATACATTTTAATTTTAACTAGGCTTTTCGCCAGCAAAATTACCAATATCAACTCTATCTCAACTTCACTATCATTATTTAGCGATGTAACGCTAATGTTAAGTTAAGGAAAAAAAAACACAAAAAAGATCCAACTCAACAAACTTAAACTTCTTTTATTGAAAAAAACAAAGGTAGTGTGATACTTTTTTTAATATATAGAAACAAATAAATTGAATAATGACTATAAAAAATAATTATTGTTATTATTCAATTTATTACACTAGTACCACTAACTCATGAACCAACCCATACAACCCAAAAAAAAAAAAAAAAAAAAAAAAAAAAAAAAAAAAAAAAAAAAAAAAAAATGTGTACAGTAAATATTTCAACAGAGTAGATGTTTGATTAGATGAAAGACGATTCACCAACTTTTGGACGATCATATTTAACACTATTGCTCGTATGGTGTTGAACACAAGTATTCCTTATAACAAAATGTAACAGGGAAGCCAAAGCTACAATTAGAACATATTATCTCAATAATTATTTAAACATTTGGAAAAACTATTGCTTAAACTGTTAATGATATTTTATGTACGAAATGGCAAAATTCTATTTTATGTATTATGGAATTTGTTGACAAAGTGGGATACTTGCTACACCTTATTTAAACTAAGGTAAGTCTATGATTTGTTCACCTTAGACAAACAGGAACATGAAGAATCATATAAATAACCACAGTTTTAGCTCACCTTATTTAAACTAAGGTAAGTCTATGATTTGTTCACCTTAGACAAACAAGAACATGAAGAATCATATAAATAACCACAGTTTTAGCTCACCTTATTTAAACTAAGGTAAGTCTATGATTTGTTCACCTTAGACAATCAAGAACATGAAGAATCATATAAATAACCACAGTTTTAGCTCACCTTATTTAAACTAAGGTAAGTCTATGATTTGTTCACCTTAGACAAACAAGAACATTAAGAATCATATAAATAACCACAGTTTTAGCTCACCTTATTTAAACTAAGGTAAGTCTATGATTTGTTCACCTTAGACAAACAAGAACATGAAGAATCATATAAATAACCACAGTTTTAGCTCACCTTATTTAAACGAAGGTAAGTCTATGATTTGTTCACCTTAGACAAACAAGAACATGAAGAATCATATAAATAACCACAGTTTTAGCTCACCTTATTTAAACTAAGGTAAGTCTATGATTTGTTCACCTTAGACAAACAAGAACATGAAGAATCATATAAATAACCACAGTTTTAGCTCACCTTATTTAAACTAAGGTAAGTCTATGATTTGTTCACCTTAGACAAACAAGAACATGAAGAATCATATAAATAACCACAGTTTTAGCTCACCTTATTTAAACTAAGGTAAGTCTATGATTTGTTCACCTTAGACAAACAAGAACATGAAGAATCATATAAATAACCACAGTTTTAGCTAACATTTTTCGTCAACCACTTTTAAAGATTCTAAGCGATTGAAGAATATTTTTCAGGTAATTTTTTTAGTACATTGCAACCAATCAAAACTTGATTTCTATAAAAGTAAGAATAAAGAAACACAAGGGAATAGCAATGAAGAAATTAGTTAATTGTCGAAAACCATTTGTATCAAATTTAAGCCGGTTGGCATGAAGAACTTGCTTATCAAAGGTCGCTTTACTAACGTCTGTAGTGTAGCCTACCGACAACATTGCCATCTAGCTGTGGAATGTGTGAGAAAAGTGTGACTTTACTGTTATTACTGAAATTGAGATTGAAAGTACATACAGTGACTACTAATTTGGACCGCACAATTTATAGGCCAAAATATAGGCTTGTAGCTGATTATCACTTTAAAAATCATAATCGAATACCCGATATCAGCGACAATTCAGCTTCTCTCTCTCTCCCTTCCTCTCTAAAATGCTTGAATAATTATAGCCTCATTTCTGTACATTTCTTATCAAAAGGTGTATAAAGTTCCGTTTAATTACTTATGTACTATACTTAATAAAACATTTGTACTTATTATGTGTTGTTTTTTACTTAGCTTGCATCAATCTTCTCAGAATCAAATTCTCTACAAATTATGTATGAAATGTTGATGACTTTATTACCCTTTTAACAAAGTTATTGTACACTAAACATAAAATAACGGAGTTTCTTGCCTAAATGTCTTGCATTTAACCCCAAATTACTTAAAAACTACTAAAGATACAGTTCTGAAATCTATTTATTTAGTTTTATCATGTTAAATTACATTAGAAATAATGATATTTCTGTCAAAATTTATCTTTCCATAAGTTGTGTACAATGTTATTTAAATCTGTATATATCTTTAATACCTAAATGTTTGACTGGCTGTAATTTGCTAACGAAGCGTTTTCAGACCTATGTTTATATAACATTTTGTCTTTATTTTTGGTAGTATAATGTGCTGTTAAAGTGGGGGGAGAACGTCATGAATCACCCTGATTATGATCTGATTATTATAAATTACGCGTCTGGAAAATGAGTAAACATTGTGCATAATTCAACAATGTGAATGACACAGAAATGACGTTCAAACTAGGCTTACGAAACTGCTTCTAGATACTCACTGTGTCTGACTGCTTGCCTCGGGAACAGTTGGCCTCTGTAAATATTCTTGTAGAACTCTTCGCTTGTCTCCCCAAGAGGCACTAAAAGTAAAAAATGGATTTAAATATTTTATATTTAAAATGAAAACACTTTACATATTAGTTTTACTAGGTTGAAACCTGGATTGCGGGTGGAAAACAACGGTGTAGTAACAGCGTGTGACAAGTTGGGGGAAAACAACGGTGTAGTAACAGCGTGTGACAAGTTGGGGGAGAACAACGGTGTAGTAACAGCGTGTGACAAGTTGGGGGAGAACAACGGTGTAGTAACAGCGTGTGACAAGTTGGGGGAAAACAACGGTGTAGTAACAGCGTGTGACAAGTTGGGGGAGAACAACGGTGTAGTAACAGCGTGTGACAAGTTGGGGGAGAACAACGGTGTAGTAACAGCGTGTGACAAGTTGGGGGAAAACAACGGTGTAGTAACAGCGTGTGACAAGTTAGGGGAGAACAACGGTGTAGTAACAGCGTGTGACAAGTTGGGGGAGAACAACGGTGTAGTAACAGCGTGTGACAAGTTGGGGGAGAGCAACAGTGTAGTAACAGCGTGTGACAAGTTGGGGGAAAACAACTGTGTAGTAACAGCGTGTGACAAGTTGGGGGAGAACAACAGTGTAGTAACAGCGTGTGACAAGTTGGGGGAGAACAACGGTGTAGTAACAGCGTGTGACAAGTTCGGGGAGAACAACGGTGTACTAACAGCGTGTGACAAGTTGGGGGAGAACAACGGTGTACTAACAGCGTGTGACAAGTTCGGGGAGAACAACGGTGTACTAACAGCGTGTGACAAGTTGGGGGAGAGCAACGGTGTAGTAACAGCGTGTGACAAGTTGGGGGAAAACAATTGTGTAGTAACAGCGTGTGACAAGTTGGGGGAGAACAACGGTGTAGTAACAGCGTGTGACAAGTTGGGGGAGAACAACGGTGTAGTAACAGCGTGTGACAAGTTGGGGGAGAACAACGGTGTAGCAACAGCGTGTGACAAGTTGGGGGAGAACAACGGTGTAGCAACAGCGTGTGACAAGTTGGGGGAAAACAACGGTGTAGCAACAGCGTGTGACAAGTTGGGGGAAAACAACGGTGTAGTAACAGCGTGTGAAAAGTTGGGGGAGACTAAACTAAAGAGGATTACCAACATAAAATAACATTTGTCTGGAAATAATTTTTAGAGGTTATAGCCATTTCGAAATTCTGAGGTGGTAAGATGCAGGGTTCGACATATGAGTGTCAACTACCATCTCTTGCCACCCCAAAACTATGTCACTTAGATACAAAAGAATTAGTAATAAATTGACACTGGACCTCTGAATATGGGATTGAACATTTATAATTACATATCTGAATCAAATAAAAAATAACAATTAATAATTTTCACAGTTAAATTGAAAAAGACATTAAGCTATGAAGCTTATTACAAAATTGCTTATTTCAGTAATGATAACATTTAGAATAAGATGTTTCCTGTAGTAGCTTGTCTAGGAAAACTTGAGGTAGGAAGATTGGAATGAGTAAGGTATTATTCTAAATAACTCTTATTTCTGATTAATATCAAACAAACTGACCATGTACCAGCTTTAGAATTACTTTGTAATGTTTATTTCATGCGTTATGTACAACAAAGACTCGTCTATTGTCAAAATGACAATAAAGTTTAATTGAATGTTAAATGAAAGAAGCTTCCTATAGTACTTACAAGTCTCTGTGTTGACATGTCTCATCTCTGCGTTGTAATAGACTTCCTGCGCCATCCGGTTGCACTCAGTTTGCAGCAAGACAATCTCTTCTCGTAGCTTCTTTGCCTGAAACATAGTTATACAGTTTTTATAGAAGTTTAACAAATTGTAAAAAACTAAGTGTACATTTTTGAAATGTTAAAATTTGTTTTTTTTTAAATTTTTATCTTGTACTGGTGGACCACGGATATCCGTCGATACAATGTGTTTCCGTAGTGGTGAACCATGGATATCAGTTGATCAGCCGCAATGCCAGACGCGGGGTTGCAAACAACTGTCATAATAGTTCACATCTAATAAGCTACAAAAATTGCTTGGTTATCTATGGATTCTAGGTTACTTGCCGGTTACACTAATATGCATCAATCATTGATTGTTCAATTTGACATAATGAGTCCAAACAAGTAAATTTCTATACACAATATTTTTCTCTAAGTTAGTTATTTTTACCAGATTTTTATTTCAATCTAAATATACCTTATTTTGCATAATTACATACATTTCCACCACAGTGCAACATTCATATTTCATCAAGACAACTTCCACCTTACACTTAAACATTTCATCAACACCTATGGACGCCTATAGACATCATTATAAATATTAAATCAATATTCAGTATATAATTATTTGGTAGAGCATGTTTTTTAGCTAATTTTGTTTATACCATTTTTGGATTTTCTATATTAACATTAACATTCAAATCCGACAGTCTTGTCCATGTCAGCAGTACTGATACTGTTAATGAGATATATGTGCGGGTGAATGGAAGGATCATACATGAATAATGCATAAATAACTATTCCTTTATAAGTTAATCCAGATCAAGCAGAAGATTAACTTCCGATAATTTGAATTACTTGAGTTGTAATTAACAATAGACATCTGTTTATTTTACTTTAAAATAACAGTTTTTATGCCACTCTCTTACTGCACTTTAAATAATTTTACTCAGTACCGAACCAATGCAACTTGCAAAAGACTTGTTGCTAAAAATAAAACAGTTAAAGGTCAACAATGATTTACTATCAAAGTTGTTACTCCGCTTGAACCAACAAAATGAAACCGTTCTGTAAGCGTGCCAGAAGGATAGTTGTAAATAAGATGCACATTCGCTTGGCATGTTCACTCAGGCAGTAAAATATCAAATATTAGTTTATAGTTGTATTCGCCCATCAAATATTACCTTGTTGCAAATGGTGACATACTGTAAAATATCATCTGTCAAGTGTTAGCTGTGAACTAGAAGTGATTTGTTTTAATAATTTATAGGTTCTATTTTCTCACTTTATTCAACCTCAAAACAGAAATCATTTTGACATCTTTTCACCAATAAACGTGAATATAATGTGGTAGAATAATGAACCTTTCAGGGGTGGCATCATGGAGTTTCATTCCCTGTTCATTACTAAGATTAAATAAATTACGTCGCCAAATTTGGTGTGCCTCATGAACCACTTGCTGGGAAACCCTCATTAACGTACTATTATTTTACAAGTTTACTTTTGATTGCAGTTTGGAAGTAGTTCGCGTAATGGCACAGATCTTTCCTCCATCTTACTACTTCTTGTTTTACCGGAATAGCAGAGAAATGTTAGTGTGCCTCCCTCTTATTTCATTAAGAAAATAATAGTTAGTAATTTTGTGATTTATGTAAATAGTAATTTTAGTATACAGTTATTAGTGATTAAGTTGTGTAAATATTTTCAAAAACCAACTAGGTGTAAATAATTTTTTACAATAGAATTACAAGAGGAAGAACCACTAAATTGACTGTTACTTATTGTTGAACAAGAGAAGCGTGAAGTTGAAAGGCCAACTGGTTCATTTCCAAGACAGCTTACTTTTGGAATTAGTGGTGATAAGTGACAGCAAATAAAGTAAACAAGAAAAAGAACAAAAACTTTTAAGATTTCATTATTTTTATCTACAAGTGTAAAACAATTGATGACATAGTAAAGGATAGTAATTTTCTATTCAGTTTATGATATACTTTATTTGTTTTATTTCATTACTTAAATATACTAAAAATATTAAGTGTGAATAGGTATTAACACAAAAAAAATCTAAATAAAATCTACTTATTTAAATTTAAAAATGTTTTTTAAGGAGAGGCCAATCAAACTTCTTAACCTTTCTCTGCCCATTCTCCATAAACTATTGATCTCTGTGGAGAACTTATGCATTGTGGTTCACTTTATACACTGGATGTACAATTTGCAAAGTATTGGTATTTTTTTATGAACCTGGAAGCTAACTATGAGCCACTCTTGCATTTTAAAATCATTTACGTCTCTGAAGGATTCTACTGGTATTTAAATTATCCAGGCTTTGTACTGCCAACTGAGTTACTCATGTCCCCTCTCATTAGCAGTCTACACTTAACCCTTCCCACGCGGCAAACCGATATATCCGCAAACATGACTTCGACCGAAACGCGAATAACGAGTATACTCGCAACTCGTTATTTAGTCAGCTGGTGAGGTAACTAGTTCACATAAGTCCCGTTAGAATGCAGGAATATGTTCTCCGTATATTCAAAAGGACGTGGGCGTGTTGTTTTCTCATCGGCACTGGTCAACAATAGATCGAGTCACAATTTTGTATCCAGGCGCCAGACGGCCGGCCACTCCCCTCCCTTTCTGGGCAAGGCAGACGAGTATATTCGCGCGCTTTTAGTCAGTCTGTCTAGCGACGTGCTCTGAGTTAGATCCGCACCCACACTATCGTTTCTTTGTCACTCAACAAAGTAACATCTCAGCTTACAGAAAAGGGAACTGTAAGATGCGTAATGTGTACGAAGAGAGGAATGCGGAAGGAAACACTGTACTTCCGTAAGACCTGCGCAGCGAAACCGGCGCTACACCCGGACAAGTGTTTCGAAGCGTATCACAAGTTACCAAACTTCTGAGATGTGTTATACAAATTTTGTTTAGTTTTCTTGTAGTTTGTATTCCTTTTAAATTTTTGACATCGGCCTATATTATAATAGTAAACCGGTACATAATAAATTATTTTTAGTCAAAAATGTGATTTTTTTTGTTAAAAACCTATAACTTTCACCTAAATTATAATAGGCATATACAATTGAAGTATCATAAGTTCAATATTTTTTTACTACTATTATATATACAAAACAAAAATTAAATTTGAAAAATAAACCAATTTTTTATGTTAATTCAGCGTTACACATAAATTAGGCTGATTTTATGCCGCGTGGGAAGGGTTATGGCTGTTTGGTCAACAAAATTTTGATTTTTTTCGATCTCAATTACTTTATATCAGCTATTAAACGCCTCCCAAGTAGTTCTTTAATTAAATTATGTTTATAGTTATAAATACATCACCTCAAAGATGCAAATTTGGGCTTTCTTGTTACATGCGGAATTAAGGAACTATTTTCTCGATTATTCCCAAATTTAAAAAGGACTGGTCTTGCTCATAAGTTATTTTAAATTGCGTAATTTTACTGCAAATTTGATTTAAAGTAATTAATGTTATGTTTGTTTTTATTTTATTGTGACAAGAAATACAAAATCGTGTTTGGCTTATTATGCTTTTTAATATTGACACAATTTACAGAATTGATTAACTTTATAAACTCAACTTGTGGTTGTACGTTTACCCGCATGTTATATTACAATCCGATCGCTAGGCACACATACAGAAAGACACAGTACCCGCAACTTCAAGATCGCGCTTCAAAAACTTCCTGCAATTATATAGACAGATAGGAGAGGTGTCGAGTGTCTGGCGGTCAGATATACAGCCAGCGCCGCGAGCGGAATTCAGTTGTCCCTAATGCCGGCCGAACCATCTTAAGTGATTTGTTTCATTTTGTATCCTGATAAAGAATAAAATGAAAAACTAATTTGTATTTTTTAACAACATAAAGAAGTATATATTAATGTGCAAATAATTCATATTTAACTAACTTCTTGCAATGTAACTAATGTATAGTAATCAACATTTTAAAGCTGTTTTTCATTTTTCAAGTAAACAATGTTCACTTTGATAGCACCTGAAATAATATTCGAGGTATCAATGTTGGAGTCACTTTATTTTAATAAACAGTTATATGTTACCCATCCTGTAGGTACGTTGACCCACCCACCTAGTGGACATATACTACTGAGTACATATACATTGTCTAGAAACATAAAAGGATTAACATTTTGTTTTTAAGATAATAACAAAACTACGCCTACACTGAAGCTGTATTTTTGAAATAGTTCATTTTTGTTACTAGAGTCTGTCATCCTTGAATTCATGCATTAAGGAGAAAAGTTGAATCCTTGGCATTGATTGAGCTAGTTGTGTATTGGTGAATTTTCTACCTTTAGTGATTTAGTTTGATTTCTAAACATATATTTTTTGTTCATTTTTAGTTGATTATTATTTATTCATTGTATTCTCTGTTTACACATTTTACTGTCAGCGAGTCAAGAGAAGTCCTCTGAGATATAGAAGGCGCTGATTTCCATTGAAACAGCATAAGTCATGTAGTGTACATATCATAGTTAGTAATTAGGACAGGTACACTACATGACGTGCTGTTTCAACGGGAATCAGCGCCTTCACTACCACAGAGGCATGAAGTTTAGAGGATTTCTTGTAACTCGCCGACTATACCACAACTGCATGTAAGTTTAGAGGAGTTCTTGTAACTCGCCGACTATACCACAACTGCATGTAAGTTTAGAGGATTTCTTAACTCGCCGACTATACCACAACTGTATGTAAGTGTAGAGGATTTCTTGTAACTCGCCGACTATACCACAACTGCATGTAAGTTTAGAGGATTTCTCGTAACTCGCCAACTATACCACAACTGCATGTAAGTTTAGAGGATTTCTTGTAACTCGCCGACTATACCACAACTGCATGTAAGTTTAGAGGATTTCTTAACTTGCCGACTATACCACAACTGCATGTAAGTTTAGAGGATTTCTCGTAACTCGCCGACTATACCACAACTGCATGTAAGTTTAGTTTGGATTATTTATTATTATAATGTTTTAAGTTGTTGCATGTTTTTAAATGAATGTTGTAAGAATGGACCATGTTATTGAACAAAGAAATACATTTCATTCAAAATTAAGCAATTGGACAATGAGGCATACAGTTTGGGCAAACCTTCAACACTTGATTAATTTCCTAAAAGGACCACGTTTGTTAAGTATGCATTTTAAACAAATAAATTTCACAGAACACAAAGGGTTTCATCTGTAACTTCTTTAGTTCACCTTTAAAACCATTACAAACGGTCTTGCTGTTGTGTGCAAGGTTATTCTGGTAGCAGTAATTAATTATTTTGTTTTTATTACAGTTACAGAATCTTCATACGGGTCCTTGCACACTGTCAAATTTAGAAGAAACATGGTATCGCCAGTGTACATGACACATTTAGTGTTGTTGTTTATATTTATGGTTTCTGGCAAGATATTTTTGTATAAACTGTACAGCACAAGTGTCAAAAAGCCATGAAGAATCCCTCTGTTCAGTTTTCATAGCTGAACTTACCAACTTCTACTCTTTGTTGGATTTATAACATTTACATAAGCCTTCTAAATAGCTACTTGGCACAAGTACTATACTACATCTTATGATAGCTTATAGATTTAGAATGTAAGTTTCCACATCTTTTGGTATGATTTATTTGAAAGTAAATGGACTCAAAAAGGTTTTGTTTAAATGTTTAGAAGTGATATGTTTTGTACATTTTTAGTTCTACTATATCTTTTGGACAGTACTGACCTACAAAACTCTCAGAATACTGATGACGAATACAGAACACTGACAGTGGCTATGGGTGCTGCCTGCCCAATGGTGAGGAGTAGATCCAAACGTAAATCAATAAAGATATTTAACCCTTACAGTGCCAGACAATTTTTCATGTTCCCATACCTAAAGTGCCAGGCTAATTTGCAAAGGTCTACACAAAGAGTGCCAGGCCTATTTTGCCGGTTTTGCAGTCATCTGGGGAAAAAATTGCCATTCCCTTAGTTTTTGACCAAACTACCTGATTTTTTTATTATTTTGTTACTAAGAAGGTGTACTACACAGAAATATATTATTTTTTACTAAAAAAAAAAAAATAGAAAAAATAAAAAAATAAAAATTTCTTACCTGAAAAAACTTTTGGTGAAATTTTCTGACTTTCACCAAACAAAACAGAAATAAAAAAATTCTTCACTGATTAGTCACTCACTATATTTCATTCTTCACATATTTCTTTACAAAATAAAAAAAAAATTACTCAATTACATTGAAAACTGAAAAAGATATAGCACTTTTACCTAAAGCCTACGCGTTATCGCTTTTACGCAGATTTCTATATAGCAATGATTTCTTTGCCGTACAACTGAAATACTCATTATTATATACAAAAAATACAGTAAAAATGTAATGAATTGAAATAGTAATTGTAGAGATAAACAAACACAATAAATTGAAGTTATATATACACACCCTAATATGTAGGCCCTACAATTCAGTCAGATGAAGAAGGCTGAACTAGGCCTACTGCTTGTAAACCTGATGGTCCTGGCTCATCTAGGCCTACTGGTATATAATTCGGATCACTATCGGTATTGTCACTAAATAAATCACTAACAGAAGCATAGCTGTCACTACCAAAATCAATATCACTTACAAAGTCATCACTCAAATAGTCCTCCTCTAATAATCTCTGAACCGTACCTTCACTGACCGGTGACCGAGCACGTTTCATTGTATTTATGAATCTAAATTATAACTAAATATTATGAATAAATCAAGAACGAATACTCCTGATGCGTTTTATAACCAAAACCACAAATGAAACCATAAACAAAACAATAACAAAGACAAAACAACCAGTGGGTTTCTTACTACTCAGCTGTTTCGTCTGCTAACAGCAGAAAATAGAAACACAAAGTTCAAACTGAAACAATCGATATAACGAATGATATATCGAACGTGAAATTGGTTTCTCTGTGTAAAGTAGACTTTCTACTTTACAGAGAACATAGAGTTTAGTTCATTTGATCTATTATAAGATTTAAGAAATACCGAAAACCAGAAGTCCGATTTTTCGGACGTTGGCACTTTAGGAAGGAAACACGGACGTCCGATTTTTCGGACGTTGGCACTTTATGGATAAACTCAAGACGTCCGATTTTTCGGACGTTGGCACTGTAAGGGTTAACCCTCGAACCGGGTTCTACTTTTTCCTGTACTGTCACATCATTTTTTGCGCATTTGCAGACATTTTTTCAAAAAATGATAAAAAATAATAAAGTTATATAACCCTACTTGTATTTGGTGTTAGTGCACTCCTAATAAAGCAGGCTATCTAATAATAATAAAATATTACATCTTTGGGAAAACAAAAATTTTTTATGACTCATGATATCTCAGACAATGACTTTTGTAAACATAAAAAGGGGGGGGGGTCACATTGAAAACAATATATTATAGCTAAATTCAAAATTCCAAGATAGCCTAAATATTACAAATGTCATCTAGTTTCAGGATATATAAAGGTTTTATATGTTATTTGAAGTATAAAAGTAATTATACTTACAAAACCCTGTGTAGTACAATTCATGCAAACATTTGTTACTGTGGTAACATAATTTTCAAAATTTTGCTAAAAATTCTATATGATCAGTACAGACTCCTAACTAGTACTAACATTTATAGAATTACTTCTTCTATAAATAAAATATATTTGTAAAATGGTTACCTTGGTAACCTCTGGCTGTGAGCTTAGGGGTCCACAGATGATGATGAAATTTATCCGGCGTACGCACACAAATGTGATATTCTTCATGTTCAACATTTTTTTCTTTTATAAAAAGGCTTCAATATAATTTTTTGTGTGTTGTATGTATATACCAAAAGTAATGTAAACACAATTATATCATAATAACACCATAATTACGTATAATAAGACTTACAAATACAATTGAAAGATAAGTAAACAAAACTTCCAAGGCTAGCGTCAGTTTGAAAATCGCTTTCGCTTTGGACAACGAATATTCATCATATTATTTTCCATTGTTCCCGTCGTCTTAAAACCAAGTCAGACATACCACTACAATCGCTAACTCTTCCCGTTTCCAGTAGTATATGAATCTTGTCAATAGCACTAATAGGCATACTATAACAAGTGATAATATCGAGCGATGTCAAGTCGACAATTTTTTGTCGATTGCCAGTACAGAATCAACACAAGTCGACAATTATTTGTCGAAACGCGGCACGAGGGTTAAAGACAAAAGAGCGCTGGACCTAAAGGCAGAATATCTCAAATGTCAGGAAAAATATCAGCTCACAGGCACTGACCAAGACAAGGCAAAAGCCAAAAAGGACTACGATCTTCTATTGAAAATGCTAAGGCAGCAAGCATCAGTAGACTAAATTAATAAATATGAAAAAAATTTAGAGTTGTAAGGCTGACAATAAACTCTGAAAGGCGAAACAAGAATCAGAAGAAAACTAATCTCAATCTAGAAGTTGATGGTGAAGAAATAAGCAGCCCAAGGAGGATCGCAGAACACTAAACCACTTTTTCATTAACATAGCAGAAAGGACACTTGCAAACAGTAAACAACAACTAAGAATCGCCAATAACATACAAGCACAAAGTATGAACTGCCAACTCACACATCTGCCAGACACTAACATAGAACAAATCCAGAAAATAATCCAGAGCTTCAAGACCATAACTTTACCAGGAATGGAAGAAGTCTCCTCAAAGTTATTAAAACAATGCTGCGACATACTCACACCGCCTCTGGTCTTCATAACCAACATGTCTTTAAGATCAGGAAAATATCCAATTGTCTTAAAACTAGCTAAAGTATATCCTAAGCTCAAAAGTGGAAGTTCCCTTAGTAGGATCTAATATTAATATTTACAATCCAAAAACAATGTTCTCACTCATCACGAAATATCAGGAACCACTGAACAAATTTGAAGGGGAGTTAGTTTTTGTGTCATAAAGATCTACCGAGAAATAATTCTCGAAATTCCTTCCATAAGGATAGAAATAGCCTCCCAATGTTTCCTTTTTTTTGCATGATAGTAACTTTTGCATTGATTTTATTTAGTAATTTATTTCAAACAGCTGATACAAAAAACAAACACGATACAAAAGCTTGGCTAATTTGGTTTTCTTTGTGAAATGTTTAAGGTCATTTCTATTAACTCTGACATGATTGGACTACTTTGCATCCCTGTATAGAAGACTTATAAGGTATTCTCACTTTTATATTTATGTAGTTCGGAGGGAACCACAGAGGGAGGAGTGAGCCAGCATAGAACCACCCCATAGCGTAGCAAGGACTGACAGATGGTATAAATGTAAAAAATTGCTAATATGTTGTTAATTTTACTAAATTGTTATTAACATTTGCTAACTTGATACTATCAAGAATGTTTTGTTTCTACCGATTGATATAAAATAAACAAATTTAGGAATTTGATCAAAATATTACGGTTAACGTTTGGCCTCCTTACTTAATCATTTTACTTTTCACGTTGAAAATCACTTAAGTAGCACTCTTGTTGGAACAGTATGGATTACATACTTGACTCGGAATTGAATAGTGTTTTAGCCATTAGGCTGAAACACTAAAACTAGCAAAGTGATAGCAAGATTTTAAGTATAAACCACATAAATAATAACATTAAAATAGATGAAAAAAATGGTTCCAAAGAATTGGCACAAACTTTCCCCCATATTAAACACTTCCACCATATTAAAAAATAAAAACTTTGAAAATTACCAGTTTGATTCCCAAACATGTTTTTTTTGCTATAACTCAAAAACTAGTCAAGTTAGACATGCAGTTGTTACTAAAATATCTTAAATTGTAATTCACATCATTCCTGAAATTTTAATCAAAATCGTTGGAGTAATTTTTGAGAAAATTCCATTTTTGTATATTTTTTTTGCCCATCAAAATAAAACAAACTAAAATTTCAAAAAAGTGAAAAAGTGATCTAAAGATATTGGCTATACACACATACATACAGAATTTCATTGAAATCAATCCATCCGTTTGGTTTCCAGCGAAATGCAAATACACACAGACAGACACACGTACGGACAGACATCAAAAAATTTTTTTGAAAAAGCCACTTTTTTGGGTTCAGGGGACCCTAAAATGGATTTTTAGACCAACTTGTAAAGAAATTATTTTTGGACGATCACAATCCAAGCTAACACATATGGGAGAGAGTAAAAATAGTTCCTTAAACTATTGTTACTTAATTGAATCACAGATACTAGTATTGAATATACATATAGTAAGTTGCGAAAACTAATCACAGTTCTCAAAAATTTGAATTAGTCAACAATGGAGCCAAATAGTGATGTGTGCGGCGTTGGAGGGGAGGGCTAAATCCGGTGCAACATATGTCCAATGCACATTCCTGGCGCCCCCAACTTGGCCCCATGCCAACCAACTCATTAATGCTCACACCAATTATGTGTCACAAATATGACACTCACTTATCATAATATTCAAATACCTCTTTCTGAACAAGAATGTTAAATATGCAAATACAACTAAAATTTGGAAAAATAGCAGAGAACAAATATTTAGCTTTTACTTTTCATTAAGAATAATTTAAGTTTGTTTTACTTTTAAACAAATTGATTACTCAAGAAATAATAATTTTCATACTACAAGCTTTATATGATATTTATTGCAGTTAATTATAAAAATGTATACTATACAAATTAAGGTTAGAACAATTACAAATAAGTGATGCAAACTTTGCTGCTCATATTTATAGTTATAAATTTGTAAACATTTATTAAATAAAGACACTAATAAGAGCTACAAATAATTTAGTTATTCTAATCACTGAATATTACATTTTAAAACTAACTTTAATTTAAAAGCACACTAAAACTATATACACTACCTTACATGAAAATGATTATTACAAAAACTATACAACAAATTAAAACAAAAAGTATGTATTGAAATAAATTTGAAACTACTAATGACAAAAAATAGTGTGAATGATATATTTTGAACACTTCTTTCAATCCTATATGTTCTCTTTCATTTGTCCAATTTATCAAAGAATAAAAAAATACTGTAGAATACAGTATTTTTTTTATAGAATACAGTAAATCAAAAATACCAAACAAACCCGAGAATTAGTATATTTACTAATTTAATAAAAAATAAAAATACAGCCGATTGAGTGGCGAGCAGAGTAAAAGCGAGTGAACAGTTCAATGATGCCAACAGGAACGCTAGCAAGGCACTGTGGCTCTCGTAGGCGTGTCTTCCTAGAACAGCTTGGACTGTGCCAACTATCATCGCTAATTTATGCCATGCTGTTTGACCAATTTCAACATACTTCCTTTTGTAAAGGTTGCTTATAAATAGCTCTGAATATGGGGAGCATTTTGTGTAAATAAATAATGTGGTTTGTGGATCAGTTATCATATTCAATCTTATGTTATCATTATATTCAAGCTGACAGTTGTGATGGACTCTTTGTCCCACACTAGCTTGATTATTTAAAAACTGTACAGCAAAGAGTTCATTGTAAATTTAAATATACAGTAAGGAAATTACACACACATTTTCATTTTGAACCTGAAAGTGGTGGAAGTGAGACAGAGAACTACTCTTCCTCCACTGTGTAATTGCATTTAAAAATTGTTATGGCAACCAGGAGACAGAATTCTGCTTTCTGACGGTGCAATAGCAAGCCTTACCCGTTATGTCATTGGCAGCAGTGACCATTGGTTTGTTTAGTTAACACCTTAAAAAGATTGACATTAAATCTGGCAGTTTGAAGCTGTCAACTTTTTCAAAGCCTTGAATAACAATAAATCATAAGAAATTGATGTTGTGCTCATTGAGCTTTGTCATTATTTTAATGTACGTGTCATCCACGACTGTCAATAAAACCAAAAAAGGATGACAAATTGAATGGTAATATTCAAGTGACTTGATGGTAATGTTCAAAATTTAAGCAATTTGTTTCTGACCACAGTGATAATTGTGAGCTGTTTTAGTTATATGACCACGTGAGGCTAGTGATACAGTGCTGTAATCCAGCTACTTGGGTACAAAGTATTGAGGAGATTGTAGGCCATAGGTTCTATGTTCGGTGTTCTTATACTGTCAGCATCCACTCAATGATCACCATTGAGGAGTCTGGAGTGTCCATGATGGGTGGTAGTCAAGGTTCAGATGTTATGTAGGGAAGAGAACTGAATGTCAGGCTTGTGAGATAGCTGAAAATCAGACCATACTAAGTGATTCAGATTCCACATATAGCTCCCTTCCACATATATTCCACATAAGTCCCTTAGTTGCCCTGGCTATTGGGCTATTAGTCCAGTCACTGAAAGGTTTCACCTTCAAAAGTTATCAAGATGCAACAATTTTACTGAAAATTTGAAATAAGTTGCGTTTCAAATTCAACAATAACCCACACAAAAATATATAGTGTCGATATGCGCTTCCATTCCGTATGTGAATCTCCCTCACTCTCAGGGGTGGTAAATCAAAAATACCAAACAAACCCGAGAATTAGTATATTTACTAATTTTAATAAAAAATGTCATATGAATTTTTTTTAAACCCAGTAATTTTTTAGTTATTAGTGAAAGGAAAAACAATTACACCATGTTTGTAGGGGATTTAAACCTTGGATCCCTTCAAGAACGGAGACTTAACCCGAGTAGGGTTGAACAAAAAAGACAGCTCACGAAAAACATTGAGAATAATGTTTGAAATTACTGAAAATTACTTTGAAATTAAATTTCTGAAGACAGCCAATGACAAAAAATCCACAAACATTCTCTTTATCAGAAATTCCAAAGTAGCTACTATTTGTTTGACATCCAACTAGTATGAATATGAAAATGCTTAGAACTCACTTTGAGAGAGGGTGTCGGAGCCTTCATCCTTGCTTGCCAGTCCGCTGTCATGTTGGACACTTCTTGCTGCATACTTCGTAGCCGCTCCTTATACTTTTGGAGTTCGAAGGCCAAGCGTTCCTTGCGCTCCAACTGTTCTCTGACAAGAGCTGCAAAAATAATCAACATTTACTGTACTACAGTAAAAATAAACTGATGACATTATTCTGTTAAACTCTACATATGAACAAAAAATGCCATACGAGACTTATAAATAACACATGTATTACATATCATCAACATAAGATTTAATTTTTTTTAAATCTTACAATGAATTAAATCTATATACAGGGTGATTGGCACTTAATTTTTAAAATTTTACTGGGTTGTTGTACATGGTATTTAGAGTAAGACAGTGGTTTTAGAAATGTTGTATGCAAATTCCTTTAAAATAGCGATTTAAAAAAAATGTTTTTAACAAAATTAGTGACTTGTAACTAATGAAGTAAGTTTTTCATAAAAAATCTAAGTCTACACACAATTAAATTTATTGTGATAAATGTCATAAAGCTATACACTGGAACAAGAAAGTATATATTGTTGAAATTTGAGATGAACAAACGTTATCACTACTCCCGATCAATAGACCACATATCTAAAAAATTGTTACTCTGAGGAACCTGTATTGGGCGTGAAGGGGTAAGTAGTGAGAACTTAATAAATGGGATCTACAATCCCCTCATTTGTAGAGCAATTAAAGAACACTTCACATGTGTTCATATTTCCTTGTGTCACCAAGATATGATATTTATTTACATAACTACTATGGTGCAATTACAATGAAAAAATACCAAACAACTTCTACAAACTTGACCCTATGACAGCTAGGACCAATGCCAGCCAACTCATAATTCAAAAGTGCATCTCCCCTAATGAATCAAACTGACAGTTGCAGCAGCGCCCCTAATGAATCAAACTGACAGTTGCAGCAGCGCCCCTAATGAATCAATGCTATGCACCTGCAAGGACTCACCCACGACAGTGCCTTTTCAGTTCTGCCAACACTCGTCAACGACCATGTGCTTTGTGGACTTAACTTCCTCCATTTACTATGACATATTAGCTGTCAGTTTCACGTATTAGTTATTGCACCCATAACTGCATCTCAAAGGAAAGTGTGTACCACTTGTGCATAGAGGATATTAATGACATTTCCTAGCTAGTAAATGCTCGAATCTTGTTCTGTCCACCATACTAATGCAGCACCACATTTTTTTAATTTGAAAATATTTAGAGTTAATATTGAAATGAAATATTTATAAAACAAAAAAATTCAAATCTAAAATTTCTAAAACTAAATCTACTTCAAAGACAGTTATTCACAACCCACAGACCTAAAAAACCTCAAAAAATGTTCTGAGTACGCTGAGCCAAAAAGATTGGCAGGAGGTTTATTACGCATCAGTAGACTCTAAATTTGATATTTTCAATAACATTTGTAAGCATTAATTTAATTTATGTTCCACAATGATCCAATTGGTTCCTTGGATTAACTTTGAATAAGAATCAAAGAAAAAATATAGAACTAAGCACTTTAGGAAGAGAGACAAAAATGTAGACACAATAAATCTGGCTAAAGAAATGGACAAAGCACTAAAGGAAGTTGATTCTGAAGTTATTTCAAAAATAAAAACACCTTGTTTATTCGATACCCAACTTTATAAGAAATAACCAACCCTTAAAATTCTGATGTAAATAAATTAGTAAGACAGATATCAGTAAAAAAATTTATAAATTCCTAACAACGATTTTCCCATTAGCGTTATAAAGTATTCCCAGAACTCATATCAAAAACCACTTGCGCACTTGGTAAATTCATCTTTCATAAACGGCATATTCTCATACGAATTAAAAATTTCAAAAATGAAACCTCTGCATAAGAAAGGAATCCAATCAGCATGTATCTATCACCTGGTAGCATTGTTACCTGTTATGTTAAAAACATATGAAAAAACAGTGTATATTCAACTCTTTAAACGTTCAGAAAGTAATGATTTACTGGATAAAGAGCAGCATGGTTTTGGATCAAACCGCTCTGTAATCAGCAGCTGCAACATATATCGATTCTATGATTAATTCTGTTGGCAAGGAAGATCCAGTAATTGGAATATTTATGGAACTACGTAAAGTGTTTGACAGCGTATCCCACCATAAGTTACTTGAAAAAAACTATAAGGACTAGGCACTGTCGGAACTTCGCCTAAGTGGTTTCAATTAAATCTTAACAACAGAAATCGGTTTGTATAAATTATGCTTGTAAAAAGTCATTACCAATTAATCTCACAGTAAAATCACAGTTGAGATTAATCAAACATGGTGTACCTGAAGGTTCCATTTTAGGTCCTTTATTATTTTTTCACTTATATAAATGGATTACCTAGCGTTATTTCTAACACAACAAAAAACATCATCTGTCTATATTTCCATGATGCCAATCTTCTTAATACCAGAAAATATAATTATGAGATTGAAACATCCACCATCTATGACATGGGACACATCAGACAAATTTTTTCAGATAGTTAATTATTATTGCAAAACCTTTATAAAACAAATTTTACTTGCTTCAAAATAAAACCTAATACCCATTAATTTACCAAAATTACAATTAGACGGCGAATGTATGGAAATTGTTTATAACACAACATTTCTTGGATTGCGAATAGATAATAAAGTTGGAATTATCGTATCATGTGTCAAACAAAATCTTATTGACAAAATTATGTGTCAATCAGGCTTATTGACACTTAGCCGGTTATCACAATTTTGTAGACCTGACTCATTAAAACTAGTTTACTTTGCCCACATTCACTTAATTATCTTTTCGATTAAGTATCTATGCATGAACCTTACAAACTAACAAGGACAGACTTTTGATACTGCAGAAACATGCAATCCACATTATGTTGAAACTGAATTGGCAACATTCTGTAAATGATAAATTTAAAGAACTAGGCATAGTGACTATTTACAGTAATTTAACCACTGCATTTATAAACGTACCTTTAGCTTTAGATATTAGTAAATGTTTACTAGACTAAAATTTTCAGAAATTATGCTAGAACTTCACAAACATGAGAAATCTCTTTACCAAAATTATCGTGAAAGGGGTGAAATATGAATAGAAAAAGGTGATAGTCATTGTTTCTTTGTGGAACACTGACTGTACATTATCACCAAAAAGAGGAATTATTTTTACATCTGTTCCTATCTGTTTAAAAAATATACACTATGAAAGTGGGGTATTGCCTTAACATCTTTTCTAAAAGCTAGAGCTAAATCCATTGTCCTGTCCAAGAACTTAGACAACGCAAGGAATCTGAGCTATAAAAAGATTGCCAGGTATTTTTGTTGCCAGAGGAAGGGGGATGCTCATTGTAATGATTTATATCTATGTTATTAGATGTTTAGTGACAGTGAATCAAGACAGACATTTCCGTTTCTAAGCCTGATGAATACGAGGTGAATGTGCCAACTCCTTTAGTCCAGAGCACACATTCGACTCCAGTAATTTACACAGAACAACTACGCTTCTCCCAAAAACCTCAATACATCCCCCGTTTTTGTTTCTTTTCTTATTTTTCAGACTCTTGACATGGAAACCATTAACATAATGCCCAAATTAATATGTTTTGTTTTCTATAGAAATTGGATCATTTTAAATTTAGGGGGCTTGGAGCCCTTATACTTTGATTTCAAATTCAAATTTCTTAAACACTGAAGGATTACTTGGATTAAGGAGAATAATATCTTTGGTTTGAGTTGCTAAGTAAAATTATACTTTTTGTTTTTGGAGCAGTGATGTCCATAACTTGGACAGTTCCGAGACCTTATTATGGTGTGTAATCAGATTAAGAATAAGAATAAGTCAGTATTAAACATTTAAAAATGTTTACAAGTTCTAGATTATTGGCCCCAATATATCAAACATTAGTTTTAAAATAAAAAATCAAACATAAGAAGTGTATAAATGCTGAGTTTCAACCCTTAGGAGCCAGAATAATATTCTAATTTTTACTCTATAGGTTTTATTCTCACATTTTTCCTTGCTTTTTTATATGTCCAGTTCTTTTAATGTCCATTTACATGTTAAGTTATTGTTATGCCCTTTAAACTTTTGTAAAGTCTAAATAAATAAAAACAACCAGTCCAATAAGCAATAGAAAAGAAAAACGTGTCCTCCTCTTCTTATAAGTGAAAATGTTCAAAACATGTTGTTCTGTGCAACTATAATATAAAAAAAAAAATAATCCCACCAACTTCCACCCCCCATGCCTGGACACCGGCCATGCCACCATGCCTATGCCACAGACCAGTGCCACTATTTAGTTGCACAGAAAAAAGTACCAGAAGCAGCTGGATTTGAACTGACGATCTCTAGCATTGTACCTGGCCAGCCACAACACTGAAGGTGTCTCGGTATCTTTGCGTTAATAAGCCATGGCTTATGTCAAACCACTCAGAAGGTCCTTCTACATGCCAATTACATGTTTTTAACTTGACTTAAATTTTAAATATAATATAAAACAGCTCTTGCTATCAGATAATTTACAGTTATTTTGTAAGGATTAGTATTTATTGTTTATTATTTTATTGTTGATTTATTGTTATTTATTTTATAATATATTTATTTGTGTTTTTTATTGGTAAATTATTTGCTGATTATTTGTGTCGAAATTGTTGTTGAAAGTACGTAACAACTATTTGATAGTGCATATTTTTTTTAAGGAGAGGCCAACCTCCTTTTTAACCTTACTCTGCCCATTCCTCATAGACTATTGATCTGTGTGAGGAACTTATTCAGACAGAGTAAGGGGGTGAACCAGTACAGTAGAAGGTGAATTAAATTATTACTTAATATTAGTGGTATAGTTTTGATTAATTCAGCAACACTCTATTCCTCCCCCCTTTACTATATAATATGTATAACATTTGTATTATTGTTTGCATTTATATTAATGTTCATACAAACCTTGTAAGGTTTTTGCAAATGTTGTAACTTATGCTGATATAAAATTGATTTATATAAATAAATTATTTAGTTGATTGGTTGAAGTGTCTGATTGGGCTATTTCAGCTCGAGACCTATAGTCTTTGCGGAAATGTATTTATTATTTTTTTCTGTTAACATTTTTTGTTGTATTTTTTGAGAAACATGCTTTTGAATTTGAGTAACTATTTTTAGCTTTATCAATATAACCGTAGCCTTACATTGCTTTCAACTCTTCTACGTTGCAATTGATGCTGGATTTTATAACCATGGCACTTCTCATACAAGCTAAAGAATGGGTCAAACATGAGTCAAAATCTATATTTTGGACCCAAAATAACATCATTTATGACCTCACATGCCATTTAAAAAAATTGTCAACATCAAACTGAAATGACCACAAATAAATTTAGAGTGTGATACAAAACTGAACTATAATAAAACTACTTTTTCAGTTTATATGTAAAAAAAACAAAATACAATATTAGGATATTTTATGTAGTAAAATAGGAAAAAATATACTCTCAATCTACATGACTCCAAGATATTTCTTGACGATTTAAATATAACTTAATTTTGATATGTTCACTTAAGTTTAAACATAGTATTTTTTATACATTTATTTTATTGTAAAAATTATTTGAATACTAATTATTTTGTATTACAGGTAACTTATTCACAAATTTGTAAAAATATGTTTGAAAACCTTTTTTGCACCAACATAAAAAAATCACTTTGAATTGAAATAAATTAATTTCGGCTCTGCATTTGGACTGTCTATTTAATTTCTTACTGGTTCATATAACCTAACATTTTCAGGGTAAATCAACACCTCAATCAGACAACTTGTTGACACTAGACAGAAAGTGAACTGTCCTAACTTTTCTTCAACTACTTTACTGATGAACAGTGCTGTTTATAATCTTACTGACTTTGGACAGTAATTACTAAATTTATATTTAAAAATTGAAATGTTTTCTTATGACTAACATTTCCTATAACAATTAGGACTTCAAAAGAATTTAACACTAACTTATTGCTACAAGAAGAGGTTAAAAGCTAGTTATTAAATATATAACTATGAAATAGTACAGCGTAAAATCATGGGGAACATTCTTTGACCAACAAGACTCAAAGACAATACATACAAAGTCAAACACAACAGTGAAACATACAAATACATTGAAACAATCACTATCATAATAAAGAAACGACAACTGAAATTTTTCGGACAAATTAAGAGAATGAAAAACATAAATAAAAATTCTCTGAATTATTGACATCAAGAAAGACCCAGTAGAAAACGACTTAAAAGAAAATTTAATCCAAGAGAGAAATAAATCTGTTCAGAAAAAACGTCATCCAACACAAATTAGAAACAGTCAAACCTTAAAACTAAAAGCAGGAAAGTGGACATGAGAAAGAAGACAAGCAAGGAGTAATTCATAATTGTGTGTAAGATAATTGTGACGACTGTGGTTGAAGGAATTCTGGGAAACAAAGAGGACAAAATTTCACAAAGAATAAATGCTAATTTAGGTTCCTTGTAGTCCTTAGTAAATTATATATATATATATATATATTAATAATAATGATAAATACTATATATATTATATAACAATAATAAAAATAAAAGTATTAATAATGAACACAAACAATTTAGGTTAACAGACCTATAACTTGACATTAAGTCCCAAAATGGACGGGTCAAATGCTGGGATTTATGATAAGTATATCAATTATTCTTGATAAAGTATCAGTGTGCAGTAATGTGCACAGGAATAGCTGACAAACTGCTATATAACAACGGTTGTAAATCCACTGTTAGCCGTAAGTCGTTAGTACAATCAGCTCAACACGTCAGGTACAAAACACGCGGTGGAGGTGAATTAATTCTGATTTGGCACTTTGCCTTCCACCCACTGTATTTATATACAGCATTGCCAACCAGGCAAAAGAGAAAAGAAAATAAATATTAAAAAATGTATTTTATAAGCACATTTATAAACTAAGGTATCAAATACATTCATAACATTGTAAATATAGTGCAGCATAAACTAGCAAAAAAGAAAATTATACTTTGAAAATTAAATTCTTTTCTAAAATATCAATGATATAATTAATTTAAATTAATTCATAGTATAATATTACGAAATAATGTTGTTAATAAATTTGTTATTTAAAAGAAGCAAAATAAGCAAGCTATTTGTTATGACTGTAGTTAGGTTTATACATATTTTCCTACAATCCTCTAGATATTTTATATTAAGCTTTCCAAAATACTTTTACAATTGCACATTCAAACAAACTGAAAAAAGAGCATATAAAAAAGCATGTTCTGCTATTGATATTATGCAATATGATGTGCTTTGCGTTGTCAAATGTAACTGATTTCGGTAAAATTACACAAGAAACGAGTCATAAAAAGTTGCTTATGAAGCTTGTTGTACAAAAATACTACCTTTAGACAAACAACAAAATTATAAAATAAAAATGTATTGTCTGTGTATGCAACACTAAGACTCAGTAACTAAATCAGAATGCCTCTATGAAGATGATACTTAAATTTTAAACAGAAAGGTTGGTATCAAATAAATTCAAGAGGAGAATGATTTTTAGAAAAATATAAAGTCAATTAAAAACTGACTTACTAACTAATAGACTCCAAAGTAAAAAGCTGATATATAATACACTGAGAAATGTTCTACCTTGAGAAAACAGAGACTAACATTCTTTCAGCACATCAATAGAATGGACCGTATTATCTCTACAAAGCAACTTGTACACTTTTTAAAATCAGAAAATTGTTGTAGGCAAAAACAGGAACAGTATAATTAGACTTGTGATTTGGACAGTCAGTGGCTGAGCAGTCTAAATGCACCACTTTTAGACTTTTATATCTGGATTAGAGATAGCCCCAGGTGCGAATTCCGACCTTGACTGTTGGTTTTTCAAAGCAAAAACTGACATTTAAACAGGAACAAAATCAGAAAAGATTTTGATTAGGAAGTTCGGTGGACGACATGATAAAGAATGAACAATCTGGTCTTGTAAAAGAGAGTAAATATGAAAAAATTAAACATGATTAGGAACAAAGAAAGATGAAAATCATTAAAACAGCGTTGACTGTGGTTCGACGGGGCACACATGCAAATAATAAAAGTATTAATATTGTTAGCTGTTTGTGATAAGAGTCAGCCAAATTCAGCGTGCGTCTTTTATTTAATCTAGGAGATATTCTTGATGACAGAAAGGTTTTATCGATTAGATAAACATTAACCAAGATATCTAAAAAATGTTAATAATATAGATAAAATAGGAAAAAACCCTGAACATTCAGAGAATTAATAAATGCTTTGTTAATAGTCCATATATGTTGATAATTCAATTCAATTCATCAATCCAAGAATATGAAGGACTGCTGAAAAAAAAAAACTATCATGGCCATGTAGGACAACCACGTGTACAACTTAAAAAATTAAACAATTTATTATTTATTTATTTTATTTTATTTTTTTATTTATTCATAATACGCCGATCGTCAAGATATGGGCCAATATGGATTTCGAATGAATGCGATGAGTGTAGATGAGCAAATGTAGTCATTGTTACAAACTAAGGCCGACTATTCCTTAGAAAGTGTCATTAATTAGTAGCCCAATGACAAATGAACAGCCGGTGGTTATCAGCTGATCCTTCTCAAAATGTGTCATGACTCTGATTGGGATCGAACTGAGAACCTTTAGCTTATGAAGCTGAGATTGAACCAACTACGCTACCGACCAATTTTAATTTATAATTAATAATTACGTACATTATACTGTTTTATGCTATTACGAAAAGTTAAAAATTCTTGTTTTACCAAGCCTACAGAGGCTTTACAAATGACACTGAAGCAAACATTATTTTGTCTATAAAAATAAAAATAAAATGAAAAACTAAATAAAGAGAATGTCATATTTACCCAATCTAAAACAACTACAAGACATTTCTATTGTTCAGGTTATTTTCATAAATAGACACAGATACTAATGAATAATTATTATTGAAACAAAAAATAACTGTCTTCTAATAAAGTTGAGCAATAGTAGGCGGTTTATCAATAACTCGCGTTATTATCTTATCATTATTTCATGAGTAGTTACTGCGGTTCAAAACAACACTTACTAAGTTGCAAAAGTAAATTGTAAGAGAATAATTCATTTGTTTTTTGCAAAAATTAAACTATGATGCTGAAAGGTAATTTTAATTTTAGTCTGATTTAGGAGGTTGTAGTGAGTGTGTGCACTTTATAGCGGAAATGGGAACAGTAATCTGATTTCAGTTTGATAGTACACATAATTACCTAAACACTAAAATCATAGCTGTAGTGAAAATATTTCATAAGAGTTCTACAAATTGACTCTTCAAATTAGCACACCCCTCTAAACTTGATGATAGCCACATATAAAACACACCCCTCTAAACTTGATGATAGCCACATATAAAACACACCCCTCTAAACTTGATGATAGCCACATATAAATCACACCCCTCTAAACTCGATGATAGCCACATATAAAACACACCCCTCTAAACTCGATGATAGCCACATATTATAAAACACACCCCTCTAAACTTGATGATAGCCACATATAAAACACACCCCTCTAAACTCGATGATAGCCACATATAAAACACACCCCTCTAAACTCGATGATAGCCACATATAAAACACACCCCTCTAAACTTGATGATAGCCACATATAAAACACACCCCTCTAAACTCGATGATAGCCACATATAAAACACACCCCTCTAAACTCGATGATAGCCACATATTATAAAACACACCCCTCTAAACTTGATGATAGCCACATATAAAACACACCCCTCTAAACTCGATGATAGCCACATATAAAACACACCCCTCTAAACTCGATGATAGCCACATATAAAACACACCCCTCTAAACTCGATGATAGCCACATATAAAACACACCCCTCTAAACTCGATGATAGCCACATATAAAAGAGGTCTTTTCTATATTGTAAATATTTATAATCTTTTTCTTTTGTAACATAGTTAACCTTCCTTGTACAAAGTACAACAGTAGTCGTATTTTTATATTTACAGGTTTAATTTTTACCTGGAATGCCAGTAACCGCGATCTATTCCTAGGCACCTCCCTCCCCTACTCCATTATTGCCTCGCATATTGTTCTGGTCAAGGTCGCCTTTGTCAGGTGGAATTTAGTCCAGTCGCGTCAGAGTTGTTGTACTTTGTCCAACGTGCGCGTCCTCGAGTAGTGTCTTATTAGTGTAGTTAACATTGTTCAAATTGCGTAAATGATAGTTTTGTGTGTTTTATTTTATTGTTATATTACTATTTTGTATATTAGTGTTGTATATATAGTTATTTTGTTGCATTTAAATAGTGTTAACTTTGTTTATTTTGTTTTTATTCTGTATATACTGTTAGGAATTGCCATTACTATGTGTGATGTACTGAGAACAAGTGAAATTGATCATATTCTGCAAAATAGTTCTGAAGATGATGATATAGATGGGTTTATGATAGATTGTAGTGTTGAACAAATTGAACATAATCACATTTCGGATTGCAGTGAACTTGAGATAAATGATGAAAGTGACTTAGAAATCTGTGATGATGCCGAGTTTTTTCTGGGTAAAGATGGTGAGAATAAACCATTTTGTATGTGACGACAATTTTTTATTGATATTGTTTTACTTTCATTATAATTCTTATTATTATTGTTTAATTTAGTTACTAATAAATTGATATGTAATATTACATTTTTATTTATTTATAACCCTATAAATTATTGTATTAGTAACAAATCAACTTAAAATAATACTAATATATACATATAAAGGTCAGTTACAGTATTATTTATAACTATTTTGGAATGAAAGCCCAAAAACACATATGTTGTACAAAGTACAACACGCGCGTCCTCGTGTGCCATACACAGGCGCGCGTCCCGGAAGGTTAAATAAAGCACACACTTAAAATTACAAGCTGCTTGCAAAAATAATCAAACAAACTAGCTTTACCCGCCCACTTCGTTGGTCGTTAATATTGAGTTTGATTACATAACCAAAATATGCTTTTCGTTTACAGTGCATCCAATTGATATCCAATTTACAACAGCTGATGTTATGTATAATTTACTACTGTACTCAATTACTTTTAATTTTAGAGTTTAGCCTACCACAATTTTATTCAATTTGTTTTTACTTAACAGCTGTAAATCGAATAAATAAATCAATTAATATAGATATAAGAATTTTGGAGGTCAGTAGGGCGGAGTCATGAGGTCGGAGAGGAAAATCCTTTCTTAGCGAGCGCCTAGGGGCCTATGTGCAAAATTTCAAGTCAATTGGACGTATAGTTTTGGAGATGGTGATGAGTGGTTTTTATATATAGATACTATTAATAACAAAAGCAACCCCATTAGACTTAAAATGAGAAATGTTCCTTTTTAGGTGGGTTCTTGTTTACAGCTGATGGCAATAGAAATTGTTACTACTTTTTAATACATATTAGCAATTTGCAACAAAAAAAACTCTTAAAATTAAACCACTACTTATCAGATTAATTTTAATCACAAATACTCTGAATATTAACACATTTTATGGATGTGTTTGTCGTAATTCTCTATTTCACTAAAAAACAACTGTTATTTACTCAAAAATACAATTTACCATCAGTGCTAAAATGGACAATCAGTTTAAATGTTGAACTGTGGCCAGGTACAGATCCAAAGATCTTCCGTTTGAATCTAGTTGTGGCTGTAATTTTACTGTCTAATTGTTATAGAGGTACTGGTCTTGTGGCATAGTGGTACAGAGGGACACCAAACGGTTTGGTATTGAAGTTGACGTGATCGGTGTTTGTACTATAGTAGCACCACTTTTACAACGGAGCAACATGTTTTGCAAATGTTTCATGACAGTAAGAGAAGGGCAGGATGCTATACTTTTCTGATTTTTGTTGTTGTCTTTAATTGACAATAATTTAAAATTTATTTAGACTTTACATAAATGTAGAGTCATTAAAGGACATATAAACTAACTGATACTAAAAAAATTCATGCAAAGGAATTTAAAATTATATTAAAATATGATAATTAGGGCATATAAATAAAGATCGCACATAGAGGGGTTAAGAGTTATAGCTGCCATCAAAATATATAAGGCAGCACATTTTGTTTGATGAAATGCATAGCATAGCAAAAGTAGTGTGCTTCGTTGCAAACGGAGAAGTGGCAGTGTGCTGTCACTCAGACATGACACTTCAAACAAGCCAGCTGGCAGACTAATGTATCAAAAAATATATTATGTTTATTTAACAAAATAGAGCAAAATATGATGTGAATTTTGTGGATGTATACATAGATAGGTATAGACATTTTAATTTAAAATTATTAAAGCTTACAATCATTTCAATACTAAACACAAATTTAAAATGGTATATATATGTTTTATAACTAACACAAGTGTACAGTTGCAAATATTTTATTGTTTGAATTAATTGTGAAATCATCAATGTAACTACATTGATAATAAATAAATTTCCTTTTTATAAATTACATCTTTTTTTAAAATATAAAATAAAAATATAAAA
Source organism: Stictocephala bisonia (assembly GCA_035578905.1). NCBI lineage: Eukaryota > Metazoa > Arthropoda > Insecta > Hemiptera > Membracidae > Stictocephala > Stictocephala bisonia. The sequence goes on along the minus strand of JAQJVL010000617.1, from coordinate 291,486 downwards.
TAGAGTCTAGTAAATAATAAAAGATAAAGGAAAACAGTACTTAATATCTGTCAGCTAACTTTAATAGTTTTTAGGACTTTAAATTATCTTGGTCAGAAGTGCACATGTTCAAGTTATGGGCGAGTGTCGGTACAAAGTCTTAGAAATAATATCACAGTCAAAGAAGTGGAAAGCAAGTGAAATAAAGCAGAGTAAAAGATAAGAAGAAACTTACTCCTGAAGAGAATCATGAGAGCAGGGGGCCAGTAAAGCTATCACCATCAGAGGTTTCAGTATCAATTGCACAGTTGGTGTCAACAAAGACGGGAGGGGGAAGTAGCAGCAAAAATAGAAGTGAATAACAGTATAAATATTGACACTCTCAACTGGCTCAATAACAGTAAAACTGGCTGACCGGGAAGCAAGCAAAAGGCGTAGTTTGTAAACAAACAAGCGATACATGTTTCAAAACATCATTATCAGTTTCCGTTGTGGTGAACTCTAGTGTCAACTGATTGTGTCAATGCTGCTATTGAAGTGTATTATATTACTGTTAACTAATTCTCAAAAAAACACTGACAGTAAAATGCAGACTGAAATTAAAAATAAAAAAAAATTATTCTATTGGTAACTAGGAATCCCACAGCATATTTTAAGATATTTATTAACACCTTGTTGGCGTGGTGGCTCAGTGGTTAAGGCTTCAGACTGCAGAGGGCAAGTCTAGAGCTCGAATCCCCACTGAGCCAACTGTCGGTACTTCACTCGTTAAATAAAGTTCACGCACAGGCTTGTAGGCCCATGTGAACTGGCGAGTAAAGTTAAAAAAATCTATATTAAAAGATGTTTAAAAAACTATTACCAAATTATGAGCCCGCTTACTTTCTCTCCCAAAAATAAATAAGTCAGAGTGCTAATTTCTGTACCTATTTTCCTCACTTTAGCAAACATAAATTACACTGAATAAAGATTTATGTGCCTATTTTCCTCGACAAACATAAATCAAAACAAGTGACTATTTATACGCCCATTTTTAACCGCTGTATCAAACATAACTCACACTAAATACTGATTTATGTGCCTATTTTCTCCATCCTGACAACATAAATAAAAATAAGTGCTAAATTCTATGCCTATTCTAATCACCGTAACAAAACATGAATTACTCTGAATACCGATTTCTGTTCCTATTTTCCTCCTATTCTGCAGCTAACATAAATTCACACTGAATATCGATTTCAATGTTTATTTTCCTCACTACGGCACCAAAAAGCAGACTTAATGCTGGTTTCTGTGCCAACTGAACTGCCTCCCTAAAAAATCTTAAAATTAGTGATTTGTTTACTTTGAATTTTTATGCTTACTTTCTTCCCTCTGATAAATTAAGCATTGATAAAAATAAATTAAGTTAAGATATGAATTTGGTTTTCACTATTTTGTTTTTTACTTTGATACCACTGAACGAAAGTTCACTAATCTGAATTTAAAAAAAATCAAAACCACATAATATTAGTTTTTGTTCACCTGTATGTATCTGAGTACAACCATCAGATAAGTAGGTGTTGAATGGTTACGAAACCTGGATTTAGCTCAGTGAGGGGAGATCAATATTCAATATAAAGAACAAGTAATTCCTACTTAAGATATTATATTTATATTTTCAGTTATCGATCAAATCTTGAGTTTTTTTTGTTTCTCCTCCCTTTATTTTATTCATTATTATTGTTCATTATTTATTTCTAAGTTGCCGATTGTAGAAATATGGGCGAATACGAGGGGTGAAAAAGTATTGAGCGTAGATGAACGAGTGTAGTCATTGTTACTATCTGAGTTTGTAGCTCAGAAAGGACTATTTATTAATAGCCCAATAGCCAGGCAACTATGAGACCTACAGCTTTACGTGGAATCCAAAACACGTAGTGTTGGTCTGTTCAGCTAACTGACAACTCTGACACTCAATTGTCTTCCCTACATAACATCCGAACCTTGACTACCATCCAACATGGACAACCCAGACTTCTCTAGTAGTGTCCTAGTTGATGACAACCATTGAGTGGACGTCGGTCGCTATTAAGAGGACTGAGCATGGAACCTATCGCCTTCAATCTCCAAATCACTTTAACTCTCAAGTAGCTGGGTTGCAGCACTGCGCCACCAGTGCCGACTTTGATTATTGTAGCTGGCTTTGAAAGCCATATGATATACATATATGTTTAACTGTAAATTAATAAGGACAAGTTAAGTAAACTTAAATACATGTAGTTACATGTAAAAATATATTTGATTTTTTAATTAATTGTAAGAAAGGGTAATTTTTGGGACCTTTTCTGTTAATTCACTACCAATACTTTTTATCGCAATTACGGTTAGGTTAGGTTTGGTCAGGTTAGGTTGCTAACTGGAAAATCCTATGATTGACTTACAGCCGAATGTACTATCCGTGTGCGAGTTCTTGGAAAGCGATAAGATAAGGCCAGTGATATCGGATTCCTAAAGGATAAGGAATACCACAGTGGACGTAAAAATGATTGGAGAACAGTTTGTAGAGCAATAGATATTTATCAAGCGGTAGTGCATTTACAGAAAATAGTAGTGGTAGTGAATTAACGGAAAAGATCCAATTTTTACCTTAATTTCAACTCAGTAAAGAAATTGATCTATTCTATTCTAATATTAATGAACAATAAAACATTTGTTCAGACAAAAATCACATTTAGTTTTTTAATCGTCATTGTTGTTTGTATGGATTTTAGACATTTTTCAAGAATTATCTTATCAAATGAATGAAAAAATGAGCATTTTAAATTGGCTTTCTAGTTTCATTTAGGGCTATTAGAGAGGCTATCACTGCAATACATACATTAAGACGTAAAGTTATACTCCAAACCTGCAAGCTCAACGATTAAAGTAATAATTAATTGATCTCATGTATTTACTGGCAAAACAGTTTGTGTAAGCAGAGTTGAAACCTAAACAATTTACAATGTAAATTGTACGTTACAAAGTAAACACTACAACGTTGTTTGGACATGGAGATAAATGCAACTGGTACGAGTTTACTCACTCAGATATCTCACCCATGTCTTAACCAATACTTAATCAGCTGCTGATGCTAAACTTAGAAAACCTAGACTTGTCTGTGATATCAGTTCAACTCTCACAAATCAAAGAGCAGCAATTCAATGAGCCAAATGAGTTAAGCTCTATGAAGAAGATTGGAATATCAATGTCTCAAGTTTATGTTTTTTGTGTTTAATACAGGTCTGAACTTTGACTAGTCTTAACTTTAAAGAAAAGTTTAATTTAATAATGGTGCTAAGTTGACAAATTTGTAACTTTGGAAAATCAATTTTTTAAATTAGCACGTTCAAACAACATATTTTGACTGTTTATTAGATCAGAAAACTACCAACATTTTTGACATTTACATAGGCTAGGTGATACATTTATAAAGGTTTTATTTATAAAATAACCAAATTAACTATTATTATAATAAATTTGACTATATTATAAACTTTATCAAACAATCACTTAATCAAATAATCACTTTATTTTATCTTACCATTTTATAATTAATTTTTATTTGCCTTAATAAATTAATTTACACATTCTTTGATGTATTTCAAGTTATTTATGTGTCCTTATACATATTTTTAACTCTACTTGCGGCAGCCTGCATATTTACATTAGTTACGCCATGTGCGATATAATCATTATTACTAAATGTATGTTGACAGTATCGATATGATTTATTCACCACTGCAGTAACAGAAAGATGCGCAATTCAGTGGTATATTTTGATTGTTGCTACAGTGAATTATCATCAATCAATAAAAAGACAAAAATAAAAGAATTTCGGAAGTAAAAAGGAAACTAAACCCAACCACTACAACACTACAGTTTGTACAATATTTACACTACAGTTTGTAAATGTAACATTTCTTTGTATTCTTACATTTTTCAGTAATTTTATTTTCTTATATTTTTGATCATGTGTTATGAAGATTATTAATGTTTTTATGTACTGCAGCGTAGAGTTAACATGTGTATGGTGGAAAACAAATTGTTCCTGATAAATTTTTCTTTTTAACTACTCGCCACTTCATTCAATGAGCCGCCACACTGGTAAGACTGGCCATCGGTGTTCATATGCAAAAATAACTACATGAAGCGTAGTTATAAATATGTAAATAACTTTATAACATTTTATAGTTTAATTTTATATACACTTTAAAATTGATTATAGGGCCTAGTTCAATAATTAATGTTTGTATGCAATGGTTCCTATGGTAACGAATGTTGTTTACACTGTACACGAATTATGTAAGACAACATTTTTGTTTGTATACATATATCCAAATATATAATTTCATTATCTGATATTTCCTAAAACTAGATACAATTTGCTACACTTTGACTATCTTGGAATTTACAATTTATATACTTTCTCAGGTGCACCCCACCCTTTTTTATTTTTATAAATTTCAGTAGCAAAAAATAATTCACAATATTATATATGCACAACTGTTGGGCTTACATAATTCTCTGATTCATTATGAGTGTAGGGATGTATAACATAACTACATTTATTACATTTTACTATTTTTTATAGTAAATGTATGCAAAATGGCCGAAAACAGTCCGGTGTTTTTGACAAAATAGTTGCCATTAGTAAGGTTAAATAAAAAATATTTCAAATTTAAACAATAAAGAAACTGTGTCTTCCACCTCTTACAATCAGTATACGTTCGCAAAAGGTATTTTGCCTGTCCTATCAACTATGATGGAAACACTGATCCTTCCAAACAAGCCAATCACCGTTTACTTAAGGTACCACAGCAACGCTCCAGCACCAACTGGATTCAAACTCCCAATCCTTACTTCTGCACCTAGCCACAATACGTCTTAGGGGACTCGTAACTCCCACAGTGATGGTTTTGAGCACTAATTCATTATTTTTGCAATGCTTAACATATGTCATGCACTGCCCATCATTTGTTTCTAAAGAGTTAACTTTTACAAAATTATACTTATTTTAAAGGTTGTGGTTATCGTATTTTGTGAACTTAGTGTACAGGGTTGATGACCAATCCGCCTACCCAAACACGTATATTGGTGATGAGCCATCCATACACTAACAGGGTTGCTGACCAATCCGCCTACCCAAACACGTATATTGGTGATGAGCCATCCATACACTAACAGGGTTGCTGACCAATCCGCCTACCCAAACACGTATATTGGTGATGAGCCATCCATACACTAACAGGGTTGCTGACCAATCCGCCTACCCAAACACGTATATTGGTGATGAGCCATCCATACACTAACAGGGTTGATTACCAACCTTCCCATCCATACACATACAGTGGTACAGAACTGCCCATCACTTACAGGATTGTAGGTTAAAAATCTTTGAACCACCACCATTTTGTAACGGATATAGCTTTTGAAGTGCGGTTTGCGGCAATCTCCTTTGCTTGACTAGCCCTTTAAAATGATGCATATCAACCTATGCTTTCATTAAAACTTTTATCTGACTTCTTGTGAACTGTTCCCATAAAAGAATAGCTGGGCACTGAATACATCTGAAAGGTGTTCTTTTAGCTTCACCTGATATGGTTACCATAAAATATTTTATACCGCCTATATTTGGACAAAAAATTTTTTCTTAAGTGTTTTTATACTGTTAAGGATTATTTTAATAAGAAATATGTTTAGTTTTAATATTTGTAATCGTAATATTTGTATTATAGGTTTTAAAATGTATTGAACTAATTTTAATGACGACTGTTAATGCAATTTAGAATTTTGAATTGTGGTAGTCTACAATTTAAGAATAAAAAGTAATTGAGTATAGTAGTTAATTATAAATAACATCAGCTGTTCTAAATTGGATATTAGATTAAATAATTGTTTTTCATATTATAACTGCTGAAGTAGGCGGGTAAAACTAGTATATAAATATAAGCATGCATAATTTATGTTTATAATTAATTTATTTATTGCATAACAACAATGATTTGACATTTCTACAGTTAATACATCTTTGTATTTCTAAGCTGTGTTTTACAAAGCAGTCACTACTGATCAAGGTTGTATATTGATTTATCATATTAATTTTAAATTAAAAACAAAAATTACAGTCGGCACTGGTGGCACAGTACTGTAACCCAGCTACTTGGGGCACTAAGTGTTATGGACATTGTAGGCGATAAGTGTCTTTCTCGATCTCTCAAAGGCATTCGATTGCGTAAATCACAAAATCCTTTTGCAGAAGCTCTGGCGCTATGGTGTTCGCGGTCCACCACATGTGTGGTTGCAGTCCTACCTTAGCGACCGTAGCCAATGTGTGAGGGTTGAAAACGTCATTTCTAAATTCATCAAAGTGCACCATGGAGTCCCTCAGGGTTCCATCCTTGGCCCAGCACTATTCCTCATTTATGTGAATCATCTGGAGGAATCAATCACAAATGGAAGAATCATTCAATTCGCAGACGACACAACTCTCTGCTTCAGAGCTGCTTCTCAGCCTGAACTGGAAATACAAGCTTTTGTCAATTTGAATTCTTGCATCCAAAAGTTTTTGAATGACAATCTCTAAACAAATTGTTCAAAGACAACTTTCATCAAATTTTCGTTGCGGTCTCACGATTCGGAGACCTCAACCACTGTAATGGTAGATGATGTTTCTCTTAAGGAAACTGACTGTACCAAATTCCTGGGAATATACCTGGATAAGAGATTGACCTGGAATAATCACATAGATAATGTTTGCTCTAGGGTTGCAAAAGGTATCTTTGCTTTGCGCAATCTCTCGAACTACTGCTCTTTAGAAGTTCTACTAATGGCCTATTATGGCCTCGTGTACCCCCATCTCTCGTACGGCATAATATTATGGGGCAGTAGTGCAAACACCCTTTTTGAAAGAATTTTTAAACTCCAGAAAAAAGCGGTAAGAGTCATTTTGAAATTAAAATGCAGAGAGTCATGCAAAACAGCATTCAGGGAGTTGGAACTGCTGACTCTTCCTTGAATTTACATCCTTGAGACGGCGGTGTACTGTCGCTACAAATGTAGTTTGACTAGCGGCAGTGACGTCCATGGATATGAGACAAGGGCGAGGGCCGCCTACCGCATCGAACAACACAAGACGGTGGCGTTTGAACGCCTTCCCTCGCAGATGGGAGTCAGATTGGTCAATGTTCTCCCTGAACGAATTAAATCCCAAACTTCCCAAAAATTATTTAAATCTCGGCTGAAAAGTCACCTTTTGTCTAATGCTTTCTATATGGTTGGTGAGTTCATGGACCACCATCATGGGAATTTATAGAATGCCCGGTCACTCCAGCACTTTGGTGACAAATTCATGCTTTCTCTCAATTAAGAATTAAAATCTCTAACACATGTTTAGCCCTGCTAAAGATTTTAACCAACTTAATAAGCCTTAAGCTAACTATTAATAAGCTTTATAGCCTTAACTAGCTTTAACTAATTTGACGCTATTTATTGTACCTTTGTACATTTACAAATAAAGCATTTTGAATTGAACTGAATTGAATAAGTTCTATGCTCGTTCCTCTTATTATCGATACGGCGACCACTCATTGGCTGCTATCAGCGTGGACATTCTTAGAGAAGTCTGGGGTGTCCATGTTGGGTGATAATCAGTGTCCGGATGTTGTCTAGAGGAGAGAACTGAGTATTAGGCTTGTCAGCTGAAAATCAGACCAATACTACGTGGTTCGGATTCCACATAAAGCTGAAGGTCCCTTAGTTGCCCAGGCTATTGCGTTATTAATAAATGGCCCTTTCTGAGGAACAGTCAAACTCAGTTCGTAACCAGACTACACAGGTCATCCACATTCATCCTACAATCATGTTATTATTCATATTTACCCTAAAATAAGCACAAAGTATTATCAGCATCTCATACCTAAAAATTACAAAAAATGCCTATCTCAATATTTTATAGAATGTGTCAGTTCTGATTAACAAACTCTTCTTTTAGGCAATGTTTTATAAATTAATTACGAGAAAATTATTCAAGTACAAGTTTAGGGTTAGTGGGCAAAATCAGAAGACGGGTTGAAGAAAGGAGCTTAAAAGCTTTACAATGTTTAACATTAAAATATATATATATATATATATATATATATATATATATATATATATATATATAAAACTCCTGAAAAGTCAATAAAATGTTAAAACTATAAGATTGAACCTCTGATTGTTGTTAGCTGAAATACAGACAGCTCATGAGTTTATATATCAACAGGGCAGATAAATTAAGTCATTCAGTAATAAAAAAGCCAGCTGCTTTTTTTTGGTCACAAAAACTTGTTGAAAACTGATTGTTTGAGTTCAATCAAATACCTAAAAATAATTTTTGCTTGCTTTTCTTTAATAATATAAGCCAGTGAATAGATAAGTTATTGGCCGTATTTGAATTACAAGTTTTATTTTCAATAATTCTGTATTAAGGCAAAAGGCCTAAAAACTAGGTCAGTTTTACAGAATTAGGAGGGACAGGAAATCAATCTGTATGATTTTTATATAATTTTTTTATACCATTTTTATATCATGTTCGAATAAATATTCCATTAGTGATATGTACAGTAGCAATCAGAAAAAACACACTCTTGGGAAGTATTTGCAAAAAAAACCAGATTTGATTAAGCAAATGTTTCTAAGTCAATGGTATGTTGATTTCTAAAAATAATGGGACCCGACACATTCTGACGTACAACAGGTGCTCTCTCAACAGACGGCTTCATCTTGTCTGGTGGGCGGCCAGAGAATGTGCACCTAGCGATGTGCTTAATTAATGTTCCCACTTGAGGTGCATCACGAACACAAGGCTTGCAGGGAACACTAACAATGCGTTACACTGACATTCACTAATTACTCATATAATGTTGCCGCCTCTCAACCTTACATTAGCGGTGAAATAAACGTCATTATTTTTGTGCACAGTCATATAAAAGGCTTCATGCTTTTGTGTTCCGTAATTCTTCCAAGGTATTAATTTCTGATAAATGGTTTCTAATTTTGTTTATAAAAAATAACAAAAGTGGGTTTTAAAGAGTCCAACAAAGATTTGCATGTGCTTGTTTATATACATTCCCTTTTAATTTTATAAATTAAAGAAACCAACAATTAAGTCTATTGGATTCTTACTGCCAATTTATAAAAATATAAACAACCTTACAAGGATATTATTTAACTGTCTGGATTGCGCCACCAAACCAGCATCCATACAACCATGCACCCTTCACTCAAATACAATGTTGTACAAAATAACGCATTAAGTGTTAATGTGCGCTTTAAATGTATATCTTTTTAACCCTTCTAGTGGCAGTCATCTAATTTATTGAAGAATTACATGCTTTAAGCATTTCGCTTATAAATTTACAAAACACAAACAAATTGGTAAGACTTAGGTATCGATGTATTCAGGAGATTGTAATTGATATTTAGACGTCAATTTATCGCTATATGATAGTTGTCACGTGATGTAGTTTGTTTTCTTTATTTGTCACTTCACGCGCAGCCATTCCACCTGAGTCACTAAACTGTAGTTATTTGTTTATAGCTTGAAAATGGTTTTATACGTTTCGATAAACTTTATAGTTTCAGAAACAAGATAAAATTTGACTTATAATGGCTATCTCAAATTTTTATATTACAACAGATATATATTCCAAAAACATGGTCCTTCTTTAACATAAACAAATTAAAATTTAAAAATAGAATTTTAATAATTGTTGTAATATAAATATACATTAATTATTTTAATTATTCCTATACTATAACTAATTCTGAAAGTAAACATATATAATAAAACAGATCTTTTTTTAAAAACCTCGGCGCGAAACCTCATAATGTCCTGACACTACAGAGTAAAATTACTGTCACTAGAAGGATTAATTATGCATCAGGTTAGCATCAGTTGGCAAAGAGATGTTACTAAGTAACTTTTGTGGAGATTGTAGGCGATAGGTTCTATGCTCAATCCTCTTAATACTAACACGGCATCTGCTCAATGGTTGCCATCAGCGTGGATACTACTAGAGAAGTCTTGGGGTGTCCATGTTAGGTGGTAGTCAGGGTCTGGATATTGTGTAAGGAAGAGAAATGCATATGAGGTTTGTCAACTAGCTGGAAATCAGACAAATACTATGTCGTTCGATTCCACGTAAAGCTGTACGTCCCTTGCTTGCCCTGGCTATTGGACTATTAGTAAATAATATCTCTTTCTAAGGAATAGTCGACCTTAGTTTATAACAATGACCCCTCATATTCACCCGCATATCTATGATCGGCGTCTTAATGATGAACATTAATAATCACTTAGTGTTATTAACTGTGTTACTTTATGCCTTCAGAATAAAATTCTGTTAAAGAAGACGTAAAATCATGGCTAATTACTTGTAATGTACCAAACTCTATGGATGAAAAGATTGTCTTCTACCTTTAGTGGTGGGTGGAAGGTTCTGTAATGACGGTTCATTGAGATGTGACGGTGTAACAGGGGTGGTGGTAACATCAGGGAGTGAGGTGGCGGGGCGCAACAGCGGCCTCTGTGGAGGGGCAAGAGTTCTAGCAGCTGTTACACTGCCGTGGCCTCCGGCACCAATACTGATCTGTAACCGGGACTGGTAGCCCTGTTAACAAAAATTTAAAGGAACTTTAATTTGAAATATGTCAGACATGACTTGCAGGCAGTTGGTGATGTTTATTAGTTACCGCAACCATGGTGTCGTGATGAGTATGATTTTTATCAATAGTTTAGGTGCAACACTGTAGTAGTAGTAGTAGTAGTAGTAGAAAGTATTGTGATCATCCAAAATAAATTTTTGCAAGTTGGTCTAAAAATCCATTTGAGGATCCCCTGAACCCAAAAACGTGTTTTTTTTCAAAAAAAAAAAAAAAAAAAATTTATGTGTGTCTGTCTGTGTGTATGTGCAGTTCACATGAGACCAAATGGTTGGATCAATTTTTATGAAATTAGGTATGTATGTATATTTAGCCAATATCTCCCGACCATTTTTTTACTCTTTTGAAATTTTAGTTTTTTTTATTTTTATGGAGAAAAAACATATAGATATGGAATTTTCTCAAATACAACTTGAAAGATTTTGATTACATTTTCAGGAAATATGTGAATTACAATTTAAAATATTTTAGTTAAAACCCAATGTCCCTAAATACGAGGGGTATCCAAAAAGTAAGTTTCCATTAATTATGAAAAAGTTAAAAAGACTCAAAAAATAACTGAAACACATTTATTCAACTTTTTACATCATACCTTATTTTTCTACATAGTTACCATCCCTTTCTAAACACTCTTGGTATCTAGGAAGTAGTTTTTTTATTCCAGCATCACAAAATTCACCCGCCAAATTTTTAAGCCAAGTATCCACCTCATTTTGAAGGTCATCGCTGTTGGCAAATCGCCGACCGCCAAGGTGTCTTTTGAGCTCCGGAAACAGATGAAAATCGCTAGGCGCAAGATCTGGTGAGTATGGAGGATGACCAAAAACATCCCACTTAAATTTCCTCAAAAGTTCCATTGTTGCACGAGCAGCGTGTGGTCGGGCGTTATCGTGAATAAGCAGAACCGTGCGCGACAAAAGTCCGCGCCGTTTATTCTGTATTGCCCGCCGAAGTCTGGTGAGAACTTCACAATACCTTTCTGCATTTATGGTTTCGCCACGAGGAAGATAGTCAATCAATAACACTCCACGGCAGTCCCAAAAAACTGTAGCCATTACCTTTCCTGCTGACTCAAAAACTTTGGCTTTTTGAGGAGCTGCCTCTCCTTTTTTTTGCCACACCATACTCTGGCGTTTGGTTTCTGGAGTTGAGTGGTGAATCCATGTTTCATCACCAGTGACTATTCTACTGAAAAGGTTTTCATCTTCATCGTCAAACAATCGCAAGAAAGACTGGGCAGCAGCCATTCGTTGTTGTTTATGGGCATCGCTCAATAAGCGAGGCACCCATCTTGCACACACTTTTGCAAGCTGAAGATCTTCTGTCATGATATTGTGCACAGATGACCGGCTAACTTCAAAACTTGACGGCAGTTTACCCATAATTTCATCGAGAGTCACTCGCTTATCATTGTCAATAACTGCTCGTACAGCATTAATGACGTCTGGTTGCCGAGAACTGGCCGGTTGGCCATTACGCTCATCGTCATGAACATTTTCTCTTCCTTCCAAAAACATTGCACGCCAACGACGGACCATCTGAACGGACATAACATGTTCACCATACACTTGACACAACTGACGATGAATTTCAACGGCAGTTACGTTTTTGGCGGTCAAGAAACGAATAACACTACGGACTTCGCAACTGGCGGCAGAACGCAGTGGAGTCTCCATAATGTTTGGGCAGCACCTGACTGAGCAGCGTGACAATGCGCCAGTGACCGGCGCACCTGTTGCCAACCGAACCGCGCTAAATATCCCCGCCCACAGCTGCACGCTGTGTTACGCACGCGTCTTTTTACAGAACAGGGAAACTTACTTTTTGGATACCCCTCGTAGTTTACATTTGTTGTATGGGAAACAAATTTAAAAATACAATTTTTTGAAGCTTTATTTTAACGATTTTGATTAAATTTTCAGTAAAGATGCAAATTATAGTTAAAATATTTTACTTACCACCCCACTTAGTTGGGGCTGGAGGCCGAAGGCCGGAAGCCACAATTCAAGTTGTTGAAGGTTGGTTACATAAAATCTGTGTGATTAATTGAACATCTGTATTTGAAGATTATTTTCTTCCATACTTTTATTTAAATAAAATAAGTGTTTATTTTGTACATTACTAAGAAATGTAATTAATTGAACATCTGTTTTTATTTAGGTGTGTTTTTTACATCCTTTAAATTTCATTTCTTAAGCAATACGACATAACAATGGGAAAGGGAGAAAGTTTGTGCCAGTTACCTGGTACCATTTATTTAAATTTTCTTTCTTTAAACTTTTTTTAATAACTCGCTTCTTGTCAGTCTGTGGATACAAAATGTCAACTGATTCTTAATTAACTTCCCAGTCTCCAATTTTGAAATTCAGCTCAGAACTGCATCACAATGCAGTAGTTTTGAGTTTTAAAACACTCCATTGATAGTGTGCCTCATTTATCTTCAAATGTCAATGTTGATTTCAAAATCAGCTGGTGCTTTAGTGTAAAGTTGCAGTATCAATTAATTATTACTATTTTAACATTTTTACTAAGAGCTTTCATTATCAAAAACTAAGAATTAGCATATTCACTGCGGCGTGGACACAAATAATTTGGCACGAATAGTTTGTGTCTAGACTACTCAAGTCTAGATAAGGTAAAAAATGAAAAAATACAGTATTTTCAATAAGTTTGTTTACTTTTAAAACAAGTTTTTTAAACTTTACTTGCACATATCTGTCCTTTGGCCTACATACACCCACAAACAAAAAAACGCACGCACGCACGAGCGCGCACACACACACACATATATAATTCTCTTTTTCAATTTCAGTATTTTCCTCGAGAGTTAAAATTTTGCATATTTTAAGGCAAGAGAAAAATAATAAAATACTTATATATTGCAAATCGGGCAAGAGAAAAATAATAAAATACTTATATATTGCAAATCGACCTCTTTACTTTCAGTTTCCTAAAAAAATGTATGAAAAAATTGTGACTAACCTCCAAAAAACATAAGCAAATAAACTAATCAATTTGAAATCTATTTAATTTATCAAACTATGTAATCTATGACGATGGCAGCCATCTCATTAACTCATTTAATCACTATTCTGTCAATGAGGGTGAATACACAGTGGGAATTGTATTTGTAGAAATAACATAGGCACATGTATTAAGGAGTACGTAGTGTTTGCTTCACACGTTTCATCTACTAAGCATAGAATACCATGAAATTTTAGCTTACGCTTAGGTTAGGGGTTTTATATAATACTTTCGGCAAGATAACAAAAAAAGTAATATGGATTGTCTATTATTGATTTATTTTTATGTTTACATGATACTGCTTCTTTTTTGGAAAAAAAGTGCATTTGTTCTTACCAGTTAAGTTGAAAACTGACAAAAATATGACAAGGAAAGACAAATTATATGTTCTACCAAATAACATGTATTTATTATATCTGTAATTCTTTTGTACGTTGTAAGTATTTAATAAATTATAAATTTTAAAATATTTATTTTGCTACAACCCAAATAACAACCCAAGACAAAGAAAAACCTATGAATTTGAAAGGGGTCAATTTAAAAATGTAAAAATGGTGACACTATGTATACAATAAACTACAACATTTTAATATAAAGAAAATACACTTGAGATTTGAAAATTGTTAGTGCACAATTACAATACTAGAAATAAAAGTCAAACTATACCCAAATATAAAAAAAAAATCAACATAAATGGGTAATTTTTTTACTGTTTCCAGATAAAGTAAAGAAGGGATGTCATTTTAGTTAATTTAAAACGAGTTTATCGGTTATTTAAATGTTATAGTATTTACATTTTTTAAAAGAGAATAATTAAAAATGGTGTGATTCCAATGGTTTCACACACAATTTTTCTATTTGTTATGTTTATTTGATAAGCTGAAGCCAAATATATTTCGATTACGAACTATATTTCATGCCTACATACTGAGTAAACAGTTAGAAATATATTGCTGACTTAAAATTTTATATTTCATATGCAAGGAATAGAAAAAAGCAAAACTTTTAAATAATCTTTAATTTAATAACTGCTAACCAAATAATTAATTTAAACAGGTGCGATTTAGTTGGTACTGTAACAATAGAATGGCAATATTACCATTGTGGTTATTTTTACCTGCTAACTGCACTTTATAATAAAAATATATTTCCATGCGCAGGTAAGTAAGGAGTTAATACATTTTTTCCTCATTGGTTATAATTAACGTTTTACATACAGTTAGTTACCTGGCGTGGATCATAGGAGCAGCTGGAGTAGGTGAGTCCACCTGCTGTCGAACTGATGTCTATAGGAGGCTGGGGTTCCGTAGATGGAGGGCGCAACGTTAGGTTCACTGAGGTATAGGGACGAGAGGGTTCTGGAAGGGGATGGTAATGTGGTGCGGGTTCCATGTTCACCTTAGTACAGTGTCTCTGAGTAGTCACGTCAACCGTTAGAGGGGGGAAGACAGGAGCTGGGTAATTGCTAGGTGTCACTGGAGCTGAATGTACACTCACTCTAGTCCTCTCGCACTGTCCTGCCGCTACAGCTTCCTCCCCACTAGCACTCTCGCCCTCCTCTTGGTAACGGAGATTACATCTTCCTTTGCTCCAGCATTCGTCGTGAACAGACAACCGAGAAAATGAACCAATGAAATGTTCATCACTCCTTTGATCCCTTGCACTGTTCAGGAATTCTTCAGAAAACTGTTTACACATTCGGCGCGCACTTCCACGTGAACACCGTAAACTGTCCAATGACTGTCGACCTGTAAGCTGACGGTTAAAATCCCACACAGCATCTTCTAATTGTAGTGAATTTGGGCGACATGCCTCGTAGTTGCTTTCTGCGGCCATCTTGCACACACGACCACTGGGGAAACTGTAAGTCTGATTTTCCCTTGACAAAACTGCTTCACATGCCTCCTTGTCGTGAACGTTCTGAAACAATCAACTACAACTTAACTTTCACTGTTACCAAAGATTATGTTACGATTATTAAGAAACTTCATAAATACTATTACAACTAATTTAACTTTTTATTGAGTATCTCTCAATTAATATAATTAAATATTAAACTTTTTTTGTTAAAATAATTTATCAACTTTTACGTAAACAATCAATACATAATAAAACAAGATTTATAGCTCTTGTAACACACTGTAATATTACATCTCGATTTCTGATAACGCATTGAAACAGTTAAAAATTGTTAAAAAAATTCTTAAAAAAAATTTAAATATTTGTACAAGTTTTGAAACAATTTAACTGGTACAGTTAAAAATTAAGACAACTGATATATAAGTTGAAATAATGAAAACATTACTCATGCGTACTTTAACGTAACCAATTTAATATCTATTATGGCACAAGATTTATAGTTATACATTTCTAATTTAACAATAATCAACTGTAATTATGATTCCTACGAGCACTCTGTAAACCTTAAACCGTGGTGGCACGGTGCGGATATAACATTTGAAACATAGCATCAGATAACTGTCATTTTAGTAGACACCTAATACGCTATGATCAAGTTGCGGGTGGGTATCTATGGATTCTACATTAGTTGCTGTTTAAAGTGATATGCATAAATCATCAATCGGTCCATTCTACATTGTGTGTTTGATTAAGTAAAGTTCCAATTCATGAAGACTTCTTTCTTCACCATCTATGCTATGTAATTCATGAAGTTGTAGTGAATATCTTGCAGTAAATTTTTCATGTTTAATACTCAATTATATGTTTTAGCGTATTTATATGTTGATATATTTACTACATACAGCATTTATTTACCAATATATTCTTACATATGGATTATGACACAACGTTGTACATATTTTAAAGCGAGTATGAATAATGATATGTGCGTAGGATGAGTGTGGATGTGTGTAGTCTGGTTACTAACTGACCAACTGTTCCTCAGAAAAGGCAAATTATTAATAGCCCAACAGCCAGAGCAACTAAGGGACCTACAGCTTTATGTGGAATCTAACCACATTAATATACAGAGTGTCTCAGAACCCTCTGATAAGCTCTCTTGGTTTTTGTTTCTGGTTCATTTATAATCACAAATATCATATTTGAAGTGTCCAAAACACCAAGGTTATCTTTGCAGCCACTATTTTTGTTATTTTTAAATTTATATTAAAAAAAAGTGTTAAATAAAAAGCTGGAATGTTGTATGTTCCTTTATAATTTTATATTTTATTTGTATTGGTATATGTAAACAATTCAAATAAATTTATAAAATTAACATCCATTTGGAGAAAAATTATTGATTTTTCCTTGGCAAAAGTTTAAAATGGAGCCATTTAAAATTTTAAATCCTAAATAGATCATAAACCAATAATTATACTAAATTTTTTATCGAATTAAATTACAAATTCAGTGATACAACATTTTGAAAAATAACAAAGAAAAATAATCTAAGTGACAGACAGTATGTAAAATGCAATATGCCAGTACAATGTGCAACACATGTAACAGATGATAATAATAAAGTTATTTGTTATAGTCTTAATCAGATGTATACATAAACTTTATTGTTGTACTAATAAACTGATTAAAAAATCCTAAATTTATATTTTCTTTAAGACACCAACCATCAAGATATGGAAGTATGCATTTGGATTTCTAATGAATTTGATGAGCATAGATGAGCGAATGCAGTCACTGTTACAAACTAAGGCCAACTATTCCTTAGAAAGTAACAGTGAATTAGAGTTATGAGAAATGAACAGCCAGTGGTTATCAGCTGATCTCTTTCAAATTTGTTCTGACTCTGATTGGGATCGAACTTAGAACATTTAGCTTAATCTTAGATAAGAGACGCCGACACAACTGTGCGTATTTTAAGGCGAATATGAATGATTACTTTAGTGTAGGATGAGTGTGGATGACCTGAGTTGTCTTGTTACTGAGTTTGACTTGGCTCACAATGACCCATTAACCCTAGAACCGCTATGCGTCTCGATCGAGATCCATTTACATACATTTAGCTCAACCGCTAACGTCTCGATCGAGACGCATTATGTAGTGCATTGTTTATTTTATTATTGCGCCGACACAGCGCACATTTATACTTACTATGATATATTATTTTTTCTACGAAAACTATAGAGTAATAATCATTCATAGTTAAGTTATTTTCGTTTCTCTTCAGCCCCAGAAGTTGAAGTAGATGCTGATGACCCGCAATAATTACATTGTGACATTCTTGTACATAGCGAACATTTTTTATAATATTATATGTGTTATTAGTTAATAAGTGTATATATTTTCAATCTAAAACACATTTTGAACAATTTTGCTATCTTGATTTTTTAATTAGACTAAAGGATAAGGATCCAACAAGTGTGTGAAAATAAAAAATGTTTTCAAAAAAAAATTTTTTTAATATATTTTGGAGCAGAAGAACAACATGGATTTTTTGGTAAGTTTGATTTTTACATAATATTGTTACTTGTATTTTACTGAAAATAATGATATATGACACTTAGTATATAATGTTATTTATGTATTTTTTATAAATTTTTAGAAAAATCCTTGCGAATTCGCCTTTAAGAGCTTAGCGGTTGAGACAAAAAGACTCACCGGTTATAGGGTTAATAGCCTAATAATAAGAGGCTTCCTAAAAGAGAGATCCAAAGTTGTAGAGATTCAGCATACTACATTTGGCCTCATTAGTGTGTACACATCAGCCCCCAAATCAGTCAAAAGAGGAGTCCCACAGGGACCCGTGTTGGGACCCATTCTATTCATTTTATTAACTAACGACTTCCCAGCTCAAATTCAAAACTACAGCACCAGCTTTATTATGTATGTAGACGATGAGACCCTCCTAATAAAAAATTAAACGTCCCAGGAATTATATAACAACTCTGTTGCATCTCTGCAAAATGCCATAATATATAGCAAACAAAATGATCTAGCAATTAACCCTGACAAGACAACACAAATGCATTTCAGCAGGAAAAAAGTCATACCCACTAGTATTCCCAACATAACAGTGGTGGACTAGACTAGGTTTCTAGGAATAACCCTTGATAACGGGCTCACATGGACACATCATGTAAACAACATCTGTAAAAATATCAGCACAGGTGTCTATGTCGTTAAACGCATACAATGGATTGGCACTCTGGAAGCAGCGAAAATGGCTTATTACGCTCTGGTAGAGTCACACATTAGATATGGACTTATAATTTGGGGAGGAACCTCAGGAAACCTCAAAAGAGTGCTCGTACTACAAAAGAAGGCAATTAGGACCATGGCAAACCTGGAACCCCTACAAAGCTGCCGACGAGCCTACCAGAATCTACGCATCCTCACAGTACCTGCACTCTACATCTACGAAGCCATATTACATATCGACAAACAGCATTCGCAGACTCACACAGACCTTCACAGCTACCCAACACGCCACGCCTCCAGACTGATCCTACCCCAACACAGAACAGCCCTCTACGAGAAAAAACCAACATATGTAGGCTGCAAGCTGAAAAACCTCCTTCCAGAACACATACAGAACCTAACTGGAAATAGACTGAAGAACTTACTTCGAGAATTCTTGCTGGACAACCCAGTATATACTGTGGAGGAGTTCCTAGAAATCGTGAACAACAGATCTCATTGACACTATAATTTATTATTGACAAATTAATGTTCTTTATTGTTCATGTAATATAAATAAATAAAATAAAATAAGGGCAACAAAGGGTCCCTAAGCTTTATGTAGAATCTGAACCATATAGTATTGGTCTGATTTTCTGCTAATGGATTAGTCTGAAACTTAGTTCTCTCTCCAGCATTCGGATACTGACTACCACTCAAAATGGACACCCCAGACTTCTCTAGTAGTGTCCATGCCGATAGCAACCATTGAGCAGATGCCTTGTCAGTTTAAGAGGACTGAGCATAGAACCTATCACCTACAATCTCTACAACACTTTCTCCCTTAGTTAGGTTATAGTACTGTGCCACTAGTGCTGACAGAAGCTTTAACCTAATACGCTATAAACCAACTTATAGTTTTCTTAATATTTAGCTTTTGCCACAGACATCCACGCAGAACACATACTGTATTTATAATCTAGAGAATATACAATACCAGCTAATCTATATATATAAAAGCCATTTACCACTCATCACGATTTCTCCAAAACTATAAGTCCGACTGACTTGAAATTTGTACATAGGTTTATTTTAGCTCCTAGAAGCTTACTAAGAAAGGATTTTCCTCTCCAATCTTAAGACTCCGTCCCACTGGCCTCTGAAATTACCATGGTATTCTTATACAGCTATGTAATGGATTGTTTTATTTGATTAACAGCTGTTAAAGAAAACAAATTGAATAAAATTGAGGTAGGCTAAACTTAAAAATTAAAAATCTAAATAAATCGGATATTAGATTAAATAACTGTTATTAAAAAGCAAAGTATTTAGTTTGATTTTCTTTAAGTGATTTTTTAATGTTCTTGAATTTGTTGGAACTTTTACTTATATTTTGATTGCATGTCTTCAAACTCAATATTGTGACCGGCGAAGTGGGCGGGTACAATTAGTTTTGTATATTAATTATATTGCTTGAATATACAAATATATAATTTACAGTAACGTACAGGGTGGGCAAAGAGTCCCGTACCATCCTTGTATTTTTAAAAATAAACAAGATGGGAATTAGAGTCTTTTACAATCTCTTTAGGTATTGGGTAGCTACTTTAAGGTACAATTGGTAATCATCTCACTCTAATAGGGGACGTCCTATCGAGGGTATCATCAATATTCTTAATTAAAGCCTATGGCTTGTGATACATCATTTTAAAGGTTATACTTTAACAAACTGAATGCCACAAATCCCATCTCTATGGAGTCACCCTATCAGGAATTAGAGTAATTTGAAAATTTAAATTTTAAATATTCAAAGTGCTCTATTTTCTGATAGGTTGGTCCCTCAGAGATGCAGTTTGTGGCATTCAAATTAATAACATATGACCTTTAAAATGATGTATTACTAGACAGGATTCTTAAATAAATATTGATGATTTCCATAACTAAAGGTAGCATGATTTTTTTCTATCTAATTTTATAACTAATACTACATTTCTTTAAAGGCCATATGTTACGGATTTGAATGCCACAAACTGCATCTCTGAGGGACCCCTCTATCAGAAAATAGAGCACTTTTAATATTAAAAATTTAAATGTTCAAATTGATCTAATTCTTGATAGGGTGACTTCATAGAGATGGGATTTGCAGCGTTATACTCTACTAATAAAGACCTTTAATTTGATGTACTATTCGACCTATGCTCCCAATTAAGATTTCCTTCTGACTGATTGTGGGCCATCCCCTGAACATAAAAAAAAAAAAAAAAAAACTGTAGTTACTTCAATAAATAGATTTATAGATGCAGTTATGATGCTACCTTAAAGTTTTATTTCTTAACCTGTAATTGTTCGGAAATTATTAAGGCCGTGCGGGACTTTTTCCCTACCCCGTATGAAGAATGTATTCAGAGCAGGTGCCATAACAAATTGATCCATTGCTCCCAGGTAACACAAACAATGTGCAGCTGTGAGAAATGGATTGAGTGAGAACCCAAGACGTGGTGAGTTGTGCTTGTTTGGTCTAGGAATAGCTTGCTTTATTTCAATAAACAAACAACCAGCGAGACAACATACAGCTTGTTGAGGTATTGCAGTTCCCTGATTTCCGCACAATTAACTATCTTCTTTTTAAAACAACAAATGTTTAATAGTAATTTAAAATATCTGCTAAAAACTATACATTTTTCCTGAGTAAAAGAGAGAAATAGCTATCATTAAAACATTAATGTTCTTTTTATAAAAAATATTCATACAATTTACAATGTTTAAAAATATATTTACTGTATTTTGTATTTAAAACGTTATTAGTATATTTATAAATGAAGTTGTTTTCTTGTTTTTTTTTTTTTTTGCGTTTTGTCCCTTATTTCTTTATCCTCTTCCTAAAAGTTTGTCCTAAAAGCATTAGTACACCACCATTCATTCAATCTTCATAAAACTTTGGGAAGTTATGTTTTTGCCAGGGAAAGCTTTAAGCATCGTTTTATTTGATACAGACTTGGGGCTCCAACCTAATGTCAATGGTAATCTAATCAAGTTATTTCATTTACCTAATGAATCATCAGCTGTTATAAAACCAAATTAAATTAAAATTTCTGTTATCGGCAGAATAATAACAATGGGTGTTTATACTAAAAAATATATGGCAACATTAGTAAAGTGAGTGAGCTGCTGTAAATAAATTTATATATTGTAATTTTACTTGATTCAGTTTTCCAACTAATAACTGGTCACAAGAAACAAATATTGTTCTAAAAGATGTATTATTAACCAATCTTATATGAAGTGGAAACATGGACATCCTTGTACTTATTTGTCAAAGTTAACATATGGCAGATCATGATAACCCCTTCCCTACTAGGAGATATCACAGGCATTCAATGAAAATATGATACATATTGATTTTTGTAAGAAATCATCTCTTGCTCCACAAATCTCACTGTGATGATCAACTTCGTTTATTTATCTATTATTTTTTATACATACTCAAAATATACTATTTGGCACTTGATAAATATATTTTAAATGGAAAAAGTATTTAGAGGACAAGAGGTGATTTGACTAGAGATTTTTAAGAGAAATAAGAGAAGATTTGCGGAAGAGACAGAATAAGGAAAAAAAATAACCAGAGAAAGATTGAAAATAATGATGTTGTCTTCGGCAATGAAAGGCCTTATTATAAAAATTACAATATGTGTATTTTTACACTGTGTTTATTTCTACAAATTACATAATTTTTTAAGAGCTTTAAAAAATGAATTTTTAATTTATCACAGGCAGATATAATAATATATCTAACTGCAAAAATTAACCAAAAAAACATTATTTTTAGGCTTTCAATGAGTTGTTTTTATGTTTGTCATTTTCATATTTTATTTATTTCTGTAATATTCTTATCCAACAATTGCTACTAGCAAGACTAATACTCTAAATAATTTTACCAAATACCTCTAAAGATACTTTAAAGAACACTGGTAACAGTTATTTTTTCCAAAAAAGTTGCATCAGTCTCAAGGGTATTATCCAGGTGCCCAGTTAAGCGCACCAAGGAATTTAGTGAAAGATTTGATCACAACTGTCACTAGGAATAGCTAATAGCCAACCTAACAAACACATAAACAATGTGTTCCCATACCCTCTCTCTTCCTCACTGCGCCCACGTGCTTTGCCCGCAAATTGTACAAAAGTAAATAACTTCCTCATTTAAAATAAGCAATCAGGTTTTTTAATATTATTGTACACTAATAATACTAAAAAAAATCTGATTGCTAATACTTAAAAATAATATAATAAACTTATTGTTCATTAGTTAGACTCCGATCGTAGAGGTATGGGCGAATATGAGGAGCAAATGAGTGTGATGAGTGTAGATGAACGAGTGTAGTCATTGTTACTAAGATCAACTATTCTTTAAAAAAGAGCTATTTTTTATCCACCTACAGCCTTACGTGGAATCCAAACCACTTAGTATTAGCATTTATTTTATACACAAATAGATTTTCATCCAATGTTAAATGTTGAGTCTCAAAATATCAGCTGTTTTTGTGGTCCTTTGTGGAGCGCTAGTGTAGTCCCATGTAAATGTGATGCAGTTTAAACCAGCTGTGGCACAAATATTCCTATTAGATGTAATATCTATTGTAGGTGTATATAATCAAGGGTATTAAGTCTGATTTTCAGCTATTTGACAAGACTGATACTTACTACTCTTCCCTATACAACATCCGTTCCCTGACTAATTCAACAACACGCACCCCCCAAAAATTCTCTAGTAGTTTCCACATCGATGGCAACCATTGAGCGGACGCCATGTTGGTATTAAAAGGACTGAGCATAGGACCTATTGCCTAAAATCTCCATGGCACTTTGTCATCAAGTAGCTGGGTTACAGCACTGCACCAACAGTTAATAACTTTTGGCCAACAAGTGCCGATAGTTAATAACTTTTTAAGCCAAAAATAATTATACAGATTTCAAATCCAAATATGTACAGATATCATATTAAAAAAAATAATTGGCCACACTTTAAACAAATTTATTTTAGTTTTACTTTAAAATAATAGATAGTATTTCAATTAGTATTATACATGTTGGTACATATACAGTACAAGTAAACATCACACAAAACAAATTTATTACAATTTAAGCACAAAATGCACAAATATTATGGTGATCGGTTTCGGTGAACCACGCTCACCTTCCTCAGACCAGTGAGATTCACATAGAACCCCTCTGCATTCAGTGAATCCCTCTGGCCTGAGGAAGATGAGCAGGTTCACCGAAATCGATCTTCATAATATTTGTGCATTTTGTACTTGTATTGTAATATATTTGTGCATTTTTTTGCTTATATTGTAATAAATTTGTGTCGTGTGACGTTTACTTGTACTGTTTTAAAATAATACCTTGGATGGTTAGTAACTTCTGTCCACTTTCTCAAAATGTTAATAAAATATATCTCACAGTTTGCTAATGAGTAATATACCTAAAAAGGCTAAATTAGCTAGCTACTTTAGGTAGCAAGAAATTTTTTTGAATTTTTTTCTCGACACATGTACAGCTAGAAGACACATGTACAACAAATACATAAGAAAACTAACACTTAAATTCAAACAAAAATTTAAAAAATAATTTTTTATCAATCATATTTACATATAGAACAGAATAGAAAGTTCTAAGTAATTTGCAACTTGAATTCATCTAGTTTTATATTCATATTGCTTGATACATTTGAACAGATACTCCAAATATGTCACATATGTCCAATCTGCCTTCACTTTTTAAATATCAAAATATTTTGATTGCAAATATTTTGTATGTTCCAAAATAATGATAGTGATATAAGTACAAAATACGGTATTTTCATTTTAAAAAACAATCAATATTAAATCATAAATTTCAATAACGTCGCATTAACATTGCCGCATATTCATTAACACAACAAACAAGTTAGAATAGATTTTCGTAACTGATCTCAAAGGAGCTTCCTTGATAACAGATTATGAAATTTTGCTCTCGTACCTGATAATATTATGCCAAGCTCAATAAATACCAAAGAATGCTTTAACTATATACTTCAATGATTATTCTTTAATGGTTTTTTTTAGACTTTCAAAAAAAGCTTTTAAAAAACCAGTGCAAATTACCTTTTTCATTTCATTTTAACCGATAGTGATATTTTAGCACAAGAAACACATGATTACATGGCACGGCACGACAGACACAGTTGGCTAGAGGGCCACTGGCAGGCAACTGTCCGTCGCGCGGGCGGCCCTTGGCACTCCGCCACACTAATGTTTACATTCCTCTCCACCGGCTATTGTTCATGCTCATCAGCTGACTGACAACATGTGTTCGCTACCTTCCCCTTAGATCAGGTTACAAATGTCTGCCGTGACACTTGTTGTTTCAACAGCTACAACAATGTCAATCTACCATTGTTGAGATCTGAACATTTCCATACCATAAAAATAAACAAATATTTTTATTTTACGTTTAATAAATGATTTTCAAACAAAAAAAAACAAACACCCCTCAAAGCTGCTCTGTGTGCTCTAAAGAGTATTTTAAATTTCATATCAAAACACTTTTATTGATATACATGAGATATATTGACAAGGAAATAAGGTTTTTTATGGACATCTAACGTCATTGAAGTTGGCAAATTATGTTTTATCTTTTTGTTGGGGCGCGAAAGGGTGCACTTAGTCTTTTCCCGCTTCTTTTCCTAAAGAGTGGGGGAGTCTAAAAAACAACCCCTTTCGGTCAGTCGCAGCGTACCGGCCGATGGACTCAGACGTACATTTTACAACACATTCTTTCTGTACACACACAGTACAGTTGTTTACGCCGGCATTATCAGTTACATTATTACACAGTCATATTTGTATCACATAGTTAACAATAAACATTACATTTTCTTCAAGTACATACTTAGTGATTATTCTGCCCGCACCTAATACCTCACCTAATACCTCACCTAACACCTCAAAAAAAAAAAAAACGCGTTAAGGACACACCGGCACGTACATAAAATTGGTCCTCCGGGTCGGATCGACTTGCGATCTGTGACTTACATCTACAAGTGCCATTGGAATATTGGATTATAGTGTATAGTGGGTTTCAGTGTGTGCAGGAAAGCTAAGTTTTTTAGCTGGAAGTTGTACAGTTTGGAGTGTCGAGTGCGGAGAGAGCAGCGATCCTTTCTTCAAGAACAATTCAATACCCTACCCTTCTTGGACCTTCGATTAGACACGGCTCTTGTGAAGATAGACCCACGCCTTGCCCTTGGAGAGAGTTGGCGCGAAGAGTCCACCAGCCCTCAACGACAACAAGATAACCCAAGGATCCCTCCATTCATCCCGCAAGCAGCCAGAATCAACAATTTTATGTACGCGCCGGTGTGTCCTTAACGCGTTTTTTTTTTTTTTTTGAGGTGTTAGGTGAGGTATTAGGTGCGGGCAGAATAATCACTAAGTATGTACTTGAAGAAAATGTAATGTTTATTGTTAACTAAGTTATGTGATACAAATATGACTGTGAAATAATGTAACTGATAATGCCGGCGTAAAAAACTGCTATAAATATATCAAACATTCCAAGGCCTTTCGAAAAACAAAGTTTCCATCTTCTGACTTTACACAAACAAAATTATTGTTTACATTATTAAATAGTTTGAAAAAGCATATAGTAAAAAAATATAAAACATATTAAATAAATTAAATAAGAAAATGAAAGTTAAATAAAATATATATAAGTATATAAAAATTATATAAATTTAAAATAATAGTAGTGAGTTTTCAAATGTTTCCGATTCTATCAATAAACCAAATAAATGCATTCTATCCAACCATAAAATTTACTTATGGAATTTAAAACAATATTCCATACCCTTTTGAGACATCCTTGTTCAAAGAAACCAAATATATGGTCATATTGAATTCGACATTTATAAAAAAAATTAAGATTCATACCAACTGATTCATTCCATACAGCATCTCAAAAAATAGCTACATACCATTCTTTAATTTATAGTTTATTTAATACACCTTTATCTACTACAAATTTTAATAAATAAATTACAAAAATCAAAGAAACCGCAATTATTAATGAACAGAATCCTAATATGATTATAAGAATGATAAATAAGAAAAGATAGAAAATTGAAAAACAAAACCGAGCAACACTATTACCTCGTCGTAAATTTATTATCCATATAGTGTGAGAATTTTCATATTTTTGAAAAAGATTTTAACTGATAGACCATATTTTAATTTGTTCATGATTCTTATGATGCTTTTTTGTAGTTTAAGGAGTTGATCAAGATTTTGTTTACTGGTTGTGCCATATAAGCAAATACCATAAGAAATGTGTATGTATATATGCATTATAAATGGTTTTTAATGTTTTAATATTACATAAAAATTACATTATATAAAGTGCATATATTCCTTAATTTAATTTAGAAAACACTTTTTTATGTGTTGTTCCAAGTAAAATTTTGGTTGATTTTCAAACCAAGGAAATTAGTGCTGTTTTGTTTTTCAATATTTTATTATTAAATATTATATTATTTGGTATGTCTATCTTATTGTTTTGTATAGTTTTAAAAGATATTAATTTAGTGTTTTCAATACTTATTTTTATTTTTAAAATGTATAATGTTTGTTGGATTAAATCTTTTATAGATATTTAAACTCATTTACATATTATTTTATTGATATTTTTAAATCAGAGCCATCTGTATATAAGCATCAGTTATTGTGTAGGATATTTTTAAGAGATAGTCTTAAGTTTTTTTATGTAACAAATAAATAAAATTGGTCCTAATATTGATCCTTGAGGGACACCAAATTGGATTTGTTGTAAATTTGAATGAAATGTTCTCAATTTATTGTTTTGAATCTGTGATAACTCTACAATTTGAAATCTATTCTCGAAATATGATTTAAACCATTCCAAAGTATATTTGTGTACTCCAAGAATTTTTAATTTATTTATTAATATGGAATGGTCAACCCTGTCAAATGCCTTTGACAGGTCCATTAAGACTCCTACTGTGTGTTCATTTTTATTGGTGGAATCAATTATTGAATCTAACAAACTTTGTTTTATATTGTCCTGCCAGCTGTAAGTCTTTAGAGTTGTTTGGTGAATTATATGTTCTCTCCATCTATCTCTCTCCTTTATGATTTGTTCTGCTAAACTACCTGCATGCTGCAACACATTTGGCCAGTCTTCTTGTTTGTCAACTTTAATTTACTGTCTTGTTTGTTTAACATAATTGCTACCGTTGCTCTGCTCCTTGCATAAGTTAGGTACCAGAACAAATTCAGCATCCAATGATGGATCATCTTCAAAATTCCAACCTTTATACATTTACAACTACATAACTTGCTCCACATCAACACGTCTTTTTAAATCATAACAGTAAACATAAATTGAGTAAATTTTTATGAAAAGACTAATTTTAACTGGTCTAAAAAATATTTATAAGGTACATACAATATTTTATATTATTCCATACAGCACTAAACTTAATTTAAAGAACTTAATTTTCAAAGATGTTAGCCTTTCTGAAAATATTTCTCAATGACATAAAACTAATTTTAAAATTGTTGTTATATTGTAAGTTAAAGATTTAAGTAACCAATACAATTAAAAAATATAATTGTCTATTGTGTGAAATGGACTATGATTATTTATAATGATTATTTTACAAGTTCTGTCAGAGAAATTAGTCATAGTATTGATAGGGATTCAGTTAATGCAATGGAATTACTTAAAAATAATGGTACTGTTATAGAAAGTCAGAGTGAGCAATATTTTAGTTTCTTAGAAGTAACACCTGATTTAGTTTTATCTAGTGTAAAAAAATTCAAGCTGTCAGAAAGTAGACGTGTATGACACTTATAACACACATATCTTGTAACTTAGTTAAGAAAATAATTCACTCCATTGTTTACCCTTTAACCTTTTGTATTAATAATGTTTAAGTGAAGGGTTTTTTCCATCGGAACTCAAAATATCTAGAGCTGTACCAGTATTTAAAAAGGGAAATAGAGACTCTCCTTCAGGATATAAGCCTATCTCTATTATTCCAGTATTTGAAAAAATATTTGAAGCAATTATATATTCTCAGTTACATAGGTACTTTGATAATCATAAAATGTTAAGCAATTCGCAATTTAGTTTCAGGAAGAATAGATCCACAATCGATACAATTGACAATACGTTAAAACTTATATATAAAGTTTTAGAAGACAAAGGACTTGCTCAGGGCACTTTTTGTGATCTGAGTAAGGCATTTGACTGTGTTGAACATGAATTACTTTTAAATAAATTGGAATATTATGGGATTAAAAACTGAAGTCATATTTAATTAACAGACAGCAGGTTGTTTCTGTTGGAAAAAACAGGCTGAAGTAAAAACAGGTGTTTCCCAGGGTTCAGTGCTCGGTCCATTTTTATTTCTAATTAGGATCAATGACCTTCCAGCTAATATAGGTTCCCAAGTAGTGTTATATGCTGATAATACAACTTTCCTAAATTGTAGCAATGACATAAAAAATTTAGAGACTAATATACAACACAATGACAAAAGCATCTGAATGGTTTAGGGCTAATCGCTTCCTCCTTAATGAGGAAAAAACTCAAACCTTACAATTTAATCTAAAAGATAGGGGTAATGTAATTCCAAGCATTTCAACTAGTATTAAGTTTTTAGGTATCTAAATTGATAGTAAACTGACATGGGACAGCATATAATATATATTAGTAGTAAGTTATCTAGTTATTTATTTGTTAAAAAGTATTAAGGTTTGTGTGCCTGATAACTTTGTTCGTCATCATACTTTGCATTCTTCCAGAGTATTATTATGTACGGTATAATAGTGTGGGGTAACTCTTGTCGTGTACATAATATCTTATTGCTACAGAAAAGGGGTGTTAAAGTAATATCTGGTTCTTCCTATATGGAACACTGTAAAAATTTGTTTGTTCAACTCGGAATACTAACAGTAATTAATCTTTACATATATTCTGTTTTACTATACACTAAAAATAAATTTGACACATTTCAACTTCCGAGCAGGAACAATAGTGAGTGAACTCCATTACAAAGTGTAAATACAGCATGTAAATAAAAAAAAAGTACTTTATTAGTACTTATTTTTACTTATTTTACTTACTTTTGTATGAATAGAGCAATAAAAGTATGCTCAAAATTATTTTGTATGCTCAATTGCCCTTGGTTTGTTTTTTGTTTGTTTGTAAAACACTATTACTAAACTACTGATATTATGAGATGAATAAAAATGTGTTTTTAATTGAATGCTGAAAAAAGAAGAAGAAATATAGAATCCAAACATGTAAGTAGAACTTTTCTATGTTTAATGGTTTTAAATCTATGAACTTTAAAAAGTACCACAAATGGCCAGCATTCTTCAAATGGCTCCCGTAGTACGGATCAGCATTCAAAGTGTTAAGAATCTGCTATACCTGTCGCCATATTGGATTAGACTCATCACAAGACCAATGTTGAATCCAAACAAAGATAACAGCTTTACTTATGAACAAACATTTATTAACTTTCCTTTTTTTAAAGAAAACACTAATTGTTTAGAGCCCCTTGAAATCAGATTTTCATTTTATCCATTGATTTATTTGTTTTATACCCATAAATATTGTTTTAATTTCATATATAGAAAAAATTAAACTAAAATAGTTAGATAAAATCTACCTCAAAGGGCATCAGTCTCACACTTGTCGGTGAAATGCATGTTATAATTTGAAATACGTATGGTGAAAAATCCAAGAGTCAAACATTTTAACCCTTTGAGGAGTAATCACGTCATATGACGTGACACTTACGATGTCCATAAGGAGTAGTGTAAATTTTACTAAAAATGCGTTTGGGAGTAAAAAATAAAATTGCACAATTTAAACAAAATTGTTATTATTTATTCATATAAATGCATATGAGAATATTTACATAGAATGATTTTTTTATGTTTCGTACTTTTTTTGTTTAGTACTTTTTTTATAGTATGAAAAAGTTCAAAACAAGGATCAATGCATAAGGCGACTTGGCAGTCTGGACATTCGTAAGAAGTGTCTTTTCGTTTTTTAGGATTTTGTGATGAGTTTGCACAAACATAACACTGCCTTTGTATTTTCCTTTTACGTTCTTGATTATTATGGTAGAGATTTTATGAAGTGCCGTTCAGTCAATCGGAGCGGGTGCTTATCGCCCGTCAAGCAGCGTGGGATTGCCGGTTGTTTCTCTTTCGGTGTGTAGTGAGTTTCAAGGACTTTCATTCTTTCAGCAATATTCATTTACTGCCTGCCTAATTTCCTCACTTCGTAGTAATCTATCTCGATCTAAGTCCATTTTGATAATAAACTGTACACTATTTTATTTACACTTATACAATATTGTATGAATAAAACACTATACACTACTAAAACATATATACACTATATACAATAAAGCCTTGTGAAAACATAAATAATACTTGATAACCACACCGTAACAATTACAAAACACGTCCAAGAAATAGAAGTTAGTAGCAAGTGACAGTGACTATTATTAGATGAGTGACAGTAGTAGGGGGAAAAGCGCGCGAATAATTACTATAGGTGAAATAAAAGCGGCAGTATGACGTCACTAATCGACCTAGCAGGGGCCGTTAGATGCAAACACATGAGTAATAACAGCTGCGATGCGTCTTCATATTCCTGGAAACATTATTTGTACGAACTCCATAACGTAGCAGCACAAACGTGGCCATATGGTCTGTCACGTCATATGACGTGGTGACTTCTTTGGGCCATTATCGTCGACCATGTCATTTGACGTGGTTACTCAAAACTGCACATAGTGCGCATTCTTCAAAGGGTTAAAATGAAGTAATGTCAACCACAAAAATTGAGCATCAGCATTAGAGAAGAGAGAGAGTCAACTGTAATGAATGTTTGAACCACACAATAGTCGGCACTGGTGGCGCAGTGCTGTAACTCAGCTACTTGGGGACAAAGTGTTTGGGAGATTGTAGGCGATAGGTTCCATGCTCGGTCCTCTTAATACCGACACGGCGTCCGCCCAATGGTTGTCATCAATATAGACACTACTAGAGAAGTCTGGAGTGTCCGTGTGAAATGGTAGTCAAGGTTCGAGTGTTGTGTAGGGAAGAGAACTAAGTGTCAAATTTGTCAGTTAGCTGAAAATTAGACCAACACTCCGTGGTTCGGATTCCACGTAAAGCTGTAGGGCCCATAGTTGCCCTGGCTATTGGGCTATTAATAAATAGTCCTTTCTGAGCTAAGTCGAACTCAGATAGTAACAATGACTACACTCGTTCATCTACACTCATTCACTCCTCATATTCATCCATATCTCTACGATCGGCGTCTTAGAGATGAATAATGAATAATAGTTTGAAGGCAGACGACAACCGGTCTTCTGATAGTCAACAAAGTGTCAAGCAGTTCCAAAATCAACACCAAATATAAGGCTGGTGACTCGAGTGTGACAACGTTATTCACTGGAGAAGACTGTTAAACACTTAATCTGTATTAGTTCAAAAATATAATGTCGTCACTGGGCTTTTTGGTAAAAACAAATATAGAAACACTTTTACAACAACGTTATTTTTTCTATAGATAATTTTATAATTGAGTTTTTTTTTTGCTAATTGTGTTCCACAAAATATCATTTTTGATCAGAATAACTTACTTGGAACCATTAAATAGTACAGAAATAATATTGTTCAAATTAGTTACTTTGAAATTCTTAAAATGATTACTCTGGAAAGGATAAATCTTTCGAAGTCCGGTTTGCGGCAATTAATTTCTCTTAAATAGACCTTTCATTTGATACCAAACTCGAACTATGATACAATGAAGATTTTCGTTCAACTTCTCGTGGGCCGTCACCCAGAAAAGATGAAATGTCGCTAATGGCGTCAAAAAGTATGTCCTTTGTAACCATGATTATGTACAAGATTTCACTTTTACAAGTGAAGTTATACAAAAGTTGTGAAAGCATTTCCATATTTTTTCCACTCTGTATAAATGACTATATTTTAAATAAATTGTAAGAATCTGGATTTGACTGAAATAAGAAAGTTCTTTGTAAAATAATGTGATTAGGTCAGTACTATAATTGTACACAACAAATTTTTATTGTTTTGGTATTTTCAAAGTTAAATTAATTTTAAAGGGCTTTAATTGTTAGGCGTTTATTTATTAATATCACTTCCTAACCAAAAACCTACTTGGTAACAAAAGACCAAACTTTTTCGTCCACAACAAATATAATTTAGTATCCATTTTCGACTTAACATTTTAGTAAAAACTCTAAACTATTCTTTTATTTATAACCGAATATATGTAATATCTAATAAAAATTCAAGTTTTAAAAGTTTAAGACTTAATTCAGCTACTTCATATTATCCCCTTTTGCCAGTAATTTATATCACATTAACATATTCCCCGCTACCCAAAATAGTAACAGGAAGAAAGTAATGAGGAGCAGAGGTTACTGAAAAAACTTTTAAAACAAGTGCTGACAGCATGAATGACGATATACATGGTAGGTTAGGAATGCAACAAAGGTGATGCTGATCAATCACGAGGGGAGGAGTGGGGGGTCAGTGGGGGCGGGGAGGAGGGCAGCCCACCTTGCAGTGCAAATAGAACGAAGCCTCCTTCTCCCCCCACACACCGACTGCTGTGGGTGGACATCAGTATTTACAGCTCTTACAACACGTCATATAATTAGTTTCTATTCACGCAAATTATAAACACTATTTTTGAGAGACTTTCCGTCACGGCCAGACCGTCGGTCCATTGGCAGAATAATTGGTACAAACTTTCACATGATAATCATAAACTTGAGTAACATTTTAAATGTTCAATCACAATTTTTTTAATTTAAACCATTACTAGTTGTGACTTAAACCATAAAAATTAAAGTCAGAAAACTAGTGAATGACAGTAACAATAACACTATAATCTTACATAACAGCCTTTTTTTCATTTATTTTCTTTATTTCTATAATTCCAATTTTAAGATAAACACACAAATTTTTTAATGTATATTTCATTTCACCTGTTATGGCTACTAATATTGAATAAATTGAGCAATATTTTTAATGAAATACCCTTTATTCATTTTTTTACATAAATTACTTCATTAAATATTTCTCAATTTACAAACATTTTTATTGGCGTTGCATTCTTATTTAGTTATCTTGACTGTAAAAGCAAATATTTTGTTTCATAAATACAAGGATTGTGCAGTTTAAAACAAGCTATGAAAAACTAAATGCCAAAGTAGACAGTTTAAAGTGACCTAAACAGAAAATCTCTCACCAAAAATAAGTATGTATTTTGTCTAATAATAACATATAATGCACTGAGTTTGGAACAAAACGTGAAGAAATTGTATTATCTGACATACAGTCTGAGGGTTTGAAAATCATGTAATTAACGTACTCACATCTAGTATTTTAAAGCTTAACCTAAGAAAATGTACAATGAAAACTTGATGAATATAATAAAGGTGTTCCCAGTTTGTATTCTCATTAATTTGACTGTTAACTGCCCCAAGTATATTGTGTGATAATGTCCAAACATGAACTATAGCCCTATTTCAAGAATCAAAAACCAAGAATAGTAGAGAAAAAAAGAAATTTCTACATAAATATGGAGTATAGGGGTCCCACCCAATTTTCTCGACTCCCCCCCTTCTCCCCCAAACTAATAAATATTAATCCTAAAAACAGAAATCCATAGAAATTTTCTCCCAGAAATGCAGATCTTTAAAAATAATGAAAACATTGTTCTATTATGTAGTTTTCCCGCTTAACGTGAATACGCTTTTATTGCATATTTAAATTCTATTTTATATTTTATGTCTAATACTTATTTTAAGTGAAAACAATAAATTATTATTATAACATGTATTTCCTCCTACAATTAAAAAGTGAGATATTTAACAAAACGATCAGGTTAGGTCAGTTTGTCTTATGATAGGTTACAAAAAACCTAACCTATATAACTTAATCTAACGCAACATAACCTATTGTAACCTAACCTAACATTTTTTTTAATAACTCGGATATAATTTGTCGTAAGATGAATGGGGATCATGTTCATATTTACGAGAAACAACTACATAATATAAAACCAGTTTTTTATGTTACAATTTTTTAAAAATATTTTTTGTAAAATACTGTACAGTTAATATTGAGTAGTTTAATGTATTGAGTAGTTAATATTGAGTACAAAAAAATGTGAAAATTGGGTGAAACCTGTACATTCCATATTTATCTATTCCTGTATTAGCAACATTCAAATAACCAAAACAATGACAATTTCTGACAAAAAAAGTTAGTTCAATTTCAGCTACTATTATTTTGTATACTAACTTAATAAAAGATAAACAAACATGTGCTGTTTGTTATTTAATCGGAAACTTTCAAATAATACGAACACTGAAATGAATATTGTTACATTTCAAATTTATTGAAATGGTTAAGCCTACTTTGTTTGGAACGGTTGATAATTTCTAGACATTAATTTGTGATTGGAGTAATTGATAACAGAAAAAGTTCCCTTAACAATCTAATCCACTATTAAAACTAAATAACTATGCAACACGTCTATTATGGAGACTAGTATCAAGATAAATAGTATTTGTGTATTTGAGTTAGACTTAATACTAAACTGTGCCCAGTTCAATTATTTTTAACAATCTTTAAAAATAAATATTCATCTTTTGTTTGTTTTTTACAGATACAGAAATACTTTATTCATGATTGTCAAGAACATAATATGTGTCATAGGCCTATACATACATAATATGTGTCAGATAAAGTAAATATATAAGTACAATAAATCAAGTAAAACATTAGGATCAAAATTTAATTTTCTTGCAGCTTTGAAGAACTCTTTCAGGTTGTAGAAAGGGTTGTTAAGTATTTGTTTTAGCTTGCCTTTGTTAAATATTTGTTTTAGCTTGCTAAAAAATACTTCTACCAGTGACTTAATACATAGAAATCACGCCCACTAAAAGTTAGAAAATAAATGCTTACAAAATCTCCCCATAAGAATAAGACTTGAAATATTTAAATATTCAATATAAAACATGATCAAAACGAATACAAATTAAGTTTCTCAACTTTTGATGGAGTAAAGTCACAGTATTTATTGACCATGCAACCAATTTCTAAAGGGGGAAATGGAAGAACGATTACATATTGCTGGAAAAAGGAAAATTAAGGAAAGATGGAGGAGGAGTGTACATTGATTCCATTTATTTAATCAGACAAGAGCCGTAGTGGCTTAGGGCCAGGAACAGCTGGTAATATTTACGAGTATTACAACAATATAATAAAGTTCTTTATTTTAATAAACCTTAACAGAAAATTTCTGCAAAAACAATTGTTAAAACTATTTATAAACATTAATTAACTGATTTGTATCAGGCATAATATACATAGAAACTGATTTAAAGTACAAAAGAACTTTTCTTTCAAATAGTCTACACTTATTTAGAGAAATGTCCCCTTTGTGCCTTATCCAATTTTATATGAATAATATTTGTGATATCGATTTATTTGGAAATAAAATTTTATCTATGAAATACATACAAACCATAAACTGTTTATAAAAATTTGTATTTATTGATTTTTGTACATAACTGTATCAAAGAAAAAATATAAATTTCTATAAGAGAAAAATGGATAATTTTGATGATTGAAGAATGACATAAAATTTAAGTTCTCATGCTACTTTTATTTTACCTAATAATGCATTTTGTTAAGAAACAAAATATTGCCATTTGACCCACCCATACTCGTACGGTGAAATTGACTAACTACACACGTACAGTAGTATTGTTTCAAAATACCTGCTGTAATTTCAAATTTTCTTGTAGGATCGTTTCAGTGGCCATACCCCAAAGAACGGTTTTTGTAACTTTTGATGTTTTATTCTTGTGATTGCTATTTATTCTTGTCATTCATTTAACAACCATGAGCATCCTAAGACAATTCTGCCAAGCCCAATAAAGGTAGTACAGCTAAATTTGTCAATTACAGAACATTGGCTTCGAAAGGCTCGGCTTGTTTCTCATAGATTCAAACAATCAAGTGTCACTGCAGTTTCAATCTTGTGGTATTTGAATCAAGCCCACAGTTGGCAACCCTCCACTGAAGCTAAACAAGCATTATGTTCTAACCAATTCCCTCGGAAAACCATAAAAGAGTTAAATATTTCTCACACAAAACGAAATGGGGGTGAGGTGATTAAAGCAATCATGTTAGTATTTTACAAAAGCACACTGCAACAGGTTTAATAATTGCTGGATTGTTTACATTCCTGAAAGGAATTGATTATTCAAAGCGCTGTTGTCAATAGGTTTTAAAATAAGTGATTTTTGAATATCAATCTTTTTAACACTTTTACCTTCAGACGTTAACAAATTCTTACATATAATTATCACTAATAATTTTGTTAAATAGTGTCTAAACTGGAATACATTTTTTCAATAAATTAACTCCTTTTATTGCTGCCCACCCAAGATTTAGTCACCTTTTAATAATATTCAATACCTGTTGTTTTAATGCAAGGCATATCAGCTGTAAATATTAAAAATGCTAGTAGTAACAGAATTATGTTATCGAGCTGTCCAGATAACTTCCGTAAGCAAATTCCCTGACTATTCCCTGATTTGATGCAACATTTTTCTGACCGATTACAATACATATAGGGTTGGGCAAAAATATAGAATATATTTATTTTAAAAACTATTGAAAGAAACGTAATGAAACTTTGTAGTTATGTAAATTCCCCAATACCAAAAATTTAGACATATTTTACTTGTTTTTCGCATAGTCTTAATAATTTTAAATATACATCTACCTCGAGTTATATCCAATTTTAAAGGTCTTTGTATACATCACAAAAGTACAAACCTGAGGTCAAAGGGTTGACCCAGTCAGAAAATTCTGCCTCTCATAGAATTGAATGTCATAAAATTAATTCTTCTTAGTTATTTATTCTTAATTTATTTAAAATTTCTAATATTTCCTTCGTAGGCCATCCCTTGGTTATAAAAAAAAAACAAGTTAAATATCTAAATGTTTGGTTTGGGGACATGCACATAACTACAAAGTTTCATTAAATTTCTTCAATAGATTTAAAATTATTACACATGTTAAAAATATTTGCCCAACCCTGTACATTTCATTTAATGAATAATATTATGTCCTATCATGTAGCTAAATTTCAGTATTTTACAAAACATTTTCATTGATAATAATAATAATAATTGAGTGCAAAAGTACTACAATTATTATCTTTATACTTCTTTATAAAATACAAGAGCGTTTTTAATTTTTAGCAATAAAAACTATTTGCATTGCTAGTTTATAGTTTGCATGTTTTTTTTTGTTTGTTTTAACCGCTAGTTTTTAATAACTTGTTCATGATTTAAATTGTTAAATAACATGTAAAATCAACATTTGGTACTAAAAAAGTGAAGTATTGCAGAGCAACCAAGTGTATAGTGATAGAAACAAATTTCAACACACTGATGTTCTTGTTACAATTTTCTGGGTTTTATTTCAAATCCCCTGACTTTTCCAGGTTTCCTTACTTTCCCTGGTTATGTTGTTGTCTGCGTAATGTAGAGTAGTACAGTTATACTTGAATACATTCAAATAACACAAACATTAGACTAAAATGTACCCAGATGACAATGCCTTCAGTAACAAAAAATAACTTTTCTCTGTTATTTTTCATCCGGTCTTTAAAATTAGCATGTTGTTGAATTGGCAATTATATAGCCTACAAATAAAGTATTTAAACACTTTTTGGTAAAAATTTGTAGATTTATTAATATTTGACTTGGAAATTTTTAGGCAGCCGCCATTTAGAAACTTATAATCTTAGACAAACAGCCTTTTTACACGAAATGTGTTTTTGTGATATCAACTAACCCACACTAAAATTCAGTATTGAATGCCAAACGGTTTTTAAGTTATTCAAATTTTTGTAAAACACACAAACAGACAGAAAACGAACCGAGAAAGGACACATGTTATATTGTATTATTTGCTTATATTGACCAGACAAAACAATCCTCTAAAAAGTGACAGGCTAAGCTGGACACCCTGTATATATATATATATATATATATATATATATATATATATATATATATATATATATATATATATATATATATTTATATATATATATATATATATATTTCAAAGAGCTGCCATTTTGAAAATAATTTAAAAAGGTTTTTGATTTTTTTTATTTCAGTAAGAAAATGGTTATAGTGATGAGTATACCAAATTTGAACTCTATACATTAAATAGTTTTAAAAATAAAAAATAATTTGTAAAAAATACAAAATTGCGGTTGTACGGTTACCGGAAGTGATTTTGAATTTTTGAATATGATATTCTGTCTTGTTTTTGACCCACAATCAATACCTAAAAATATCCTCAGAGAGATCAGGGAAACCCTGTATATATATTTACACACTATAACACATATTTAATGTGCTATATATATATACTTTAAGCACATTAAATATGTGTCATAGTGAGCTGAGGCTAAAAAATATTTTAAATCAACTGTACTGTTTAAAAATACATCAAAATTCACATTTTAGATATAAACACTGGCAATTAACATGACAATATAAATTTATATTGTAGGCCTATATCCACTTTTAAATCAGCTTAGCAATAAAAAGGTAATGAAAATATAAATTAGAATTATGAAGAAATAAATAGCTATTTTGATGGCATATGTGGCTTCTCTTATCTTATAATCGGTACACTTTTTTTCAATTAAATTTTGTAAAGATATAAATAAAAAAATAACTGTTATTATCACATTTAATATAAAATGGTAATATTTGAACAAATGCTTGTATTATTATTTTTATTAAAAAATATAAGGAAATGGACAGCGAAATTAGGTTAAGGACACATAAATAGCAACTTAAAAGAAAATAAGACGGTACAAGGTTGTGGCTGCATAAAAATAGCCGGATGAAGAGCGGGCCTCTCTGAGAGTGTGTTTAATACTTACAAAACTAATATCTCCTCATCTCTGCTTCGCAACAAAACACTTTAACAACTCATTAATTCCCTAAAATAGAACCATTTTATATACAGTTTTCAAGTTCCCTGATGTTTTTATGATTAAGAAGTTTTGTTGTCGTGCCGAATAACATTTATCGCTCTAAAACCGGCAATAAAAACATTTAAATGTTGTAAAATTGCCGAGTGTGATTCACTAGCCAATCTAAACATTTCTCAAAACTCTATTTAAAACTAAGAGAGTTTTTCTTGAATGAATGAATAACATTTATTTAAAAAAACTTTATTTTGTGCAATTCTACAAATAAATAACAAGCATGAATGTCAAAACTATGAGTATGAGTTAATCTAATTTTAAATCTGATCTAAAGCAGATAATTACTCAACTTCAGACATAGGTACATGCCTATCAAATCAAATCATTTTATTGTCAACATTACATTTGCACTGTTACAGGATATGCTGTATCAAACAGGTGACTCCTCAAATTATAATTTTACTTACAAATAAATAACCTTAGACCAAACTAGTTGCAATAATCATTACTAAGTGCAACCTTCTTGTCCTCTAAAAATTCTTGAATAGAATAATAAGCTTTGCTTATAAAAAAATTTTTAGACTTTTTTTAAGGAATCACAAACAGGTATACGTTGGAGTGATAATTTGTTGCAGAGCTGTATACCAGTGTAAATGGTGTTTTTTTTTCAAAAGCTGTAAATGAGGTTTTTTGCTGAAATAAGTGTTTGTCTAGTACTATAATTACCCTTTAAGGAATTATCTCCAAGAGACTGTGTATTCATTAAGAAAACAATAACCTCATACGTATATAAACAGGGTAAGGTTAAAATTTCAAATTTTTTAAAAGTTTGTTTACAAGAACTATGAAAATTACTTTTGGTCACAATTCTGAGGCATTTTTTTGCAATCTGAATACTTCAATGGCATATTACGACTGTCCCCAGACAATCAATCTGTATCTCATTAAAGAAAAAAAATAACCATAATAGATTATTTTCAGTGTTGGAAAATCTACACAGTCCCGAAAAACACGAATAGAAAAACAAACAGAATGTAGTTTACATACAACGAATTTGAGCTGTTGTACATGGGATTTCCAGTTTAAGTTACAATCCATATTCCTAAGAAAGCTTATGGAGTTTTACCAAAATAATATTGTGTTGTTAAAAGAAATAACAGGTATACATACATTATGATTACGTAACTGAAAATTAATGTGGCTTTTATCTGGTTGTGTAATAAAGAACTGGTGTCGTTTTTCGCATAACTGATGCGTCATCTGCATACAACGTCAGCCGGCAATTATTTACATTTTTAGACAAATCATTGATATATATTAAAAATAAAGTTGGCCCCAAGATTGAACACTGAGGCACGCCTCCTGTTATGCTGCAATACTTTGATTCATATTTTAACAGATTCACTTTTATATTAGATTTTTGCTTTATGTTTTTTAAGTATAAGGCAAACCATTACAATGTGGTCCCAGTTACTCCTGACACCTTTAGTTTATCCAAAAGGATTTCATGATTTACTGAGTCAAATGCCTTAGATAGTTCACAAAAGACCCATCCAAGGCACTGACAACGTCATTCACATAAGCTACCACCGCAGTTTCAGTATTGCGACCCTGACGAAAGCCAAACTGGGAGTCTACTAGGAGGTTACACTTGGACAAGAATTCCTTAAACTGATTGTTAGCGGCAGATTCAAACATTTTACTCACAGAGCTGAGGATAGACACAGGACAATAGTTGTTTAGGAGTGTTCTACACCCCTTCTTATAGACAGGTGTAATAATTGCAAGCTTTAACAAGTCTGGAAACTCCCCTTTTAGAAAACATATTTATCAAATCGCACAAGGGACAAGCTAAACAATGCTTTAATCGTTTGATTAAGGAAATTTGAATATTATCCCATCCAGTGGACTTAGTATTTTTTAGTTTATCAATTATATTCAGAATGTGCTTTACAGTCACCAATGAAAATTGGAAACTGTCCTATATTTTAGATTGCAATTTATTGGTTGTCTGAGTGTGTGATAATATCCTTGAACAGTTAATATTAGGTTCTATCTAAGAAAAGTGACCATTAAAAGAATTTACTATTTCTGCTGGTCCACTAATTATTTTATCCTTTTTAATAAAGGTTGTAATTGTGGTAATAATTTTCATTCAGCTCCCAATTCTGTTTTTACAACTGACCAAACAGTCTTATTATTAGAATTTTCAATGTACTTAATATTGTCAGTTGCTTAGATTTTTTAACAACCCATTTGAATAATATTTTATAATTTTTTACGTAAGAATGAAAGCTAGGATCCGTATTTACTTTTTGAGCTTCATGTAGGTCCCTCTTTTTTATACTTGATATTTGTTTACCTTTAGTACACCTATGTGTCTGCTGAATTGCCATTAAAAAATGGTCGACCTTGTCATTTTAATCTTTAAAAACGTACCTCAGTTTTTAAAATTTAGAAAATAACTGTTATTTTTCTGTTAAGTTTTTTTTTTTTCTTTTTCATGTTGATATGATATTTGCAAGGGCTATGTCCTGAATGAGGACATTTGCAATTGTTGGTGTCAATATACATTGAAATTGTCAAAAATGTTTTGATTTACACAAACAAATGGAAATTTCCCCTATCCTAATTAGAACTACCGGTACGCACAAAAAATCTCTTTTGAAATTTTTTAAATTTATAAATGTATATTTCTTATACTCTTTAATCATTCACTTAACAGATCACTACTAATTGCCTAACAATGTTGGAGACAAATTTTTTTAATGTTTAATATTTATTTTTAAGGCAAACTGTTTTAAATTAAAAATTTTACTTTTTGCGAAGACATGCCTTATTTTACCTAAAGAGCTGTGGCAAACTCATTGTAATGTGAATTTCGAAATACCACCACATAGAACCCATCTTAAAGGCAAATGCCAGAACTAAGAAAGTTGAAAACAATGAAGAGTAAAATAAGAATGCTTTTTATAACTATGTGGAGCAGAAATACAGCTCCTATAATACAAATAAACTGTTAGTCTGCTAAGTCAGTTGAGGAAAATAGCCAGCATTGTGAATTTGTCTAATCCTTTAGAAAAGGAAGTTAAGGAAAAGATTTACAAATTCTTTTACTTTAAGTCAGCTTTAGTTAGTATAATTTTCTGACAATACATAATACTGGTAACAAACTTGTAATTTTTAAATAAATGAACATGTAATAAAGTTTGATGTGTTTTATTAAACGTGCGGAAACATGGACTCTGAGGAAGGAGCCAGGAAGAGATTGGAAGCGATGGTGATGTGGATTTGAGAAAATAGAATGTGAGTGAAATAAAGAAGTACTGAAGAGAGTGGCGAAGAGAGGGAAATATTGAAAACTATAAATAAATTGGTTGAGACATGTTATGAGAGGAGAAAGCCTGTTGAGAACAGGTATAGAAGGAATGTTAAGAGGAAAGAAAGGAAAGGGAAGAAAAGAAGAAGATAACAGATGGTGGAGAGTGTAAGAATCAAAGGGAAGTATGAGACAAAA
This sequence comes from Stictocephala bisonia, assembly GCA_035578905.1. Taxonomy (NCBI): domain Eukaryota; kingdom Metazoa; phylum Arthropoda; class Insecta; order Hemiptera; family Membracidae; genus Stictocephala; species Stictocephala bisonia. The sequence continues at coordinate 247,985 of JAQJVL010000617.1, read as the reverse complement.
CGTCTTTCTTAAAACAAAGAGGTTTGGCGGACAGTTGTAGCAATATATGCCAGAGGACAGACCAATCTTGATTAGGAGTTGACAATGCTGAGTTGATTTCATACTGGTGCTGGAACGTGCAACTACTGGAAATATAAGGGGAGAATGGCAAATAATCATATGATTGCGGACTCGAAATTCAAACTATGGATCACATAGTTTGATTGGCCATTGCACTCTTATCATTGGATATTAGCTAGCCTTCATTAAATCTGTGAAGCAGGTAATAAATGGTTGTGAAACGACTTAGCTATGTGACGACAGATCAATATTTAAACACCAAGACGCATAGACTTTAGATTTTATGTCCATTTGATATTTTCCATTGTGTTAATCAATTTTTACTTTTTCCCATTATTTTTGGTAGCTGGCAATAAAATTAATAGAATATATGGTCTCTTAAAAACCACTCAATTACAATGTTTCTCTGTACAGTTGATGGAGAAAGAGTGTAGTAGCAAAACAATACAGATCACATTGTTATTTCTAACAATTTTACTAATGTATTTGTTGATTGTATCTACTGACCTGCTTGATGCACTCAGTAACCACTCTGTCAGGGACGGCTGGGAACTTCTGTTTCAGTTCGTGGAACAGTTGCATGATGGTTATATTGGAGCAGGGACACTCTGCCATCTCAGGCAGGCATCCTCATGGCCTCCTACAACAACACATCATTTTGAAGAAAAGTGAATACATGAAAACACAGTAAATGACATTTTTATAAAGTGCGAGGGTAATAACTATGCACTTAAGATAAATAACAAATATTAAAACAAGAAAGAGAATAAAAAATTATTTAACAGTCTTTATTGGTAAATAATTTTATCTGAGTCAAGACTTGTACTCTCTGGGTTTGGAACTACTTGAAGCGGCCGTAGATAAGAGGCTAAGGCATTTGCCTGCTATGTAGTCAGTCCGGGTTCGATTCCCGATATGACCATTAACAGTTTTTGCCCTGCCGCTCCTGTGGTTCGCAAGTCACATTAAACGTTGGTCCCCAGGTTGTGTTAGAGAGGGGCTTCTCAGCCCTAACTTCCCCTGGTAAAATAAGGCAATATTTAACTTTTAACTTTGTCGACTATTACTAGATTGGTTGTCATCGTCTGTCCCCAAACCACTGTGTGAGCTGAGCAACGGTGGCAGTTAACTCTTTATTCCACTCTTAGTCATATGATCCTATTTTTTTCCCTTCTTTTTATTGGATGGTTAACAAGAATAATTAGTATTGACCCACCCACTCTCCCATACACGTTCAGTGGTATTGATAATTATTTTTAAGGTTGTTGTATTTATTTATTTCTATCTACCTGCTCCTACTTTCATTGCCTTTTTAAACAAGAAAATACAGTATTCCTCTTGTTTATAAACAGCCAGAAAGTGTATGGCAAGTTTTTTAAAAACTCATAATGAACAAAACAATACATGAATAAATTGTTATAAATGATCTGAAAATGTAACAAATACTTTAGATCATCATATTTAGATATCAGTGTGTGGTTGGGTAGGCCTTCATCACTGTACGTGCATGAGTAGGTGGGTGGGCCATCATATCACACACGCTGTTTGTCAGTAGCTAATGGCCACGTTTTGTAGTTGATCACTACTTCAGTTACAGAACTGTTACACTTACACTTGTAAAAATATCTATTTCAAATGTTTAAATGTTTTCTAGGATAAGCATTGTACATGTATGGATGGGTGGGTGGGTCATTACCATTGTATATTATGGGTGGACAGGTGGGTCATTACCACTGTACATCAGGGTGGCTACTCAAGATAACTTTAAAGTTACTAGGTCCTAACATGATCTATGTTAAGATCATATTATGATAGTCTGTTATAAGATTAGACTTTTGAAATTTTTTTAATTATAGCAAAATTTATTTAATTATAAGAATAGTTATTTGTAATTTATGGCTCAATGATTGCCATCGATACTAATAGAGAAGTCTGGGATGTCCTTGTTAGGTGCTAACCAGGATGTCTAGGGAAGACAATTGAGTATCAGGCTTGTCAATTAGCTGAAAATCAGACCGGTATCACAGTCCACATAAACCTGTATAACTAACGATATAGTAAACTATCGATTTAGTTGGTCTTTCGTACAGCAAAGATTTTTGTTTAATTTATTCTATTTAGTTTAATACAGCCATACATATATATATAATTTATATTATATATTTATTATATATATATATATATATATATATATATATATATATATATATATATATATATATATATAATAAGCCATATATATATATATATATAATTTATTTATTTATTCATAAGATGCCGATCGTCAAGATACGGGCGAATATGGATTTCGAATGAGTGTGATGAGTGTAGATGAGCGAATCCTTTGAATCCTTAGAAAGTGTCATTAATTAATAGCCCAATGACAAATGAACAGCCGGTAGTTATCAGCTGATCCTTCTCAAAATGTATTATGACTCTGATTGGGATCGAACTGAGAACCTTGAACATGTTGACTGCTAAGAATAAGTTTCTCTATGTAACTACGCCAACGAGGAATGTCTATGGCATTTATTTTTTTCATACGAAAATAAATCAGGGTTATTTCGCGCTCACTTTCGCTACATGCACACACAATACAGCTGGTATTCTGTCTACTGTTATTGTTCCGAAAGTACTGTGTTTTGTTTATGGTTATGTTTATAAGTCTGTGAAATAAATATTTTCACAGTGACAAAAACGATGATGATGTTGAACGATTATTATATAGTGATGCTTTGTCTTGCAACTACTTCCTCAATTCAACTGCGATTAGTGATTTTTTTAACTGTAGCATATTACTTTGTACTATATGAAATTAATATTTTTATAGTAAATAAATAAAATACTGCAGTTTAATGAGCATTAGGTAGTGTTTTATAAAAACACTAATTCAGCTGCCTAATATTTTTTTGTTTTGGCTAACTTAGTGTAAAGTAGAAACATATATAAAAATAAATATGTTATTTATTTATGTACAAAATAATTATAAATTTGTTTAAATATTTATTTGATTTGTATCAATATTTGTACATACTATTATAAGTATTCTACTGAAAACTGCAGCTTTGTATCTCCAAAAGTCAGTGAGATGTAATTTTTCTTTAATAAGCTTAATTTGACTGAAAGTTGGCTTTGTCCTAGCACCACTACAAGATCAGAAACTGCTTGGTCCAAAAATGGTTAATGATGGATTTTGTAATTATTTTTGTAATCAGGGTATGAAATTAAAATCTGATTCCAATAAGCTCATATAATTCTGTACTCTATATTTCAATTAAAATTGGTCTTGCAGAGAAGCAAACTCGATATGGCACAGGTTAGCAGACTCTTATAAGTTGTATTCACAACTAACGTCAGACCCTAACAAAATAATATTGTCTCAATGTTTGGCTTATGTAAATTAATGAATGGGACCATGGGGAATGAATAAGAGTTAAAACCCACTTATTAATTCTATGAATATTGTCTCATAGAATATTCTCTGCAAAAACACGACTTGTCAGGTCGAAACTGACTCTTCAAGGATTCTAAACCATCATTGTAGCTAAATCAATTAAAATATTTCTTTGGTGTAACCAATAATATTAAATTATAACAAACAAATCATAAACCAATGTTATAAATAGCTGTTTGACCGTGCTTTGCTACACGATAAATATATAAATTCAAACAGTAATATTTTCATTTTATTGCAGTTAACTCTCATGACAGAACACAATGAAATTTAGCCGTATGGCACTTTCCCACTATCTATTATAATGTATCTATTAACGATATCAACATAATTTATACACCACTGGAAATGTGAAGATCTACTGGTTGTAGTGATTAGCTTGGGTTTTTCCAAAAAGAAAGAAACACAGATAAATTTAGCTGTGTTTAAGCTACTGCTCAACCACCACATGGCTAAATTTAGCCATTCAGCTTCTTACGCTATTAACCTTCAGCATAATCAATCTATTAACAATGTCAACATGTTAATAGGCCTCTTGCTAGCCTAGTGGTTAGCACGTCTGCTTCATATGCAGATGGTCACGGGTTCAAATCCCGGGAGGTTCACTAAGAAATTTGCTGATGGGTTTGGACCATTGTCCCTTAACAACGTATATGAACACAAAGTAAACTGCATCTGACGTAGATAGAATGAAATAAAATAAACATGATTTATACACCACTGAAAACGAAAAAGCTGCTGCATAACTAATAAAAAGTTATCATAGTCTTCTCAAGAATAAAAAATAAACTGTCAACGTGAAGAATACAGCATTTGTAAGTGTATGCTGGATAAATTACATCTATCATCTATGGATCCCTAAGCTGACAGCCTATGCACACCTCTATTTCACAAATATATTTATTTTTATAAAGTATGTTTTTGTGCTAATTTCAGTACTGATTAGAAGTCCATGTGATTACCTAATATTTATAGAAAAAATTTAGGATTATTTTACTACAATAATACAATTTTTACCAACTATTTATAGATTCATTATTTTTACATGTCGGTTGTCCCTAGAAGAGGTTGTTATTTTGTACTTAAAATGTTACATTTTTCTAGCATGCTACAAACTGGATACTGTACAGTTATAATAAATAAATATGTAAAAATTAAACACAATTTGTTTCATTAACCTTTATTCGAACTGACTTCCATCAATAACTATGCACATGGTGACAACAAAACAAATAAATGATACCAGGTAACTGGCACAAACTTCCTCCCTTTCCCCTTGTTATGTCGCATTGTTTAACAAAAATAGATTTCCAATTAATTACATTTCTATGGAATATTCAGATAAAATCCTTATTTTATTTAAATTAAAGTATGAAAAAAAATCTTCAAAAACAGCTGTTCAATTAATCACATAGCCAGATTTTATGTAAACAACCTTCAACAACTTGAGTTGTGGCTTCCAGCCTTCGGCCTCCAACCCCAGATTGGTGGGGTGGTAACTAATAAATAAAATATATACAACATTTAAATAAAATATTTAAATATTTTAAAATACATAAAATATTTAATTGTAATTTGCATATTTATTGAAAATTTAATCAAAATTTATAGGATAAAGGTTGAAAAATTTGCACTTTTAATGTTTTTGCCCTTACAAAAAATGTAATAACTAAAAAGCTATTAAAGTTAGGGACATGCGGTTTTTAGTAAAATATTTAAAATTGTAATTTACATCTTTCCTCATGTTTTTATCAATTACAGCAGTTTTTGAGCAAATTCCATTTTTGTATGTTTTTTTGCCCATAAAAATTTAAAAAAACTAAAATTTCAAAAAAGTGAAAAGAATGTCTGGAAATATTGGCTAAATACACATACATATCAAATTTCATAAGAATCGATCCATCAGTTTGATCTCCAGCGAAGTACACATACACACACACAAAGGGAGAGAGACACCCTTCTTTTTTCAAATTCTTTTTTAAATACCACCTTTTTGGGTTCACGGGGTCCTGAAATGAATTTTTAGAACAACTTGTAAAAGAATGTTGGACGATCACAACACTTTCTCTATGCTAACTCATATTGGAGTAAGTAAAATGATTCATAAGAATTTTTGAAAAATTACTGTGGTATCAACAACAGTTCCTCTTCAATCAACCTCATTAATTCATCACCTGTTGCAATGTAGTGAAGAGTAAACATTTTCAATCAAAAAGCCCCAGAGTAAAAAAATCACAAACCGTTAAGTCTGGCAATCTTGGAGGTCAGTCCATAAAACCGCTGCCATGACCTATCCAACAATTGGGAAGATTATGTTCAAAATGCTTTGGCCACATTAGCATAATGTGGAGGGGCTCTATCCTGTTGGAAGAAACGTCCTTTATCTCTGACTGAGAAAGATGAGGGAATATGTGATTAGTTAAAATTGATATATATCTGTCTCTTCTCATTCTCTGATGGGATATGTCAATTCTTGTTGATAGCAGCCCACACTTTTATACCTTTTGATTACAAGTTCTCTTCATGTGAGATTTATGAATTTTGCGTGTTATTATAATAACACTTTTGTCTGTTTACAGATTGTATTTGGTAAAATGTACCGTAGCTTCAGATAAAAAGGAACCGTAGCTTCATCTGAAAATAGGGTTCCTTCATGCTTCATGACATCTTCCTTAATCTTTTCAATTATCTTCGAACAAAATTCCACTTGTCTGTCAGAGTCATCTTCCAGCAGTCTGAGAACTAAATATGCTTTATAATGTTTTATTTAGTTTTCGACTTCAGTATCTCACTAGCAGATGCAACTTTTCTGAGTGAATTGGGCCAGTTTGGAAATTGTAGTAAAGCAGCACATGAAATCTTTTCATTTTATATATTAGAAGATTTATGGTACCTTTTTTAATTGATTCAGTTTATATTAAGGTAGTCCTTGAGTAGGAACTACATCTGGGTTGGTTTTTTTCATAACGCCTTACCGCTTCATATTAATTTTATAAAGGCAATAGCCCCGGAACGACATTTTACTTTTTGTTCAATTGAAAAATTCATTGTAAGATAGACACAACAGAACTAGATAGCAAATAGGCATTTTTATTGCTGATTTGTTTCACTTTTGTGGGTTCACAAAATCAGCTGATTGATTTTGAATGGCAAAAACAGCTGTTTTTTCATAGAGTATCCCATTTTTAACATGTTCGAAATCTCTAGCATTTTAATTAAAAAATAACAACCTCTTCATGGGACACCCAGTGTATGTTTTACATATGGTCATACTAATACAATTCTTTCCTACCTCCAAATAACATTATATACCTTTATATTCCTAAAACTAAATAAAATTTGAAATATTTTGGCTATCTTGGAATGTTCAATCTAGTAACATTACATTGTTTTCCATGAAACACCCCATTATTTTTTTGTTTTTCAGAAAGCTTTTTTTTCAAGATATATGTATATATTTCTTTTTTTTCAAAAACAAATGATATTTTATTACTATCAGATAGACTAGTTCATTGTGAGTAAAATGATACCAAACATAATCAGGTATATATAATTTCATTAATTTTTATGATTGTTTGATGTATGAATGTAGATGCGTGAAAAACATCTGGCAGTGTTGGAAAATCTAAAAACCAACTCAAGGGTTAAATATTTAATTTCAAAAAGCATTACCCTTGATTATATGCATATACAATAGTTATCTCATCTAATAGGAATATTTGTGCCTGTAATTTGGTTAGTTGGTGAAGTCTGCTACTACAGCTGGTTTAAACTGTATTACATTTACATGGGATTACACTAGCGCTCCACAATGGGACACAGAAACAACTGATGGGTTGAGACACAAAATTTAACATTTGATGAGAGATCTATCTGTGTGTATAAAATCAATGGCATTACTTTGCCCATTTCAAAATGTTTCGTTTCATTTGTTTTTATTTGATACCTGATAATTATTTCCTATGTAAATAAAATAATTCCATTAGAGAAGGAGTAATTAAAATACTGCCATTGAAGGCCACAGGGGCGGAGCCCTAGAGTTGGGCGTGAGTAAAACCAAGCAAGAAACCTTTCCAGTATACTCAAAAAATTTGTTTAATTTCATGACAATCGGAAGAATAGCAAAATAATGAATAAAGGACAAACATACAGACAAACATTCCTTTTACTTTCTCCCATATGCGTTAGCACAGAGAAAGTATTGTGATCGTCCAAAAAACATTTTTTTTAAAATTTGGTCTAAAAATTCATTTTAGGGTCCCCTGAACCCAAAAAAGTGTTTTTTTCTAAAATAATTTTTTATGTCTGTGTATGTACACTTCAATGGAGACCAAAACGGATGGATCAATTTTTATGAAATTTGATATGTAGGTGTATTTAGCCAATACCTCCAAACCTTTTTTCACTAAAAAAAATTTTTTTTTATTTGTATATGCAAAAAATATACAATAATGAAATTTTCTCAAAAACGGCTCAAAAAAACGATTTTGATTAATTTTTCAGGGAAATGTGAATTACAATTTAAAATATTTTAGTAAAAGATGCATGTCTCTAACTTGACTAGTTTTTGAGTTATGACAAAAAAACATATTTAGGAATCGAACTGGTAATTTTCAGTTTTGATTTTTTTAGTGTTTAATATGGGTAAATGTTTGTGCCAATTCTTTGGAACCATTTATTTATTTATAATTTGTATTAAACTGTAAGTAATATTTGTCCATAAATACTTATTTTGCAAATCAAGTGTATCCTGTTCTTACATAAATATTTAATTTGCATATCAAGTGTGTCCTGTTCTTACATAATAATTTATTTTGCAAATGAAGTGTATCCTGTTCTTACATAAATATTACTGACACTAGCCTCTAAGTAGCTTATTCATTTCAGATTGAACTATGGGCCCAAACATCTACTACAAATTATAAATTCAGAAGAAATTTCCTCGAACAATATAAAGAATTTTGTTCTAGGGATAATCGTCACCCTAGTTTTAACAAGTTCAAAATATTTACAGCCATAATTTGTTTTTTGTACTCTTATTCTCAAGAAAAATATGCAGTCACAAAATAAATATAGCTAATTGTAGACACAGGCTACTTAAACCACGAAACTCTCTCAAGAATAGAGAGAACAGTTTGCTTCAATACATAGCCCTAATGTGGTCTATTTTTAATTTCAAAAATAAGCTTTACAAATGGCATCTAATTGGAAACCCAATGTAATTCAAAAACATTATTTCAGTATCCTGCAGACAAGTTAGTTTTAGAGGTCAGATTGAACCCTTGTGTTAACTATCACTTTTTAATACTTGTTCTATATTGTTTTAAACAAAAAAGTCTTAATTGTTAGTGTCTAATCTGAGAAAAAGCTGATTTAACAATTTCTAGGATTAGTACAAAATTAATAATTAGGAATGTTGTAGAAAACATTAAAATAAAAAATATATAAATAAAAATGTGTCAACCGTACAAATTTGAAGTTAAAAGTTCATTTCTGTTGGTATTAGAATACCATTTTCAGGTTCAATATACAAAATTATTTTGTTCAGTATATATTTACAGTAAAATGAACATACATATTATAAATAAAACATAATAAGGAAACAAAAACGAAGAATATATGAATACAGTTCTGTTATGTCAAATAAATATTCTATATTTGACACACTCCATATTTATTTGAGATAACAGAATTGTATTTATATTTACTGATAAATTTGTTGGAGGTTTCCAATTCAACAATTGTTCTAAAAATATAACAAAACTTGAAGTCTAGGAAATCTCATATAAATTTATCAGTATGAACAATCCAACGCTGACAATTAGCTTTTAAACAACTGTATTTTTTATTCTTTGTTTCGTTTCCATTTTATCTTTGTTGTACTTAATCTTAAGACGGTATTCTAATTCTGAAACATGTTATGAAGAAATAAACAAAAACTTCAAATTTTAATTGTTGTTGTAAAGTTAGTCTTATTATTTTTAATCCTTACAGTTCAGGGGCTAAAAATAACTAATTTGTACTAAAATTAAAATGTATCAATTACATGGTTATGACATTATTTTTCAGTAATTTACATAAATACAAACAGTTCTTATGGCTTATGTTGTTTGTGGGGTTCAATCAAAGCATTCTAAAAATATTAATGGTACAGCTGAGTCAATTTAATTGAAAGAATATAACAGCTGATTGATGATTTAAATTGAATAAAGATATATTAAGAAACATAGTAAAAGTAATATGTTTTATGTTGAGGTTGATCCCCGTAGTTTCACCTGCTTGAGTGTTCTTAACCGCTTATTTGTACATGTTGAAATCAGTTAATGGCCTATGGTAGGGTAACTTGAACCATCAAAACGAGTCTGATTGATGGCGTGGTTGTGTGTTGAGGTAGCAGCCAGTCAATATACCTGCAAGGCCAACACTTAACCTTGGTCCTGCGACTGATCAATGATAAACACTTCTACCTCAACAGCTCTTAATTTCTCTCCAGTGTTCCATTGCCTTATTACCAAACACTTTTTGTACTACTGTTTTACAATTGTCTTTTTAATTCAACTACCTATATTTAATTTCTTAATTTGTATACAAAATGTTCAGTCTACTGATCTTTAATTAATTGTATTAATTATTTACTTTACTGACTAGCCATTTTACTTATTTTTTTTACTGACTTGCAATTTTACTTATTTACTTACCGACTTGCCATTTTACTATTTACTGACTAGCTTGTCATTTTACATATTTTTCTGTTTAAGCCAAAGTATCTTTATTCATATAGTTGTACAAAAAATATATTAGATATTTTTATATCCACTCTTAAATCCAACTTTATAGGAATGATATTAAATAATTCATTATTTCACATAAATTTTAATTCATCTATAATGAAATAAATAAAAGAAATTGCTGTATGAAAGGGAAAAAAAGATTCATTTGTTATTTACTGTAAACAATATTTGAAAAATGAACAGAATCAATGAAAAGTGTAGGAATCACCCGGACTTAAAAAAAATCTATAGACAAAAATGTCATTTATGATAATCCCCATTCTAAATTTTATTTTAAAAATGCATAAATCTGTTGGATTGAAAATCATGTTAGGAGTTAGAACGAAAACTAGTTGATATTTCATACACAAAATTAATATATTAATCGATAAATCATCTACTAAATAAACTACTATAATTGAATTGACACCCACAACAATTATTTAAAAGTACAAAATCTAATTTAATTATATAACTTTGGAGCGGCCATAGCTAAGGAGCTAAGGTGTTGGCTTGCCACGCAATTGGTCTGGGTTCAATTCCCGATATGACTACTAACAGTTTTTTCCCTGCTGCTCCCGTGGTTCGGTAGTCACGTAAAGCCGGTGGTCTCCAGGTTGAGTGTTAGAGAGGACTTCTTAGTCCTAACTTTGCCTGGTAAAATAAGACGAATTTTAACTTTTACGTTAACTGATAAAAACACTTCAAATCAAGAGCAATATAAGTGTAATACATCTGGGTCTTGACACAGATGTTATCTTCCATCACTGCAGTCAGTTAAAGCGCCTTTGGCAGTCTTTAATTTTATATTGTTTTGCCTCTCAAAATTTCACAAAATAAAAAACCATTATTGGCAAACTAAATTTATAGATTAAATTCTAATTTGATATTGGATTTATCTATTGCATTAAAACTAATTAAATAGAATAACATTGAAGTTTTTATTTTCTCCCATATGCGTTAGCATAGAGAAAGTATTGTGATCGTTGAAAAAACATTTTTCTTTATAAGTTGATCTAAAAATCCATTTTAGGGTCCCCTGAACCAAAAAAAGTGGTTTTTTGAAAACAATTTTGGATGTCTGTCTGTATGTGCATCTGTCTGTGTGTATGTGCACTTCGCTGGGGACCAAACGGATGGATTAATTTGGTATGAATGTGTAATTAGCCAATATCTCCAGACCGTTTTTTTTTCACTTTTTTGAAATTTTAGTTTTTTTTTGTTTTTATAGGCAAAAACAAACAAAAATATAATTTTCTAAAAGATATCCCCAACGATTTTGATTAAATGTTCAGGAAAAATGTGAATTACAATTCAAAATATTTTAGTCAAACCGCATGTCTCTAACTTGACTAGTATTTTAGATATGGCAAAAAAACATATTTAGGAATCAAACTGGTAATTTTCAAAGTTTTTATTTTTTAGAGTTTAGTGGGGGAAAGTTTGTGCCAATTCTTTGGAACCGTCTTAACTACTACGGGGATATATACTTAACTAAGGGGATATAATTACAGATAGTATAAAATAAAATCAAATATCATCTGTATAATATAAATATTGTTGGAGATATTTGGACTTAGTTTGAAAGTTTGAAGGATAATTTGCTATGGGAAACCTATTTTACTTCTCCTTTTCTTTGAATGGTAAGGAATAGCTTAGTTTTAAACGAAAGATTATATCTGAGCAAAGCAAAATTATTAAATCTCAATACAATAACCTATTTCCATATTCCAAGAACTTCACATAGGACTGCACTTCACTTTTTGTACTGCTAATTGCTAGAGATTCAGCATTGTCAACACTTGAATAAAGACTGACCACCTGTATCAATTAATGTACGGATGAAAAATTGTTCCATACTAAAACAGAATAAACGTTCTTTGTCCTTAAATAAAAACAAAGCGTTGCATTTGAAATAGTGTAAATACATCAATTAAAAGTGAGCGCTCAATTGATTCCAACGACCATCAGTTCTATAATGGAACAACAGTACGACATTAATGACACAATAGACAATTCATCATAAACATATATCAACCAAACTGCTCGGATACTCAATCTGGCAGGCATGCTTGCCATGATCTACCTTTCTGGTAAAAACTGGGCCACATTAACAGTCCTCTCTAGTGAATAACTTTGTCACACTCAAGCCTCCGACCCTCTACCTGGTGTTGACTTTGGGACTACTTGCAACTCCGTCAACTATCAGAATATTCAAATATGTCGTATGTTCTTTTGTCCCCAAACCTTCCGTGCTTGGCTACCAGGCAGCGGGAGTTATCAATAGCTGACACCCACATTTTTCAGTTGAACACTACTTCACTTTAAAAAACTTCTTTCTTATACTGTTTAACATATGTATTCAAAATTTAACACGCTTTATAGTACAAGTGTAACTAGTACCCCTTGAGACTGATTTTTTAAAACTGTTTTGGTTTATTTAAAAAAAATATTAAATAGTTATTGGTATATACAAAATTAACCAAAACCCTTGTGTTGCAAACTCTCAAGACATTCTTCGGTATTGTAATAATTTTGAGTTTATGTTTAATTTTTTTAGAAAATTTTGTAAAAATCCGGCAACACAGTGATGGAAGTACTTGCTTAACTCAAAACTTCACTCACCTACTCAATTCAGCAATTCCAATTACATCTAATTATTCGTCGCGATTAGCTGTAAACTGTAAGCAATCCAATAACCTTCAATTGGTATCGTTGCCAGATATTATACATATACTGACATTGTAAAGCGATTTGGGCAAACTATTTTCGCTTGCAACTAAACTACAAAAAAGTATGTTGAGACACTCACCTCGTTTATTATTTTTATAAACAACCTTTTTCTATTGGATAAATATTTAGTTTTAATTACTTTTCAACTTTCATTTTTTTCAACTGCCTCTAATAGTTTTTCTGCTGCATGAGAATAGATTGATGTAATGTTATACTGTAACTTGTATTATGACATGGTAACATCTTAGAAAAATACTTTCTTAGCATATTAATAGTTGATAGAAATAATACAAAACTCATGAATGTTATGCAACACACATTTTCGACAATATAAGTAAAATGTAAAAATCTTATGCTGATCGATTTCGGAACACTACATTTCCCTTCCTCAGAACAGATATTTACAGAAATCAATCACCATAACATTTTGTAAATGTTAAACTTAAGTTAATTAATTCAGTTATGACATTCAAGTGAAATTGACCAGTAAATTAGCAAGTGACTTGCTTTTGTCAGAGCCACAAGACATGCGGCCACCAAATAAGTTCAAGATTCAAACTGTTTATTTTCCAAAAGCTTACAAATAAATGTACAAGTTCAACACAAATCAATATAAACCTCTTGTACTATGAACAAGAGGTTTTTTTAATGATTTAATGTACTTCAGTTAAATTTAAATTATTGTGAATCAATAAAGTGAATATATGATTAAAATGAATATGATGTTCATATTCATATTCATTATTAAGACACCGATCCTCAAGATATGAGTGTAGTGAAATAGTGTTATGAGTGTAGATGAACGAGTGTAGTAATTGTTACTAAGGTAAACTGTTCCTCAGAAAGAGCTATTTATTAATTGTCCATTAGCCAGGGTAACTAAGGGACCTACAGCTTTTACATGGAATCCAAACCATAAAATGTTGGTCTGATTTTCAGCTAACTGATAAGCCTGAAACTCAGTACTCTTCTCTACACAACATCTGAACGATGAAAGCTAAGACTGATAAATGGTGATAACGATAGTAGAAAAATGAAACGAAAATGAAAGTACTGCATGAGAGGTATATAATGTTGGTTGTGTATCAGGAATTTAGGTTTATTTAGGTTTTTATTGCAATAATTTTTTAGATTTTTTTATCACATTAGCTTCAATGTGTGACAATATCAATAAAAAAAAAAAAAAAAAAAAAAAAACTAAGACCACATGAATTTAATGGTACAGAAAACACAATAAATTTCAAAAATAAAAGATATTTAACAATACAGTAATTTTGTTTTTTCCTAGGATGTAGGTTAAAATGTAGAACATTATTAATGTAGATAAGTTTATTAGTTTAAGAACGTAGTTTTATAACATGTCCGTTAAGATGTTATTTAGTTTTTAGCAATTGAAAAAGATTTGGGTTTTACCAAATCGAAACGTCATGATTGGTATTTTTCACGTAATGATGGCAAATGTCCGACAACCATTGTCTTCCTCATCTGATACTCCATCATTAACAAATTTCAAAAACAAGGTTGTATGGACCCGGAATCAGATCAAAAATTAAGTCCTTTGAAAAATTAAAAACTAAATTAGCTTAAGTTTCTAATCATGTAACCTACCTCACAAAATGCAAAAATGAAGGCATAATACCTAAAGAATTGCAGCTTAAAACACCACGTAAAACATGCAAGGCAAAAACTATCACTTGCAGCTGGTGACAAACGTTTAATTGAAGTACTTAAAAATAACCTTAGGAAAAAATTCTCTTTACAGAATCAAATAGAAACAAACACACAAACCCTTATAAGGACATATTAGGAAATGATTGGAAAAAAATATGTTTTTTTAAGTGCCACAGTACATCAATTAGACCTCAAAACTAAGCAAAACCATATTAAAATATTTTATGCTCTCAAATAAACCTACGCATCTAACACACATACAAATTCTTTGAATCTTGACTTACAAAATGAAATTCACCAAACATCACAGATAAATAATATAGTTAATATCTCCAGTAAAAACCTAACTAAAGAAGATATCTCCAGTAAAAAACTAACTAAAGAAGAAACTGATTTACTATCTAAAGGGCTAAATTTTTCTGTTTTTACTAAAAGACCTGATGTGCTGGATTTCATTACTGGAATTGAATCAGCTGCTCAACAGCTGCCTGAGGAGGATGCCGATCACTTCAGGTGTAAGGCCACTATCACCTTCACCTAACCAAATTCACAAACCTAACATTCCCTTACAACCTACTGTTATCTCCAGAGATTCTTCTGTCTGTAAATTATGCAAGTTTATCCTTCCCATAATAACTCCTTTGGCCAACAACACAACATCACACGTAAAGAATTCACTGAAATGACAAAAAACATGACTATAAATAATAATGATATTCTTGTCAGTTTTGATGTAGTTAACTTGCTCACTAATATTCCTGTACAAGAAAACCTAACCTCTGTAAAAGTGAACTCAGCGCTCTAAAGGCCCTCAAAAGTGAACAGGACATAAAAATTCTACCTGCAGACAAAGGAAATGCCACAGTCATATTAGATAAAACTAAATACGAACACAACATTCAAGAAATGCTTAAAGATGGAAAATACACACTATTAAATAGAGACCCAACTAAATCTTTTGAAAGGAAAATTAAACAAACCTTAAGAAAACACAAAAAATACATGCCTGATAACTTACTTAGTAGGCTAACACCATATCACTCCAAAACACCACACATGTATGGCCTACCCAAAATTCACAAACCTAACATTCCCTTACGACCTATTGTTAGCTCCAGAGATTCTCCTGCCCATGAATTATGCAAGTTTCTCCTTTCTATAATAACTCCTTTGGCCAACAACACAACATCACACATAAAGAATTCACTGAAATGACATAAAACATGACTATAAATAATAATGACATTCTTGTCAGTTTTGATGTGGTTAACTTGTTCACTAATAGTCCTGTAAAATAAACTCTAAGAATAATCGGAAACAGGCTTAAACAAGACATTAAACTTTCAGAACGTACCAAACTTCCCATAAATGTAATAATGAAACTTTTACAGCTCTGAACTGAATGTAATCATTTTGAAATAGAAGGTCAAATATACCACCAAGATGATGGTATGGCAATGGGTTCCCCACTATCACCTATTTTTGCCAATATCTACATGGAAGAGTTTGAGGAACAAGCAATTGCTTCCTCAAGTCTCAAACCTAAGGTTTGGCTTAGGTACGTGGACGACCCATTTGTCTGCTGGAGTCACGGTACATCAAATTTAGAAGATTTTTTAAAACACTTAAACAAGAATTCACCCACCATTAAATTCACCATGGAAAAAGAAGTAAATAATAAATTAACATTTTTGGATGTAAATGTAGAAAAAACAAAACATGGCCTTAAAACATCAGTCTACAGAAAACAAACTCACACAAGCAAATACCTAAATTTCAATTCTAACCACCCACTAACTGTTAAAGAAAGTGTAGTCTTCTCTCTCTTTGATAGGGCCCGAGCCATATGCTCCGACAGAACTAAACTAGACAATGAATTCAAAAAATAAACAATGACTACCCTCAGTCTCTCATAAATAAATGCAAACAAATAAGATAACGCAAACAAACACCCACTGACACAGAAAAACCGAAAGAATTCATGTACATTCCATATACGCCTAACCTTTCAGAAACAATAAGACGCACAGCTAGGAAATAAAAAATCAGAACCAAAGAATGAGGAGCAATCCTCCAAAAACATAGTATATTGTGATATATTGTGAATGCAATGAAAAATACATAGAGGAAACAAAAAGACCACTAGAAGTTAGGCTAAAAGAACACAAAAATAACATTAAAAAAGAAGACAGTACACATTCTAAATTAGCTGAACATGTCTGGAACAATGAACACAGATTTAACTGGAATAACACTGAAATACTTCACAGAGAACTACATTTTTTTTAAAAGTAAATTCATCAAAGGTGCCTTTATGAAACTAAATAATGAACAAGTAATCAGTCAAAGTAGCATAGAAGTTAGACCCATGTGGGTTCCTTTATTTAAAAACACACTTGATAAAAAGTTCAGTACACTTATGACATCACCTAAACAGAATCCAACACCACCTGCACCTACAAGAACAAAACACTCCATGACCCTCCGTCCCGCACCTAAGTCACCACATTGCTGGCGATCTCGGAGGTACGTCTCTGACCACGTCAGTCTGTGGATAGTTCTTGTGAAGTGTAGTGTGTATGTTTGTCTTGTCCCCGTGTTTTATCACCTTGGAGGGAACTTCGTAGACACTGCATTTGGATTGAATCATCCTCACTTTGTGCCTGGGACGTCTAGACGTCATCATCACTGCGGGTCGTAAGACTCATCATTTTGTAATATTTGATTATTGTATTGTTTTATTCCTACTAATTGTTGCCTTTTCAGGTTAAAATGTAATTGTAATAGTTAATTTAGATTAGATAGTAGTCTCAATCCTTCCGAGTCACATATATCATTTTGGTGCATGCTTAAAGTTATTTTAAATTAATAGTGTTTTTCAGGTACCATATATTTATTTATGCTTAGTTAATGTAATCTCATTTCAGTCTATTTGGAATATTAATTTAATAACATTTGTTCATTGATATCGTGATCTTGGTAGCGCTAATTGGTTATATTAATTTTACCCAGTTAAAATGTTTATATTTAGTAGTTCATTTTGTTGTACCACATTCCAGGATCTAGGTTAAAATGTAGATAATTATTAATGTAGATAAGTTTATTAGTTTAAAAACGTAGTTTTATAACATATTTTTTTAAATGTAATTTATTTTTTAGCACTTGAAAAAGATTTGGGTTTTACCAACCGAAACGTCGTGATTGGTATTTTTCAAGTAGTGATGGCAAATGTCCAACAACCTTTGTCTTCCTCAACACAGTAAAGCAATAATGTCGCAAGTAGCAGCACGATAGTGTATCCAATCTCTATTAGATATGGTTAAAATTTTGACTTTATTGTAATATCAAGCAAACAAAAAATCAAACCACTGTCGGAGCAGAAATTATGTGCACCCGGGTTTGAAGGTTGTTTTCTACGAAACTAAGAGGCCTATGAAAACTCCAATCATAGCATTGTTTTCCTTGTTTAATTTTGTGTTATGACATATGAATTTAAAAATGTTATTAGTTCTAATAATTTTTATCTTAATTGGAACAAAAAAAGTACCAGGATTTTAACTAGTTTCACTGTACATCAAATTTACACCGTAATTACTCAAAAACCCATTCATGTAGCACTTTTATATTTTAATACGTGGTTGATAGGAATGTTTCCTATAAGTTTTATAAATTTTAGATTTTATATTTTCAAGAAAAAAAGTTCTTATCAGTTACATAAAACATTGTCTTCTTGGCTTCTACAGGCCGTAAAATTAATTATTTGGTCTTGTATTCCTTATTACATACATACGAGGTACGATCAAAAAGTTCCAGGACTTTTTAAATACTATGGGAATACAATGTCTCCCAGCGATGCGGTTGGCAGCATTATATTCCCTGACTCAATAGTAACACAGCTGTGTTTTCAGATCAATCATAACATAACTGAAAGTAACATTAGCACAGATTGTTTTATTTTTTTTATTTATTTTTATTTATTTATTCATAAGACGCTGATCGTCAAGATATGGGCGAATATGGATTTCGAATGAGTGTTGATGAGTGTAAAATGAGCGAGTGTAGTCATTGTTACAAACTAAGGCCGACTATTCCTTAGAAAGTGTCATTAATTAATAGCCCAATGACAAATGAACAGCCGGTGGTTATCAGCTGATCCTTCTCAAAATGTATTGACTCTGATTGGGATCGAACTGAGAACCTTTAGCACATGAAGCTGGGATTGAACCAACTACGCTACCGACCAATTATGTTTGAGGTTAGTTTTATAGAGTTTGGCTATTTTTTTGTTTAATGAAAATGAATGTGAAAGAAGAGCAACGTGTTTGTGTGAAGTTTTGTGTGAAACTGAACAAAACATTTTCTGAAACCTTTTTGATGTTACAAGAGGCTTTTGGTGAAGAATGTCTAAGCCGATCATGTTGCCATCAGTGGTTCAGAGGTTTAAAGATGGCCGAACATCCACAGACGACGATGCTCGTTCCGGACGCCCTTCAACGTCAATCAATGATGACAATGTTGCTAAAGTGAACGCTCTCGTACGATCAGACCGTCGACTAACAATACGTGAAATGGCAGAAGAGTGTAACATTTCATTTGGGTCATGTCAGGAAATTTTAACTGAAAAACTTCAAATGCGTCGTGTTGCAGCAAAGTTTGTGCCAAAACTGTTGACTGAAGACCAAAAACAAAACCGAATTCATGTTTCTGAGGAACTTCTTCAAAAGGCAAATGACGACGAAAGCTTCTTGAAACATGTCATTACGGGAGACGAGACATGGGTTTTTGGTTACGATGTGGAAACAAAAGCACAATCATCACAATGGACATCAAAAGGCTCTCCAAGACCCAAGGAAGCACGTCAAGTCAAATCAAATGTGAAGGTCATGCTTACGGTTTTCTTTGACTGTAAAGGTGTTGTCTACTATGAATTCCTTCCACAAGGTCAAACAAATTAATAGTTTTGTTTATCTTGAAACCCTCAGAAAATTGCGTAATGCTTTAAGAAGAAACAGACCTGAGCTGTGGCACAGTGGTGATTGGGTCCTTCACCATGACAATGCTCCTGTTCACTCTTCATTAGTTATCCGTGACTTTTGTGTCAAAAACGCAATGACTGTCATTCCTCAGCCCCCCTACTCACCTGACCTGGCTCCAGCCGACTTTTTTCTTTTCCCGAAGCTTAAGACACCCCTGAAAGGACGAAGATTTCAAACAGTTGATGAAATTAAAGAAAAAACTACGAAATTGCTTTTACCTTCACAAAAGAAGAGTTTACTGGGGCCTTTGATCAGTGGAAACACCGGTGGGAAAAGTGTGTAGCTTCCCAAGGGGAGTACTTTGAAGGAGACAAATTCGAATAACCTGTATGTTGTATGAATAAATGTATAAAAATTCAGTCCTGGAACTTTTTGATCACACCTCGTAGTTACATTACATCATTTTCCGATGTTTAAATAAATGCAGTGACTTTATATTGATTTAAATCAATTTAAACTTATCAATTTAAAGTTATTTTAAATTGATTTAAGATCACTACATTTATTTACATTCATGAAAATGATGCATAGTAGCTATATATATATATATATATATATATATATATATATATATATATATATATATATGTGTGTGTGTGTGTGTGTGTGTCATAAGAATTACAAGTCCAAATAATTAGTTTTACAACCTCTAAAAGCCAAGAAAACAATGTCTATATAATTAATAAGAACTTTTTTCTTGAAAACATAAAATTCTAAACATTCCTATCAACCACGTCTTTGTATAAAAATGTACAAAAAAGTATAAAAGCGCCACATGAACGTGTCTTTTGATTTAAAACTAGTTAAAATACTAGTAATTTTTTTTCTAGCTAAGATTAAGAACTTAATATATGGTTTCATACAAAACAATCTTCAAACTCGGATGCACATAATTTATAAACCGATTGTAGTAATTGTATATATTGCGTGGGTTATTGACAGTATGAGGGTTATGTTATGTGACAATGCTTCTCTTACCCTTATCATTTAATAGCTCATACTTCACCAACAATCAACGTGATAACAAACTAGAATATCTAAAAACAATATGCAACACTACAACTATTGCAAAGAATACATAATGCAGCGGTAACATTCTTTTTTAATAGAATGTTATATTTAAAACATGATTTTTTTCAGTAATTTTAATTGGTGATTTTTATTTTTACGACTTAAGTTTTTTACTTCAATTCAGAATTTATTGTCAGCAAAATACAAAATTACACCATATTCATGTTGGATTTTTAAAATTCGAATTGGTTGCTACTCAATTTAATGTACTACTAGAAAACCTAATCAAGGCACAGCAACCACTGCAGTTTTTTTAATCAAATTAAAAATACCATTAATCATGAATGCAATAAAATCTTTATTTAAAGTATTTACCTGTAAATCCCAATTTACAATTACAAACACTGTGTAATAGTTGATTCTGCTGTAAAAAAATTCAAATTAAAAAAATGTAACCTGAAAATAGAATATGCAAAAATATTTTAAATTAATTTCATGTTTTGTTGCAAAATTTTGATTTCAAGTATTTTTCATCAAATCCCACATTGTGATTATGAATAGTGTGTAATTATGGATTATGTTGTAAAAATCTTCAAATTTTAACTGAAGATAAAATTTACTAATATATGACTGAAAAAAATAATTTGTTATAGATAAAATATTTCACATTTCGTCAAAGTTCTAGGTTATTCAGTGTATGACTCCTATGACACAATCTGGAAGATTACTAAGTATATCCATTCTGTAGTTCACAACCCTAAAACTGACCAAAGGCATGAGAATTATTTCAACAATTCAACTTGGCATGTTTGATTACGCATTGCTTTTTATAAAAGCCCCTTTGCAAAACCTTTGCCTTTACGCTGACGACTCAAATTTGAAAGTTTCAGCAAATTCTGTAGATCAGGTTGAAATACTCAGTTTCATTGAATTGGAAAATATTGGACAATTCCTAAGTAAGCATAACCTAAAATTAAATGTACAAAAAACCAATTTTATTAGATTCAAAACTTACCAGAATAAGCAGTTAACAGAACCATTAAATTCACAAGAGATTGAGAGCAAAAGCAGTACGACTTTTCTGGGATTAACACTTGATAAACACCTAAGCTGGAATGAGCATATTAGTAAATTGTTATCAAAACTGAGTTCAGGAATTTACTCGCTGTATAGAATGGCCTTTTTCTGTAACCAAAAAACTCTAAGGAATATTTATTTTGCTAACATTCATTCTCATTTGTCTTATGGTATACGCCTTTATGGTTCCAAAAAAAAAAAAAATATGGACAGCATTTTAAAGCAGCAAAAAAGAGCAGTTAGAATTATTTTGAAATTAAAACATGACCAAACAACTAAAGAGCATTTTAAAGATTTGGGGATTTTAACGGTCTATGGACAGTATATATTTGACACAATCCTCGTTGCTAAGAACAATCAAATTGCTTTTGAATCCAATTCCTCCCTCACACCACATCCTTACAACACTAGAAACAAAAGAGGTATAATTATATCTCATCACAATTTAAAGTTTTTTGAGAAAAAACCAACATATATGGGAGTGAAGTTTCTGAAAGAAATACCACTTAATATTAAAAAAGAAACCAACTTCAAAAAATTTAAACAAAAACTTAAAACTTTTCTTATAAATAAGACATTATACTCCCTAGAACTTTTTCCCTAGAAACACTTTTCCACCCCCTTGCAAACCTAATGTACAACATAGTAGTAAAGAAAATTGCATGTTTTGTATTTTTAGAAATAGAAGTAGGTAATATTTATATTGATCCTGTTCATATTGACACTATTCAATTGTATACAATGTACATTCCATGAATAAAGAAGATTTGATTTGATTTGATTTGATTTGTGTCTTGGTTCCTACTTATGCAATATACAAAAAGATTACAGAACAAACATAGTAAGTCTGTATGCAGCCTAGAAACATTAATATCCTCCTATAGATCACAATTCTCGATGAATATTATTATTGGTGCAATGCAAAATTACACTTAATCTAACAAAAGGTAGTTAGATTAAGCTTAAAACAAAGCTAGTTTAACCACTTTTTCCTTACTTTAGAATTTAAAACACTATAACAAGAGAGACTCAAATTGAGAAGCAACCAATTTGACCTACTTTTCTAGAGCGAAATTGATATTAAAAGTCAAAATTAAAAATCTTCAGACTCGAGATGTTGGCAAGCGGTGGAGCCAAAAATGTTACAGAAAGACTAAATAATGACACCACATTAGAAGAAAACGGTGCAAGTCTCAGATAATTGACTGTTGAACCAAAATGTTAAATGATGCAGGCAATAGTCCAAAATACTGTATAATTATGACGAGAATCTTTAGTACCAGTATATTAAAAATCATTCACTCCAGTTCTTGAAGCACATATCACTATATAAGTTATCTGTTTTTTTTTTTTTGTTGAAAAAAATAATGGTAAATTAATTATTTTATACGATTAATCATTCCATTATTAAGACGTCATTCAAATCATTCTTTATTTTTTTATAACACATCTTTGCATAATAGCGTCAATAATTTATAAGTAGTTTTTTAACTAGCATAATATGTGTTGGTACATATACAGTACAAGTAAATGTCACACAACACAAATTTATTACAATACTAGCTGTACCCGCCCGCTTCGCCGGTCATAATATTGAGTTTTGATTGTATCATTGAAATGTGCAGCAACCTTTCAGTTTACACAGTATCCAATTTACAACAGCTGATGTTTTGTGTAGTTTACTACTGTACTCAATTATTTTTAATTTTGAAAGTTTTCCCTACCACAATTTTATTCTATTTGTTTTTATTTAACAGTTGTTAATCAAATAAATCAATCAATTAATATAGCTTCACAAGAAATCAAAACATAAAAATACAAACAGTATAATTTTGACATATTTAAAACCCACAGCTGATATCTTTTTATATTTGACTTATTATACCTTCATGCATCCTGCTATTTGATTAACATCGAAACTTTAGAAGTCCAAGGGATGGAGCCCTGAGGGATTAAAGAAACGGGAATAGGACAGAAACCTTCCCTGGGGTATATAGAACAACTTCCCCAAGTTTCATGGCGATCGGCTGGACGGTTTGGTAGCGCATAAAAGATAGACAGACAAACAAACATACATTGGATTTTATATATATAGACTAGCGTACCCGTCGCACGTTGCTGCGATTTCAGAGGAAGACATCTTAAGATTACATCCAATCTATTTTACATTGTTTTATTAAAAAAACAGTATCTAATTAAACATAAAAAAATCGTTTCGCTTTCAAAAATTTAATCGAGGGCTTTTTTATAAACAATATTTTTTGTTCTTCCGTTTTGTGTGTACACAAAGATTGGTTGGTTTTCCAACGTGGGAGCAGGCCACATAGAGTTGTCCATGTGAGAAACATTGATTTGTTAAGTCTAATCCACACACTTGCAGTGATTGTCCTTGAGATTTGTTTATAGTAATTGCGAAGGCAAGTCGCACAGGAAACTGCAAGCGTTTGAAATCAAATGGAATATCTGTCGGGATCATTGGAATCCGTGGCAATAAGACATCTTCTCCCTTGAATCTGCCATTTAAGATGGACGCTTCTATTACATTGTTCATCAGTTTCTTTACTATTAGTCTTGTGCCATTACATAATCATGGAGGGTTGATATTTCTGAGAAGAATGATGGGCACACCAATTTTTAATTTTAAAATATGTGGTGGTACCCCTGGCAAATCAAGTGAATTCAAGAATTCTGTTGGATAATTTACAACTTCGTCTTGATTCATCACCGTATCTATGGACTTATACGTTGTTTCTTCGCCAGGTATTCGGTTTAGGATACTGTTATTGATCGCATTGACATCGTTGTTAGTTGCTGCTAATATAGCACGAACACTAAGCCACTGGTGATTTTGATGATTTTGTACAATATTTGGAAAAACGTATTGTATTAATTCTTCTTTGGTTGATGTAAGATTACAGAAGTTTGTTGGCAGTGTGACACATTGGGTGGATCTTTCAATTGCCATATTTCCATTCCCAATATCTAGCAATTGCTTTGAGAATAGTTTGGCAGAAGCATCTTCCTGTAGCTGAACTCGCATGTTTGTTTTAAGAGTTAATTTATTTACATGTCACCATAACACCGATGATTTTAGGCATGCATTCAATTCATTTGCGGGTGTAGAACGTGGTATTACTGGTAGAGTTTGTCAAAAATCTCCAGACAATAAAATCAATGCTCTGCCAAAGGGTTGTCCATTTCCCCTCAAATCTTGTAGTGCATGATCGAGCGCTTCCAATGCTTTTTTGTGAGCCATGGTGCACTCATCCCAAATAATAATCTCACATTTTTGTAGAACGTTGCCCATTCCAGAATTGTTGGTGATGTTGCATGTTGGTGTGTCAGTGTTTTGCAAATTCAATGGCAATTTCAATGCCGAATGCGCTGGTTCGACCACCATCCAAAAGTGTTGCTGCAATTCCTGATGATGCAATTGCCAGTGCAATTTTATTCCTTGATCGGATGGTTGCCAATATGACTGAAATAAGAAAGGTTTTTCCTGTACCTCCGGGTGCATCCATGAAGTATAACCCGCCACTTTTATTTGTAATAGCTTGCATGATTATGTCATATATAATACGTTGCTCAGGAAGCAATTTAGGAAGGTTATTCTCAACAAATGTACTCAAATCATTGACATCGAAGTGTGTTTCACGATGCAAATCACGATCATAAGCACCATTTACCAGTCGATTTGGTGCACTCATTCCAAAATCCACCAATCCTTTGTTAGCGATAGCTAAACATATATCCTCGACCGAAACCAACGCCTCATTATACACATTTGGTGTTTATTGCATTTCCGAATTCGTTGCTCGCAAATGATGTAGGATGTCTTCACTCATACATTCTTTGTACTTTTCCCAAAGAACTTTGGGATTGGATGGAAAACATGTTGTGAATATTATTGCAAACAAAGTGCGTATTTGCTGTGGTTGAGCAGTATTCGATGCGTCAGCGAGCGCTGTGTCTCAATGGGCATCGTTTTCAAGAAGATTTAACTTCTGGCAAGCTTCTCGATAGGTTGAACACACTTCACCATTTACTGATCTCAGTTCTTCAAATGATCTAGGCCCACGTACGTTAACCAATAGCAATCGCAAGTAAAAACATTCCTGATTGTTTGGATGGACTGTATAAAGTCAGCCTAACGCGTCGGACGAATACAATTTTGGATGTCCTTCAACTGGTCTGCCCTGTTTTCGACGTTGAAACTTTTTCTCTGATGTATTCCATGTGTAGTATTTCGGTATTTCTGAGTATAGTAAAGTTCTTGCGAACAAATCATCAGTGCACAATGTAAAGAAACCAGTTAATGTGGTTTGCGGTGGTAAGACAGCTCTCACTTGAACATTTTCCGGTGTAAAATACACACGCTGTCCATTTTCAAGATGTACTGCCAGATGTACAACTGTTGGATGACGTTCATGAATTAGAA
The DNA here is from genome assembly GCA_035578905.1 of Stictocephala bisonia. NCBI lineage: Eukaryota > Metazoa > Arthropoda > Insecta > Hemiptera > Membracidae > Stictocephala > Stictocephala bisonia. The sequence continues at coordinate 221,735 of JAQJVL010000617.1, read as the reverse complement.
ATGAAAAAATACGCCAAACAGCTTCATTGCTACTTATGTAGCGTCCCAATTGGTATCGTTCGATTTCATCTATTGGTACAGATGCATTTCTCACTCCAAAAACTGCTATATCGCTTCCTTTGTTGACATATTTACAAATGTATTTGATTGATTTCACTGAATTACAATACTCGACATTGATATGTGCTTTGAATGTCTTTGACAGTAACGGTGAATACGGCACAATCCATCGATTATCGACTTCAATGTCATTCTTGCACACTTTTAGAGTTATTAATTTACCACCATCTTCCGTTGATCGTCTACGATATTGTGGATATCCATCATTTCCAGTGATAGTTTCACTGTGTAACTCTCTTGGATAGCGTTTAGTGCATTTCCCATCCTTCATGCAAGGGGAATTATTGTTATGCGCACCACATGGCCATGTTTTTGCTGACGCCTTCAAATAAGCGGGGATCAATGTCAACATTAGGTATTTCTGCCGAAATAACTTCATCAATTTTGTCTGGTGTAATTTTGTTGATCAACCAGATCAAAATGTGTGCATGCGGTAATCTTCTTTTCTGCCATTCAACCGAATACATCCAACAGCGTGTCTCTCTAAAAACATGTTGTTTAATGATGAAATCTATCATTGATTTCAACTTTTGTTTGAAAACTCGTGCAATGATGTCATGACGATCCGGAGGCGATTGTCCAGGTAACAAAAGTACCTTAATTTCATCCCAAGTAGGATTGCAATTGAATGTTATAAACAAATCTGGACGGCCATATGCGCGGACATAAGTCATTGCGTCTTGTGCGTACTCATGCATTGCATGTGCCGTGGACTTCCTGTGAATGAAGCCGGTAGTATGACCATTTTCCCTACTTCATTGCAATTTCCATCAATAGCAATTGCATCACATAGATGTACATATTCTTCTGAACGAAGTTTGGTTTGGTTCAGTCGAATAAACAGCAGTTGTTCTGTCTCAATTTTTGCATACATATCTGCAATGTACTGACTAAACAACTGCCGACATTTCAAAATGTGATGTGAGTGTTGTCACGAATCATCAATCTATAAGAATAGTAGTTCATGGCACTCACTTTCTTATTGGTCTCCTCATCTGTTTTTCGGTTCCTCATTTTGATATTGAAGTGATACCCATCTTCTCCTAGTGGAAATAAGATTGGATATTGCAACGCGTCATATGATCTATGAGTTTCGGACACTCTATGAAGATTACCATTTCTGCAATGTATGTAAGTACTATGTCACGTGAATTAAATTGTTCACCAACTATGACAATAGCTACTTCATTTGTTGTTGGTGCGTTGTATCGTCTTTCGTGTTGTCCGACCGGTGTTTTGTCAGCCATAATGACAACAACGTGATCATCCGTTGGCATTCGCTCGAGGGCCGTCTTGAAAAGTCAAACTAATTCGTTATGTTGATCAAACAAATCTTGTAGTGAAGCAATGATTTCTCGATTAGTTCCAGTATAAAATCGACAACGCTGATCAACTTGCTCATTAGTTGTTCCCATAAAATATATCTGGAGAAACTTGTCGTCTGAGTCCGGCAGTGGTAAAGGGATCCAGTACGATGATAAATTTGCCCTTGAACTTTAAATGTTGGCATATAATTATCACAAATAATTTCAGTTGCACCGAACGATGTCATTTGGAAACATGAATTGTACTTGCAAATGTTTTTCAAGAAATGCTTCGACTGGGCAGTATCTCCCGATACCAACGAAGACAATGGTTCGGGTGGTATGTTCAATTCTGGCAATTTTACTTTACCACCAGCGCAGCACACTCCTGGTGGTTCAGTTTTGAACTTCAAAGCCCAGCAACATGTGCATACTTTGTCCATTTTCCCAATGACGATACTTCTATGGGCACCGTAGTCATATTCAGGATTGTAGTTGAAAGCAGCAAGACACAAATCAGCATCTAGTGGCCGTCTGAATCGAGCATTACGCTCTCGATTGCTGCCTAGTCTTGCTTCCCGTTGCTCGTTGGTTTCATTAGCTCGGGCTTCAGCAGTTTGTCTTCTAACAGCTTCTAGTCTTGCTTCCCGTTGCTCGTTGGTTTCATTAGCTCGGGCTTCAGCAGTTTGTCTTCTAACAGCTTCTAGTCTTGCTTCCCGTTGCTCGTTGGTTTCATTAGCTCGGGCTTCAGCAGTTTGTCTTCGATCAGCTTCTAGTCTTGCTTCTCTTTGCTCGTCAGTTTTTGAAGATCGAGCAGCCCTTTTCCTTCGTGCTTCAGGTGTGCATCGCCCTATACATTTCCTTTTGGGTGGCATAATTTTTATAGAAGACACACTAAAATTAACATGTCGTGTAAGTTAGTTTATTTACAATAAATCAAAACATAAAAATATAAACAGTTTAAAAAATTAACACATGGTTTAATTTAATGTTGACATATTTAAAACCCACAGCTGATATTCTTTTTATATTTGACTTATTATACCTTCATGCATCCTGCTATTTGATTAACATCGAAACTTTAGAAGTCCAAGGGATGGAGCCCTGAGGGATTAAAGAAACGGGAATAGGACAGAAACCTTCCCTGGGGTATATAGAACAACTTCCCCAAGTTTCATGGCGATCGGCTGGACGGTTTGGTAGCGCATAAAGGATAGACAGACAAACAAACATACATTGGATTTTATATATATAGAAGATAAGCACAAAATGCACAAATATATTACAATACAAGTACAAAATGCACAAAAATTATAGTGATCGATTTCAGTGAACCACGATCACCTTCCTCACCACGGTGATATATCTGTGCATTTTGTGCTTATATTATAATAAATTTGTGTTGTGTGATGTTTACTTGTACTGAATAATTTATAATAAACAGATACAGACGAATGAGTGTGATGAGTGTAGTCATTATTAATAAAGTCAATTGTTCCGTAGAAAGAGCCATTTTTATTAATAGCCCAATAGCCAGTGCAAAAAGGGGCCTACAGCTGTACGTGGAATCCAAACCATATAGTGGAACAATAAAGAAATTTATCAAATTATCATAAATTCTGATATAAGTGTTAAAGTAAGTAAATTATATAAAGTGTATCTAGTGCTAAAATAGATTTGTAAATAACTCTAAAATAGTCTACTTGTGTACAAGAACACTGTAAAAAGCCTTGTTAGCAAGTTATTCTGTTAGGCTTTATTTTTAATTTACCAAGGAGCATTTCTACTTTAAGGCTAGCAGTTAAGGCATTAAAAATTCTGATGCAGTAATAGGAAATGTTTTGTTTGGAAAAGGTAGTGTTGTTTCATAAAAACGATGTTCAATTGAGTTGTACTTAAAAGTGAAGCCATTACAGACAAACTTTGAAAAATGTTTCTTGAAAATTACAAGGGCCTCAAATAGATACAAAAATGGAAATTTAAGGATCTTATGATGGCAAAAAACTTATTTACAGGATTCTTTCTTTATGGGGCAGAAAATTATCTGAATGGCCTTTTTCTGGAGGCGAAATATAGATACCGGTATGGTTCTTGAATTCTCACAGCCCCAAATGGCAACAGCACATCTTAGGTATAGGTAGAAGTAGCCAAAATAAAGTGTCAGCAAAACATCAGTGGTGGCAAACTGTGCAAGCTTTCTAAGAGCAAACAGACAGTAGCTAAGCCTTCCCTGATACCCCATTAAAATGATCATGAAAATTGAGATGAGAATCAAGCTTAAGTCCAAGAAAGTTTACAGAATCTGTAAAAAATATAACTGAACCATCTAGTAAAAGCTGAATAGTATCCATCAGTATCTTATATGTTGTTTTTATAGAAAAGTTGAAAAGATGACTTTTTTCAGTGTTTATAACAAATTGTTAACCCTCGTGCCGCGTTTCGACAAATAATTGTTGACTTGTGTTGATTCTGTACTGGCAATCGACAAAAAATTGTCGACTTGACATCGCTCGATATTATCACTTGTTATAGTATACCTATTAGCGCTATTGACAAGATTCATATACCACTGGAAACGGGAAGAGTTACCGATTGTAGTGGTTCTAAGACGACGGGAACAATGGAAAATAATATGATGAATATTCGTTGTCCAATGTGAAAGCGATTTTCAAACTGACGCTAGCCTTGGAAGTTTTGTTTACTTGTCTTTCAATTGTATTTGTTAAGTCTTATTATACGTAACTATGGTGTTATTATGATATAATTGTGTTTACATTACTTTTGGTATATACATACAACACACACAAAATTATATTGAAGCCTTTTTATAAAAGAAAAAAAATTGTGAACATGAAGAATATCACATTTGTGTGCGTACGCCAGATAAATTTCATCATCATCTGTGGACCCCTAAGCTCACAGCCAGAGGATACCAAGGTAACCATTTTACAAATATATTTTATTTATAGAACAAGTAATTCTATAAATTTTAGTACTAGTTAGAAGTCTGTACTGATTATATAAAATTTTTAGCAAATTTTTGAAAATTATGTTACCACAGTAACAAATTTTTGCATAAATTGTACTACACAGGGTTTTGTAAGTATAATTACTTTTATACTTCAAATAACATATAAAACCTTTATATATCCTGAAATTAGATGAAATTTGTAATATTTAGGCTATCTTGGAATTTTGAATTTAGCTATAATATATTGTTTTCAAGGTGACTCCCCCCTTTTTAAATTTACAAAAGTCATTGTCCGAGATATCATGAGTCATAAACAATTTTTGTTTTCCCCAAAGATGTAATATTTTATTATTATTAGATAGCCTGCTTTATTAGGAGTGCACTAATACCAAAGTAGAGTTATATAATTTTACTATTTTTTATAATTTTTTGAAAAAATGTCTGCAAATGCGCAAAAAATGATGTGACGGTACAGGAAAAAGTAGAACCTGGTTCGAGGGTTAAAGACAATTTGATTCTATAAAATTGTTATAACGATCAATTCCATTTCAACTACATTTGTTGCTCTAAATTAAAATGTCATCTGCAAATAGACAAGAGGTCCTCCGTGCTCACACTATTGTGAATAATATCATTAATAAAAACTATATAGGGTCCAACACTGATCCCTGAGACATCCCCATCCTGATTCACATCTTCTCGGAAAGAGATTTGCGAATACAATTGGCTGTATTTCCACAAGAGAAGCTTTTTATAATGCGTAATTTACATTTTTGGATCAAATAATTAAGAAAATTCCAATTTTTCACTGTGCCTTTTACTATTTAAGACATAATTTTGTTAATTTATATGATTTTTCATGTTTTTTTTAATTTGAGGCCTTTTTTAAATACTGAACACAAATTTGAAAACAATTGAGCTATCACAATTTTTTCTGAGGATATCAAGGAAAATCTAATTTTTTGCTGAATTGAGATCAGCAGCCAATACAAGATCATTATAAGCACCAACTATTAACCATAAAAACTAATTCATATAGGCTATAGTTTTGCTGGAGTCAACCAGCAGGTTGTCTCTGACACCAGGCACCGGAAATCTTGAATTGATGTCCAGGATATGTTTTTGGTGAAAAACAAGACTTCTGTGTGATTAAATGGTTTCTTCTAATAATCTAACTCAATATTTGAACACTGAGTTTTTTTTTCAATTTAAATAAAGTAAAAAATACAGGTTTCTTTTCAATTATCCCGCTCAAATAGGATATGGAACCATGTCAGTAAGAAATAGGCTGTCATATATAATTATCTCATTCATTAAGTTACCATTTGAACAGTAAATTAAATTGACAGACAAAAATTAAACTAGAGATTCAATTAAATATGAATACATAGTTGAACAAATGGTACCTTAGTTACGCAGTTTCTAGATGCTTCGCAATCTTAACTTTTTTATCACGAGTGGGTAGTGTCAGGTCTATATTTTCTGAGAAAACCCTAATTATTCTGCAGAAATAACGTACAGTATTATATAACAAAATTAAAAAATTCTTAATCTTTGAAAAAGTAATTTATTTATTTTTTTCTGTTATTTGTTGTAATTGTTACATTGTTTTTATTAACTCGATGTAGTTTTTCATGCTGAACATAAATTTGAAAACTCTTTTGGTCTACGACATTGATTATTTCTCGATATATATATGGAAAAACTATGTTCGAAATCACGTATGGTGACCGTTTGCACAATATGGTTTTGACTAATAGGAGCTATGACAAGCCACAAAAAACAAATTCCTACACATACTTACCAGAAGCCATCCCGCAGGCCAGGTACATTAATTTAAAGTATATCATGAATTTTGTATAGTAAATCAAAGATTAGGAAGTTATGTTATAATTGGTTAGGTTGGTAAAAAGTGTATTTTTCAGCCCGAATTTTATTTGTATAGGCAGGCCTAACATATAAAACAAGTGAAATGAAAAAAAATTGGTGAAAAATAGTATTAAAACAGTTGATTTTTTACACTATCTCATTAAAACTAGTTTTTTTTATTTTTCTATAAACATTTTTCTGCTGCTAAAATGAACCTCCTCTTCAATTATACTCATGTTTCATCACTTTTTCAACAAGAAATTGCATTTTTAGAAGCGCCTTGGAATTCCATAATTACCGACCAAATAAGTAATCATTGGAGATTATTAAAACAGACCAAGAGCTTTTTTAAAAAGATCATTCAAAAACATAGGCATGGTTGTCACAATTGACATACGTCAAATCGTACCCATTTAAAGATACGGTTGTAATATCTAAGGTTAACATAGGATGACATTCTGAAATTCATAAGGTAAAATTTTACTAGGGCCTATACTCTAAATTTTACTACTGTTAAATAATGAATAAAAAGCAAATTCTATGTCTAAGAATTGAGTTTTACAATTATAGCCTAGGATTCACTATCTAAACTTAGAGATAAAAAAGAAACTGAATAGGAAAACGTTATTCACCTTAAATTATGAATATTAATTAAGGTCTAATTCAAACAAAACACAATAACATAGGCTAGGTCAAGTGACTTAAGGTCATGCATTTGGTTTTGAAATTAAAACTAGCCTTCTATGTTGTATAGTTAGGTTTATCTACAATTGCATTATTATACCTTATGCTACTACTGAATAAATGTCTTACAATTATTGTAGAAGCGTTTTGATGGGAGTAGTTGAAGAATTTTCGGGAACCTAGATAAAATGTCAGCAGATTTTGAAAGATTGGATTATTGAACTACTACGGCTATAATTTATGAACCACTTAATAAAGTACAGAACTTCCATTAATAAACACCCCTGATTTAAAACTGTATATAAGATATTATTTAGATGCATTACGAAAGAAAACAACATCCAAATCCTTATATCACACAACACATCCCGTCACTTAGGAAAACCAATTCAGTTCGGATATGCTTAGAGGTTTGGTTCATTTTTTCATTTAATTTGTAACTTATCAGCTGATTGTCTTCTGGACATGTCTTGAACGTCTTCCCTTACATTTTTATGTAAACCTAAATTCAAAAACAGCTGATACCTATAGTTAAAAACAATTATCAAGTACCACTAAGTTAAAAATAATTTCTGTAGTAAGAAATCTGATATAGGATTACATACACATGTTAGATATATATATGTATATATATATATATATATATATATATATATATATATATATATATATATATATATATATATATATATATATATGTAAAGATGAACAGACTTTGTAACATATTCATTTCTGGATTAATATTAACACTGTTTTACATATTCAAAGATTTAATTATTTTATATGGCCACTAAGCAATGTTACAGTGATAGGCCACGTCCATATATGGCACCATGTATGGCACGTGCATTCAAAAATCTCAGCCTAAACGAAAATAAAACATGCTACAGTTTGTTGTTCAGACTGGGGTGGATCGAGTAGCTTCTGTCTGAGCATATTAACTTGTACTAAATCTTATTGTATATGTTTAAATATCACGTATATTTATAATCTTGTAAATTACCTAATTCCACTATTTATACTGGTTGTGCCAGGGCAGTAATGGCAGCGCAATTAAAAAAATCCTTGTGGCGATCGTCCTCGAGAGGTTACAGACCGACAATGGGGAATCAAATGTGCTGGCGATTGTTGCAGATGGTTCCACAGGGATTGTGCAAAGATTTCTGAAGCGGAATATGATAGACTGGCAACTGATGAGAATCTCATCTGGTATTGTTATCGGGCTGACTGTGAAGATGTAAATAAGAAACCCATAAACACTCTGTTGTCTCAAATGACTGGCTTTGCATCGCTGTTATCCGAGCTCTCTAATAAGATGGACTCTTCGATGGACCTTCCAAAGAAAATTGATGGCCTAGATGCCAAGTTATGCGCTTTTGAAGGTAGGGTTGCATGCACTGAAAAGCGCCTTGATGCTCTTGGGTTTGCTAAGGTGTCTCAAGCACCTATACCCGAAGACATCATATCTTAAATAAATGAACGATCAGGACGAGCAAGCAATGTACGGTAATGATTTATAACTTAACTGAATCAAATAGCAGAGACAGGAAGGTGATAAAGTCCCACGATGAAAATCTTGTAGCTAAGCTTTTTGAAGTTACTTGCCCTGGGCTAATTTCTTACAAATTCATAACAGTTCACCATGGAAAAGAATTGCCTAACAAAAATCGACCATTGAAAGTCATACTCAAGTGCCAGAGTGATGCTTTGAAGATTCTACGTAATTTTTCGATCGAACATGTTAAGGCTATTGATAGTATATTTGAAAATGTAAGACTCTCAAGAGACCGAACAGCATATGAAACAAAACATTTAAATGACCTGAAGGAAGAGCTTAAATCCAGGCAAAATAAGGGTGAGACTGATATCACAATCAGATACGATAGTGGCATACCCTAAATAATTAAATCTAAACAAAAAACGCATAATCTCCAACGGTCAAAATAAACTGTGCATGCTTTTTCAAAACATTAATGGTCTCAGAACCAAACTTCCATCTTTGCGTCAGACTATAAGTAATTTTATCTATGATGCCATTGTCTTGGTTGAAACCAATTTAACATATGATATTAGTAACTTAGAACTTGGTTTTGATAATCTATATCTATATAAGCCAAATTGACTCACTCACTCATCACGAATTCTCAATAACTATAGCACCTACAATGCTGAAATTTGGTATGTGAGTTACTTTTAGGTCGTAGGTGCTTGCTAAGAAACGGTTTTAAGATATTTTATTCCTTTTTATAATAATTTAGAAAATAAAAATTGCCATTTACACAATGTATTACAAATGTAAACAAATACCATCTGTAATATAAAACACACGTGTTTACTATTACTAAAATTAAAATCATAAATATAATAAAGGAAATTTTCTAAATGCAGGTTGATGTGAATTGAATTTTAGTAATCATCTGTAAAGTTATTATATTATGTTACCTACAGCTGAGATTTGAATGTTGTTGTGAATGTGCAAGGTTTTTGTTTGATTATGTTCGGAAAGTGTAGTATCAGTATGATGTTTGTTTTTAGAATTAAAACTTTGAACAAAAACTGTTTAATGAGTGAAGATGTGAAGAAATAGTTTTCATTAATGGAGTACAGGTTCCGCACCGATTGGTTAAGATGCCCGGTAACGGCGCTTGCCTATTATTTTCGTTGGCATTTCTGATCTACGGGGATTTATCAAGGTCTGCACAAATACGGGCCGACATTGTAAATCATGTATCTATAAATTGGCAGAGGCTACAGGAATTCACTGAGGATGCATCTGGAGTCCCATATATTAACAGACTGGAGTACATTACTGAAATGTTCCGGCCATACACCTTTGGAAATACTTGCGAGCTTAAGGCGGCTGGGGAGATATTCCCATTTAAGTTAGAGGTATTCCAAAATGGCATCCTTCGTGCTGAATTTGGGGAGGCCATTCAAGGAATCAACCGAGTTCGGTTCACGGGGCATCACAGACATGGCCACTATGACGTTTTGATTCCGTTGGCACAACAGTCCGACAATGGAATTGGTCATCAACAACCGACCATCAATGATCCAATTGAATGTAATCCGAATTCTTCGTGCTTTGTGCCACAGCCCGACGAAACTTTTACATCTTCAACACCTGTTACAGGGCGAAGAGGACAAAAACGTAGAAAAAGATTTTCAAATTCAATAAGATCAAAAAAATTAAAGGAAGCTAATAAAAATTATGTAAAAAAGAACCCTATTGTAAATAGAAAGTCAGTTAAAAAGTATGCAGCTAATAACCCTGATATAAATAGAAAGGCAACTGAAAAGTATGCAGCTAATAATCCCGATGTACACAGAAAGGCAGTTGAAAAGTATGCAGCTAAGCCTTGGACTAATAAGTCAATGAGCGGGTTTGAATATGACCTTCAGACTAATTATTCTAACGACAAGGTTGTTACTCTCGGATCTAGATCTCCCTGTGTATGGTGCTCTGCGCTTAAGTGGAACGATGAGGCACCTGGAATGTGCTGCAAAAACGGAAAAGTCCATCTCCCGTCCGTTGAGCCCTACCCTGAGCCCTTACACAGTCTCCTCACTCATCATCATCCAATGGCGGAGCATTTTCTTTCTTCTGCCCGAAAATACAATGGATGCTTCCAAATGACATCATTTGGAGGCAAAGATGTAAAGGAAGGTAACTTTATGCCAACATTTAAGGTGCAAGGGCAGGTATACCACAGAATAGGGTGCCTGTTGCCAGAACCTCAACAGCAGCCATTATTTCTCCAGATTTATTTTGTTGGTGATGATGACACCGAGAGAGACATACGCTTTGGTATATACAATGGTGTCAATGCTGAACTGGTAACCCAACTGCAAAAACTGCTCCATGAACACAACAAATATATACTGGATTTTAAAGTTGCAGTTGATTCTATTACTCAGGACCAGAAGGATTTCCAAGTGTTAATTAAAGCCGATAAAAAGCCTTCTGGAGAGCACAGAGGTCGATATAACGCCCCCACGAATAGAGAAATTGCAGTAGTCATTTTTGGCCAAAACTTCGAGAAGAGAGACATTGTTATCAAAAGCATATACTATTCATACATCATTGTTGACACTTTTCTGATTCTATGATTTTGTATTATATGCTCTTAATTTATGCTATTTGATTGTATACTATGTGTTTTGTAAGCCTACATACATTCAGTAACAAAGACATTTACTACTTGCTTTACTACATTTACTACTTCACCGTTGCGAAGCACGGGTACCAGCTAGTTATGTAATATACAGATTAGATAGGTCATCATTATCGAGCCAAAAAATAGTGGTGGTGGTGTCTTGGTGGCAATATAAGAAGGGATCTTGATTCATGGCAACTCTATCCGTCTAGAAACAGTACTGAGTGCGTTTTTACCATACTTGGGAAAGTTAATGATTTTTTTAACTGAATAAAGTTAAAGTTAATACTCTAAAAAAGTAACTAATTAAAGTTAAAAGGTAGAATAAATTGAAACTAACTGATTAAAGTTAAATGATTAGAAAATTAACTGAAATTGAAAGTTAAAAGTTAGTTTTGGTACAGTAAAATATACATAAACAAATACTTAACCTGTAATATGATTTATTATTTATAATATCTTAGATAAATAGGCCTATTTATAATACATTACTATACAATACTATTAATTAGATTATAGCAATTTCTACAGTAATTTTTGCTATATAACTGTCCAAAATTTTAAAAATTAAATATTTAATTTAATTTCTAAAATTATTAACAAAAACTGACATAAGTCTTTGAAATTAAAGTTTTACATTTTTAAGCTATACTTTAAAAAATCAATAACTATCTTATAGGAAATTCCCGTTAACTAAACATTTTTTTTAATTGGCGCAGATATTAAGAAAGGCCAAATAATATCGTGACATGGTGACTCCATGTGATATTAATCAGGCTGGAGATGATAAGGAAGGGTCATCCATAAGAAAATATGGGGATTATCGGTAAACAAAAACTGAACAAATTATACCCACTCTATAAGTGAGTGAAAGTAGATCTATTCATACTATTTTCGATAAGCAATTACGTTTATTAGATGTATAAGAATTTGCCGTTCTAAGTGCATGTTTTATTCTTACTGAAATAATCTAATTAAACATTATGAACTATCTAAATCATTAAAAAATACAAAACTAATTACCATTGATAATATTATTATTAAAAATAGTACTATCATTATCATTTCATTTCGACGGTACCGATAGCAAAATAATGAAAACAGAACGAAATATAGCAATTCTTACTTGAAATCTGTTCTGCAATCTTGAAGATAGTTTATTCTGTTGCGTGGTATCATATAATGGATTGATTTTACCTAGTAAGCCTAATTTAAAATAAAGTAAACGTTTGAGGAAATGTTGGTTTGATTAACCATTTAAATGGTTTTTCCCGACTACTTTTGAACAGGACAATTTAGATATGTAATGATCAATTAATCAAGTATTGACAGCATTTAACGTCAAAATACAACTGATTTTCCTAATTAATTATACAGATAGATGGGCAAACAGGTAAAATTACAGTATTAGAGTTTATGAAAGATAAACAAGCTTAGGCCCAAATCGTTGATTTAAAACAAGATAACTAAATAACTATCTCAACTTTATCCCTAAACAAAACTAGTCAAGTGAAATGATTACCCCAGGGACACAAGTCAATCCCACAACAATGGTATACTCGTTTGGTCCGCCTTTTTTTATTTATAAGGCAGTAAAATGTGAGTAAAGGAGAGGGGGTGCGTCTTCAAAACAGTGACCTTGCTTGTCAGTGACAATTGGGGGATGAGGAAAACAATCGGTCTTTGACCTGAGTTTTAGATACTTTCTCCCCAGTCCACATTCCTCGGACCAAATGGCACCTTTTATCACATTTGAAAAACTAACTGAGTTATTTTAACCGTTAGCCAAATTTTGAACTAGTTAAAGTTAGAAGTTAAGCATTACCAAAACTAACGAATAAGTTAAAAAGTTAATAAAAAAGTAACGATTAAATTTAATCGTTAATTATTTTTAATCGTTAATCCCAAGTATGGTTTTTACCACCTTTCAATTTAATAACTATTCCTTTTGGGTGGTGTGTATCTTACCACCTAACCAGAACTCCATGCAATATACTGAATTTTCTTCCATGCTTGAGGAATTCTTTGTTGCCCATCCCAACTATAGTGATATGCTAGTAGTTGGAGATTTTAACTTACCGAATATTGATTGGACAACCCCCTCTTCTAGTTTGCTGGATGCTTCTGTTTAGGGACCGTGAGAGAATGAGACTTTATCACATTAATTATAGATTACACAACAAATACATAGGGGGCGAAGGACCACTTAATATATACCGATTAAGACGGTGAGGGGTTTTATGTCATAAGTAGATATATATAGAGATAGAAAGCAGACAGTACCTTGAGCTGATGTAAGGTGAAAATATAACACACTTGGCTGGTTGTCGGTTGGGTAGTCCACCGCTGTGTGATGACCCCGGGGCGAGCACGATGAGACGAGAGAAGTTCTTGAAGAGGAGTGATTCCGAAGACACAAGGATTGTCACACACACACTATCTGGCTACGTTTACGCACACGACAATAGCACGTGCACGGGGCGAGAGTTTGGAAAGCACTGACTGTGTCTGTCTTTCGCGGCAAGGGAAGAGGGGGTTTGGCGCGGTTTTACAATAAGAGAGAGGGGGAAACCTTCTAACCTCCATGCCATATTGTCCAAGTGGTACCAACATACAGAGAATATAACATACATTGAAGACAATTAAAAATAATAGATATATATATACTTATGCTAACTTAAGAATACTCAACAGCTTCTGCTCAACCTGTATATGATGTCATGCACTTCCTGAATCTCAAACAGTGCAACTGCATTAGAAATGATCTTGGTGTACTTCTTTGTTTGGTGTTTTCCACTAAGGACCTAAGGATTATGAATGCCTCTGATCCATTGCTTGCTTTTGAGTGCCATCATCCTGTGTTAGAAATGGAATTAGCCGTACACCCTAAGGAAGACCTTAATTATGGTACCATTGCACCTAATGTGAGAAAATGTGACATGGACTTTGTATTTGAATGACTGCACCGGCTTAATTATCCTGTACTTGATAATTCAGCTTCGGTTGAATCGGATAAATCACATGTTCTCCGATTTCTGCTTCAATTTAAGTTCTACTATTAGAGAAGCAAGCCCACCTAAGTATATAAGAAATAGATGCTTTCCTATGGTTCTCTCCCGAGCTGAAATCGATGATAATCAAGAAGAAGACTACACAGGCAATTCAAACAAAGCCTTAATGATCGGATTTATCTGCAGTTCTGTGATATGCGTTCTGCCTGTAGAAGACTGACTAAAGAGTGTTACTCGTCCTACATCCAGACTGTGGACTCATCTGTTAAAGGTAACATCCGTGCCTTCTGGAACTACAGTATATCAAGTCGTCCAAGAAAATGCTGTCTCTTCCCTTGAGAATGCATCTTGATGATGAAACTGCAGATAACCCTCAAGATATATCCAATTTGTTCTCGAAGTTCTTTTCCTCAGGTTTCAGGGCTCCGTCATCCAATCCACCAGTATATGACCTTGAATCTAATACTTAAATTTCATGTTGTAAATTTAGTCGGGAAGAGGTGGAGGCCGAGTTCCTTGACATCAATAAGGGTGCAAGTCCTGACGACAACTCCCTAATGATACTAAAATATTGCTGCAGTGTATTATCACTCCATATTACCATTTACTTCAATGCCCTTATGGCTGCAGTTATCTTTCCCACCTTTTTAATAACTGGTTATATAACTCCTATTTTTCAGTCTGGATCTCCTGCTGATATCAAGAATTATCGTCTCATAGTTATTCAGTCTGCTTTGGCCAAGGTTTTTGAATCACTCGTACTCAAAAGATTGACCTTCCATTTCAAAAGTACCATCAATTTTGAATAACATGGGTTTGTTAAGGGGCGCTCGACCACCTCTAATCTCTGATCGTTTCAAGATTACATACTCAGAGCATTCTCCAATTTACATCAAGTCGACACCCTTTATACTGACTTTTCCAAAGCTTTTGATCGAGTTAGCCACAAACACCTCATTGCTAAACTTAAAGCTGTTGGTGTCAGTGGGACTCTCCTATGCTGGTTAGAGAGTTACCTCTCTGGCCGTGTTCTTCAGGTGAGAGTAGCCGGTTCTCTATCCCAACCCTTCACTGCTGTTTCAGGTGTGCCTCAGGGTTTCCTTCTGGGCCCAGTTTTATTCTTGATTTTCATCAACGATTTGGTTCAATATCTGGGTTCCATATTTTGCTCTTTGTTGATGACGCAAAAATTTACAAAAAAATTGCCTCTTTGGAAGATTGCTTTGCTCTACAAAAAATTATCGACTTATTGAACGAATGGTGTCAAGAACATGACATACTCTTGAATTTGTCTAAATGCTGTATTGTAACTTTCTCTAGATCTAATGCTCCTATAATTCATAACTATAAACTGAATGATCAACCACTCATACGTTGCTCCAAGATCAAGGAGTCATCCTCACTTCTGATTTGAGTTCTCATGCCCATATTGACTATATTTCCAAAAAGGCCAATTCAGCACTCCACTTCATTATCTCTGGATCTCTGTTCATGACACATTTTCTGTCCATGCTTTGAAAATCCTCTATGCTCATCTTGTAAGACCAATACTTGAATACTCTTCCACAGTTTGGTGTCCTTATAATGTTGGACAGATTGACAGACTGGAAAACATACAGAGCCGTTTCATTCACTTGATTGGACTGTGACTGGGCTTTGATTATCGCTGTGTTCCAGTCAATGATCTCCAACATCAGCTGAACTTAAAACCTCTCCATACAAGACGGAAAGTTAACAATCTGATGTTCTTGAAAAACTTGATCGCTTCCAACATTGATTCTCCAAATATGCTTAGAAATCTGGATTTTCGTACTTCACGTCATCTTCAGTTGTTTGTAAGGCGGCATTATTTAACTCAGTATATGTTTAACAGTGCTTTTCCTCGCCTTCAAAGTCTGGCCAACGACTTACCTGCTCACCTGGACTTCTTTCATATGTCAAGCAATACTTTCAAGAGGAAACTTTCGGCCTGTCCTGACCTGTAAATAAATAAAACTGCCTCATAACTTAATCTAGTATTAAGATATGCTACATTGATTTGCAGCTGTTAATCATCTAATCATTTAATTCCCATTTAATTCTAATTTTATTGGATTTGCTTATGATATGTTTATTTTTACTTGAGCTGAATTATTTATTGCATGTTTATTTATACTTGTCCTGAATGATTTATTGCTATATTTGTTAACTTGTTACTTATTATTAGCTATTTCTTATTAATCTTGAATAATCTTTTTATATTGATTTGTATTTATGTAATGATTTTCTTTTTGACCGTTGAAATAAATAAACCTTATTATAGAACCTGTGTGAGAGATACAAAGCTAGTCATTGAAGTGGGACAGAAAATAAGTCTTCTCCCACCACCAAACCGACGTGCCACTTTAGCATTTCGTTGTCTTAGATACGCTGTGGGACGTCATTGTTCTAGGTGACCCTTGTCGAGCACGGCACGTTGTGGGAACTGGAATATAGTACAGCTGGAACATGGCATAGTAGGAAAAGGCGTTGTGATAGGAGTGTGGAATCAGCTGATGTAGGGCGGTTTGTTGTCATTACCGAGTTATATTGAGGTTAAATTATAATTTGATTTGCGATATTATTGTGTTTTAAATAGTTATATTTTATTTGAAATACTTATAATGTAATTGAAATGTTCAGTGACTCACCTTCAAACTGAAATAATATTTATCACTACTTTCATTAATATTTTATGTACATATTACTTCATATGAAATTTTAAAGAGTGTGCTTTGCTACCTGTATAAGTCGTGGTAGATCGAGCAGGAACTTAATATCAAATTTCAATATGATTAATAATAACTACAAAAATTACAATATAATATCGACTTCATAATTCAAGCCGTTTTCTCTACTACTTTTAATATAATCTACAAACAAAGGGAGCGAAGCAGATTAAGTGCCACATCGTAACCCACCACAATTTTGACAGCTGATTGAGTCCATTGTCCTCACTTCCAACACTGCCCCTCACGCCAACTAGAGAAGGAGCGGTGGAACATTTCCCCTCTGCTGCTGGAATCCCTACATGCGCTAAATTTATCACGCAGGTTGCTTTCAGCCCGACCCAATTATAATAACAGTAATGAAAAAGATAGTATCATGCACAGTTCATGTAATTGGTCATTCAATTCAACTAGCAAACAAGCAAAATAGAAATAAACTGCATGTGATAAGCTCTTGGTGCTAAGGAACTCATCCAAGGTATAGCAGAGGTTATTTACAAGCCAACATATCATACTACATTACAGTAACTCAAAAGAAAACCACCCAATCATGCAATGGCAGCTAAAGTCTCTGTCTCTCTCTCTCTCTCTCTCTCACTACAGGTGGCTAGGGAAGAACAAAAGTATTCAACTCCAGGTCAAACATCATTAACAGTCCTCAACAACCTATGTATGATGATACTGTGGTAGTAGAGGTAGTTAAACAGATGGTTATATAAGCAGGATATATGTTGTGTCGGGTTCTACGAGGAACCCTATCGAACCTATTGGATATCTATCGAAGGAACACCATGTTCATCATTGGTTTGAATTGACAGCCGAAGATAGCAGCGTTGCATTTCTTGCACATCCATGTAATAGAAAAAGTTTGACACCAAATATTCTAAGAAACTACCTCTGTACTGAATCCAGGATAGAAGTTTGACTTACCTGGTAAGGGGACAAGGCCATAGCAGAGAACTTTAGTAAGTCTGAGCATGAGCAAGATTAAGAGCCTTAAATGATGAAATGGAGAAGTTGTGACAAAAAGTGGGGCTGATAAGTGCATTGCCTAGTTCTTGCATATTTAAGAGCAATGCAAGAGATATTCTTACCCAAGTCCAAGGTAGAAGTCGGATGGATACCTAGGTAATATAACCCTTCGAAAATTAGTACTATCTAGCAAGTAATCAAAGTAACGTAAATGTATTGCTCTGCCAATAACACAGATTTTGTCTGCATTCAAATCCAAGGACACTTGTCTTTGATCCTCTCCAGGTCCTTCTGCAGCTTGATTTGCTTGTCAGCAGAGAAAACTTTTCTGAATATCTTGACTTCGTTATCTGTAAAGATCATTTGAAATGTGTAAATCTCACCCAAGAAGATGTATTAAGTATTGAGTGAGCAGTGGGGGAGCCCTCCCAAGCGATTCCCAGGTGGTCTGTGGAAGGTGATGGGGGGGGGGGGGGAGGGTTGTAACAGATTGAAATGTTCCCAGTGTTTTTGAAGATGCGGATCTCCACTGCATAAAGTTTCCCAATCAAGTGAAGGTGGTAAACATTTCCAGAGATCTATTTATTAATTTGCATCAATCATTAAAATTATTAAACTATAATTAATATACAAGATTACTCTATAGATAGTCTATTATCTATAGAGTAATCTTGTATAGTAATAAATCAGCAATCACAAAACATACAACATGTAAAGAACTAATAACAATTCTATAAACAAGTCCAGTATGAATTGATGAACAGTAATATATACATGCATCAGATCAGTTCGATGATGAGCAATACTCCAATCAAATCCTTATTCACTTTTCTACTGCCATCCTGTAAGCGAAATAGAAATTCTGAACATTGTTAGGTCATTCAAAAATAAATTGTCAAGTGGATATGACGAATCCCTGTTAAACTAAATTGATTAAATTCTCAATTAATCAACTTCTTAAGCCCCTTGTACATCTAATAAATTCTTCTTTCATATCTGGAATCTTCCCTCAAGAACTTAAAATTTCCAAAGTCATACCAGTTCATAAAAAAGGAAGTAAAAAAACCCAAATAATTATTGTCCCATATCTCTACTTCCTTCAATATCAAAAATCTTTGAAAAAACCATGCACAATAGATTAGCTAAATATTTAGAAGAGAACAACTTTTTTGATAAAGAACAAAATGGTTTTAGAAAAGGAAAAATCTACAGTAACAGTTTTAGTTACTTTTGTTGAATCATTAATAGAGGCCATTGATAGTGGCGAGAAACCAATTGGTATTTTCATGGACCTTTCTAAGGTCTTCGATACTATTTCTCATGATATATTGTTAAAAAAACTGGTATCACTAGGTATTCACGGTACAGCCTTGAACTGGTTAAAATCTTATCTCAATAATAGATTTCAATACGTAGAAATTTCTTCCACAATAAACCAAAAATTAGTCAAAATCAATTCAACAAAATTAAGTATCAAGCAAGGTATCCCTCAAGGTTCCATCCTTGGTCCTCTTTTGTTTATTTGTTATTTACAGGGATTTCCATCATTAATAGAGAAAATTTCTTATACCAAAAGTAAAATTGTACTCTATGCTGACGATTCAAATTTAATCGTTTCAGGTAAAAATCAAAGTGATATAGAATCTGCAAGTCTAATGCACCTTTCAAAAATTCAAGAATTTTTTCAAAATAATTCATTGTATTTAAACATGGACAAAACAAATTTTATTTCTTTTCAAACGAGACAGAACAAAAAATTTTTTTCCCCAAACATTAAAGTAGGTGATACAAACGAGGTAACGAGCATGGTGATTATTTATATATATGGAGGAGAACAAGTCAGCAAACATTCCATACATGACCTCAGAATCATTAGCAGACAGACCATCCAGGTCTCTTGTAACGAGCATGGTGATTATTTATATATATGGAGGAGAACAAGTCAGCAAACATTCCATACATGACCTGAGAATCATTAGCAGACAGACCATCCAGGTCTCTTGTAACGAGCATGGTGATTATTTATATATATGGAGGAGAACAAGTCAGCAAACATTCCATACATGACCTGAGAATCATTAGCAGACAGACCATCCAGGTCTCTTGTAACGAGCATGGTGATTATCTATATATATGGAGGAGAACAAGTCAGCAAACATTCCATACATGACCTGAGAATCATTAGCAGACAGACCATCCAGGTCTCTTGTAACGAGCATGGTGATTATTTATATATATGGAGAAGAACAAGTCAGCAAACATTCCATACATGACCTGAGAATCATTAGCAGACAGACCATCCAGGTCTCTTGTAACGAGCATGGTGATTATTATATATATGGAGGAGAACAAGTCAGCAAACATTCCATACATGACCTGAGATTCATTAGCAGACAGACCATCCAGGTCTCTTGTAACGAGCATGGTGATTATTTATATATATGGAGGAGAACAAGTCAGCAAACATTCCATACATGACCTCAAAATCATTAGCAGACCATCCAGGTCTCTTGTAACGAGCTTGGTGATTATTATATATATGGAGGAGAACAAGTCAGCAAACATTCCATACATGACCTGAGAATCATTAGCAGACAGACCATCCAGGTCTCATGTAACGAGCATGGCGATTATTTATATATATGGAGGAGAACAAGTCAGCAAACATTCCATACATTACCTGAGAATCATTAGCAGACAGACCATCCAGGTCTCTTGTAACGAGCATGGTGATTATTTATATATATGGAGGAGAACAAGTCAGTCAACATTCCATACATGACCTGAGAATCATTAGCAGACAGACCATCCAGGTCTCTTGTAACGAGCATGGTGATTATTTATATATATGGAGGAGAACAAGTCAGCAAACATTCCATACATGACCTGAGAATCATTAGCAGACAGACCATCCAGGTCTCTTGTAACGAGCATGGTGATTATTATATATATGGAGGAGAACAAGTCAGCAAACATTCCATACATGACCTGAGATTCATTAGCAGACAGACCATCCAGGTCTCTTGTAACGAGCATGGTGATTATTTATATATATGGAGGAGAACAAGTCAGCAAACATTCCATACATGACCTGAGAATCATTAGCAGACAGACCATCCAGGTCTCTTGTAACGAGCATGGTGATTATTTATATATATGGAGGAGAACAAGTCAGCAAACATTCCATACATGACCTGAGAATCATTAGCAGACAGACCATCCAGGTCTCTTGTAACGAGCATGGTGATTATTTATATATATGGAGGAGAACAAGTCAGCAAACATTCCATACATGACCTGAGAATCATTAGCAGACAGACCATCCAGGTCTCTTGTAACGAGCATGGTGATTATTCTTTCTTTTGACATTTTCGATGACTTTTTTATTACATAAAACCTTTTTTATATTGATGAACATTTATGATGTCTTTTAGATCAAATATATGTCTCCTTGTCAAAAGAGAAGCATCAATGGGAATTAAGAGGTCAGAAAATCATTTATTAATTAAATATTACAGGATTTAACATCTTAAAATTGATTACATCTTTAAAATGGTGCAGCATTTTATGAAAATGCGTTAAACCTAAGAACAGGATAATGAATAATGGGCAAGGAAGTGATGAACAACAATAAAACAGATCTGAATACATTAGCTTTAATCTTAAAATACACTTTACATTTATTACATCATAAAAATATCAATCACATGGACGTGTATAAAAAAATTATATCACAGATCTAAAGATTTATTTATATATCTATTTTTAATTAATTTTAATATCCTATTTTATTAACCACACAGGATTGTTTTGTGCTAATTTAAAACTAACATCACATTAGCAATAATTGTTTGTCAACCAACAATTAATTAAAATAAATAACTGATTGACATTCTAAGCAAGGAACAAAATACAAACAAAAGCTTTACAATAAAAAAATAAATAAATAAATTTGAGTTGCCGATAAACTTAAGCAATAATAGCAACTAAATGATAATACTATCCTAGTTCATTACAATTATGAAATTTAAAGTAAAATTCAAGTAAAACATGAATGTCAAACAATTTTACTATGTAAAAAAATAAAATAAAAGAATCCCGTACTATCACATCTTTTTACAATAAAAATTATTTCACTAAATAAATTATGTAATCGGATGTTGAAAAGAAAAAGATTGAATCAAGAAGAATTTTACAAATGACTACTAAGTAAATAGACGAGGAGACAAGGAATATAGTACAAACATTTGGGAATCTGATTGAACTAAATAATTATTTTCAGTCAACAGTTGTAGGAAGAGATTGGTTCAAGGAAAGGAGCAGATTGAACTGAAGAGTTTGCTTTAATCACTAAGATTATTGTGGTTAGTGAATATCATTATTGTTCAATTAAGACGCGAATTGTTAAATTCGAATCCATAAACTCCTTTAAAAATATAAATACCTACGATTATAGTTGGTCTAACTAACACTATAAAATTAGAACTCTAGAAATACATTTTGAAACAAATAACAATGAATTATCTATACTAATGATTCGATGTCAAATAAAAAATAAAAAGATAAAAAACAGAACCTATGAACACATACTAAACAGTGGTCTCTCATCTTATAAAACATGAGCATAAATAATAAGAATTGAATATGTATTGAAAGACACAAGTGCTGTATACATACATAAATTACTGGAGGTTTTTGGATTTTTGTAACAAATGCTTTGAGCAATTACAATCGTAACCTTACAAATCACTATACCAAACTATAGGTTGTGAAAGAGTAATGAAAGGAGACTAATTAATTTTAACAATTATCGAATATTTATGAACAATAGTAACAAACTATTTTAATTTAAATATATTGACTTATTATCATTGCTGTTCAAATAACCCAGAAGTACTTTATTAAAAATGTAATCTGCAAAAGTTAATGTATTAAGGCCATTTAACTCCTCAAAAAATGCCCAAAACTTTAAAAGTATGCAAACAATTTACTATGTTTGCGTTCTTAATGTTCTTCTGCATTCTAGGTCTTTGATCAATTCAATTAATAAAAATAAAAATAATTCATGAATGGGCTAACAAGGACCAAATATACCAACAGTAATTATACTCGGAAATGTTTGGGTAGCACATCGGGTAATGACACCTTACGTTCCCCACCCCGAAACCTCAAGTTCTTGAAAGAGGTAGCGTTACATTTGGCCACACTTATTTACATTATTAAAGTTGCTATTGGCCTTAATTGCTTTTATGTTCTTCATATTAGTATTAAATAAATTAACCTAGGAACTGGCATGCCTTTTTCTCTTAAATAGCAAGCTGTTCTTGCGGGTCGTGTAAGGTTATTACATTTTATAATTTTTTAAAATAAAGGTTTTATCAAACATCATAGTGTTATATATTGTTTTTTCAGTAAATTACAGGCAATAAAATGGTAAAACGATTATGTTAAAATCTTTATCCATAAATGTTTTTACTGGTATAAGTATGTATTTACACACTGAAACATGTATGGGACCATACCTTGAAAATAATATTCCCCAATGAAAATGGACAAAGTAAAATAGACTAATTATATAAATAACTTATTGCCTTACTTGCACAATTCATTTCAGTTTTATTGCAATGTATACATTTCGGGGATAACCCCATCTTCATAGCATCTAAAAATACAAAACTACACAAACTTAGTTAATTTAGTACACTGTATAACGTTGTGGTGTATAAATTAAAATAAAATAAATATTGAAACAATTCGGATTAGATTCATAACCTTCAAACATTTTGTATAGACTACTTTAAAAATAAAAGTGACAGTTCGTATCATATGGTAGGTGGGTGCTTTCATAAGGGCTAAGTTGAGCTGTTATCATGTGTTCGGTTTTTTATCATAGTTTCATATATTGGATTTGCTGTGAAATTGATTTGTTTGTTAAGAACAAGATGTGGTTCGTTTTTAACACTTTTGTATATCTCGTAGCCTTCCAAACAGTCTAATTTTCTTCCTTTTTGTTCCAAATGTAGAATTTCAATATTTTCAATTTTGCAGTAGTCGTGGCAGGTGTTTAATATATATTCCGCGTAATTTGATTCTGTTTTTTCATTCTTGATACATTGAATGTGTTCCTGGTATCTTTTGCGAAAACTTCTACCTGTTTGGCCTATATAGAATGCATTACATTCACCACATTTCATTTTATACACCCCTGATTTCTCAGTGTTCGGTACATTGTTTTTTGAGGTGGATATTGACAGATATTTTAAGATGCTGTAATATCTGTAATATATAAAAAAACTGAATACATGGTAACAGCTCAACTTAGCCCTTATGAGAGCACCCACCTACCATATGATACGAACTGTCACTTTTATTTTTAAAGTAGTCTATACAAAATGTTTGAAGGTTAAGAATCTAATCCGAATTGTTTCAATATTTATTTTATTTTAATTTATACACCACAACGTTATACAGTGTACTAAATTAACTAAGTTTGTGTAGTTTTGTATTTTTAGATGCTATGAAGATGGGGGTTATCCCCGAAATGTATACATTGCAATAAAACTGAAATGAATTGTGCAAGTAAGGCAGTAAGTTATTTATATAATTAATTTTACACAATTCAGAGCTACATATTGAAATATAAAATAGACTGTTTGTAGCAAATTTAGTCTAGTTTTCAAAAATATATAGATCTATAGGGATTGTTTATATATTATGTCTCATAAAGGTAAAATTCAGTGAACACAGCACCTACTGCTGACAATGACTGATATCGAATGTAAACAAGAATTTAAATCAGCTGTGACAAATACGAAATAATGAACATATGAACATTTTGAAAAAAAAAAAAAAAAACCAAAGACCTGTAACATTATAATTCTATAGATTGAATGTTTATCTTTCCATCGATATGATTATATACAAAATCAACAACAATAGTACTATAATAAGTATTATACAGAACGCTTTCTGTCATCGGCAAATCGACGACTGCCAGTTCTTGGGTTAAAGTGGAAAAATACAATTATTTTGACATATATAAAACTACATTAAGGTAATATTTTAATATTCTTATTTCCATTTAATTTATGCATAAGCAGTATAACAAATTGTAAGTGTCTAAGTAAAAATTGAATTATTAATGTTGAGTCCTATGATTGTTTCAACATGATATGAATTACGCTCAAATTAAACCAAATATCAAATAAACAAAGACCAATGATTAGTATTATCTCCACAACCTGAATTGGGAGTCAACTTAAACTCTCTCTACTAAAGATGAACTGATCATTTAATCTAAACCATTGATCTTGAGTCTAGTATAATTTTACAAATTGGGAAATACTGGCGAGCTATATATTTCTATATACATCACAAGGATTAGAACAGTTATTTATAAGGCACTAGGTTTAAAGGCGACTTATAGAACAAATAAGACACTGCAAATGACTGGCATATTTACTTTACCTTTAGGTGTTAATGCCGTAATAAGCTATTAAAATATACGTAATCGCCATTTTTATAAGTTGATTTATTTTAGGCGATAAAACTCTAAAATGAAAATACATATTAATGCAATACTGTGCATTGTATAGAAAATGAATAATACAACCTGCTTTTTACAACTTTTAAACATTGTTTAAAAAGTCTGGGCAATATATGCCAACAAATTTGAAAAACACAAAAGCTTTGTCTTGACATAAAAGAAAACTAATAATAATTAATTATCTTTATTTGTCATCTTGGATTTGAAAAAATTTCTAACAATGTCAAATATTTTAGCAACATAACATTAAATACTCAAATACTCATTTATTAACACAATAGAACAACAGTTTTCTGTGTAAGTTGTCACATTTCAAAATATAAAAGCAATATATATATATATATTTGATTACCATAAAAATAAAAACTAGATTGTTTTAAATTTAAAATATAATAAAACAATAACTAGTAACAGAATACCTGCAGTCCTAAAATATACATCATTCCAATAAAGAGTGTATTTTACTTTTAATTATTGACAGCATAAAAAAAACCAAATACTAGAACCTCTGTCCTAGCCACTACCCAAGGCCTCCTCTACTGAGCAGAAAGCCCTTCCAATCAGATTCATCCTCACACATCAATATTAAAAACGTATCTATATTACAAAACTTCTAAGAGCCATGAATACAACAAATTAATTTTTTTCATATAAGAATGAATTATATTTAATAAGGTATTATGAACTGTTAAGGCTATTTGGTCAAAAAAATTTTGTTTTTTTCGATTGCAATGACTTTATATAACCTATTAAACAACTCGCTAGTAGTTCAATCATTAAAATTATGTTTATAGTTATAAATACATCACTCCAAAGAAGCGAATTTGGGCTCTATTTGTAGACACTAAATTAAAAACTACTTCCCCGACTATTCCCAAATTTTAAAAACAGACCCTCATAGGACTGGTCTTGTTCATAATTTATTTTAAATTACGTAATTTTAGTACAAATTAGTAAATTAGATTTTAAATAATTAAAGTTATATGTTTATTTTTATTTTATTACAACAAGAAATACGTCATGTTTAGCCTCTTATGCTTTTTAATATCACACAATTTTCAAAATTATTAATTTTATTTACTCAACTGGTGTATGTACTTTTACCCGCATGTTATATTACAATCCAACCACTTTACACAAGTACAGCAAGACAGCACCTGCACCCATAGGATCACGCTTCAACAACTTCCTGCAATTAGAGAGCAAGATGGGGAGGAGTTGAGCGCATGTGTGTGAGTAACTCGCGGTCAGAGATAGAGTTAGCGCTGCAAAGCGGAAATTCAGCTGTCCTAAATGCCGGCTGAACCACCTTAAGGACAACACGACATGACTGTTCAGAGTTCAGCTTAAATGATGAAATTCAAGGACAGCACTGTTTTTATTTCTAGTGTTGTAACTGTGGTTAAACTGTAACTTGTCCGGGTTTTAAAAATGTAAATTATATAATAAATAAAAATTAAGTACTACAGTTTGTGTCTAAAGTTTCTTGAACAGGAGGCAACAATGTTGTCTGGACTTTGCCCAACTCATGACTCTTAGTACTTTCTTTTTAAGAAGCAAGATGTCCTTTGTTCTTTTTTTTTTTCTTCCAATCAGAGTCAATACATTTTGAGAAGGATCAGCTGATAACCACCGGCTGTTCATTTGTCATTGGGCTATTAATTAATGACACTTTCTAAGGAATAGTCGGCCTTAGTTTGTAACAATGACTACATTCGCTCATCTACACTCATCACACTCAATCGAAATCCATATTCGCCCATATCTTGACGATCAGCGTCTTACGAATAAATAAAAAATAAATAAATAAATAAATGTACATCAAATAATTATGTATATATGAAATAAAATACTTACTTCCAACACATGTTGGAAGTAATACTCTTGGACTCACCAAGAGTGGACTGACAAGCTACGGAAAGGGATCTCTTTTAGACGGTGAAATTAAACTCTGATAACTAAGGTATGTAAAATAATAAAATGCAATGAATGGGTAGAGTCCTAAGGGTTGTGAATACAAAATAGTACCAAGCACTTTTGACTTTGATAAATTATTTTAAAATTCAGAATTTTACATTTGTATAATAAACGTTTTAATTTATAACTGAAATCATAATTACCGTAAAGCGAGGTCATAAGTTCTTGAGCTTTTTTACATGGCACAGACATCTACAGGTCATTAAAACTATTAATAAATATAAACATCTTGTAGTGAAGACACAAATGTACATTTAACCTACAACATACTGCAAAGTAGTATACAATACCTGTACAAAGTAAATAATGTTATATGAGGTGCGTCCAGAAAGTAAGTTCCTTTTAGCTGGTAAAGTGAAACAAATGGGTATAAAAAATTCTATACATTGATAAGAATCTGCTTATTCTATTGTTCAACATAGTTTCCACCATTCTGCAAGCATTTATCATAGCGTGGTACTAGCATCTGCATTCCTTTGTCATAATAGTTTGCCGCCTGTGACTTTAACCAAGTAGAAACATGATCTTTGATCTAATCATCATCATGTAATATCTTTCCATTGATATTGGATGTACTTTAAGGTTTAAGAACAGGTAGTAGTCATTAGGAGCAAGATCCGGACTGTATGGAGGGTGGTTGAATTGCTCTGTTCGAAATTCGTTTAAAAAAAATGCTCGCTGCCACATATATGTGAGGGCGAGCATTGTCGTGCAACAAAACAATGCCGTTAGACAGCATTCCTTGGCGCTTGGCGCTATTGTACTGCACTGTTTCCTAAGTGTCTCACAGTAAGTGTTGGTAATTAATCCACACTGCGGTAGAAAATACAGTACAAGAACTATCCCACAAAAACTGTGCACATGACTTGTCTGTTTATCAACATTGGCTTTGATTTTTTCTCTTTGCTGGTGACAATGTGTGCCTCCATTCCATCGATTCCGCTCTAACCATTGAATCACTCATTACATTAGGTAAATAAACTTCACAGAACTGACTATGGATTTCAGCTGGTTTAATGTCTCTCACATTAAGAAACCTAATTATAGAACTAATCTTACAAACGGCAAATTTTTTAACTAACTTTGACATTTAAAAGAAGCAATATGACATGAAAAATACAAGTACCTAACTCAAAATGACAGCTGCTTTGTAAAGAGCCGTGCATGCACGGAACTGTGATTGCAAGGCTGTAACGGCGAAACATACAAACGAAACTTCTGGATGCTCCTCGTATATTATTGTACACTAGAAATAACCATTTAGTGCAAGTGTCTTGATTTATTTTCATGCAGATTAATTCAAGCAGACCTTTATGTAAAAAATAAAAAGCATTTTGTTTAGCCTTTTATTAAAAAGACCATTTGTAATGAGATTCATTCTGATATATCACCTGAACCTTGCGGTGTTATGACTAAAAACTAAAGTTTCCGGTAACGACAGCGTCAAGGTGTTATTTTCAATATTTACACCACCAACATTTATGCTCATGCTGTAATGTGGTATCCTCAGTAGTATCTCTAGGACTGAAATATTGGTTCAGGGCGGGCCATGTGGTTGGTGTTGCCCCTCCCCTGTAGAATTGGTTTATATAAGTTTTGCCTATAAAGCCGAGAGTTTATATTGCCATCTCAGTCTCAGAGATATCACTGAGGATGCCAAATCAGCATGGGCGAAATGTTTGGTGATGTAAATATTGCAAATAAGAATTTGATGGGGTCCTTACCGGAAGCTTTATAGCTTTCAGTAATTATTCATTCTGGTCTACATACAGTTTTTGATCATTTATCGGTTTAAAGCATATATAGTTATTTTGCTAAAAATTAATGGTAAATCTTACAAATACTATGCTTAAAGCTATTAGTATTTATAATTCTAAAGAAAGTCAACATAGCACTTTAAACAAAGCAAATAGAGTACTTTAAATACTGTTTCACAAAGTTATTTGCTTTATAACCGTGTGAAATAATATTACTTACAATATATAAATCTAACATTTCAAGAAAATATTACTAAAATATGTATACTCTATTTTAACAACGAAATGAAACAGTATAAAAGTTGACATATAAATCACACACTGATTGCCTGTGTGTATATTTGAAACAGGGGTAAGTCCTGAAATTTAACCGAGCGCTGATTTTATTTACCTTAATTCTGATTTAGTAAAGAGATTTTATTATTAATATAAGTTAAACAATTTATACTGATTCTCCAAGTCAACAGTTTCGTAAAAAACACGCCAACGTTCTTCATTACATATGCCAATTGATTCGAATCAGGAAAAAGAACCTGCCAAGGAGGCTAACTCACAACTAACTTTTAATTATATGCCATAGATAAATTTAGAAATTTAATTCAGTTCATATGTATGAAAGCCTAAACCCCCAATCAAAAATATTACCTGGGATGCCGATACTTGAGTTTTTTTAAAACATATAGGGATCACTTGGATATGGAGCCATAGGCAACTTTGGAAGCAATTTTTCTTGAGCAAACATCGATTTGTTTACAAACCAATTGGCCAATATTCAATTCATCCAATTTGAAGGAAAACCATTTTGAAGAAAACTTCCTTGTAACAAGTTTGTTATACATCTCTTTGAAGTTTTATGCGAGACCTTAGTTTACTCTCTAATCTTAAACTCAACTAGACCTATCACTACAGCCTGCTCTAATTCTAATTCTGTACTTTCAACATAGCGTAGTGTTGAAAAAGGAAACCATGAGGTAGTTTGGTTCAATGACTGATGCTGAATCAGTGCCACGGTACATCGTGCATCAGCCACTGCTGACTTGGGTTGCCATTGCAGGGATTCAACACCAAACCACTGCTGTTGTCAGATGGAGTGTCAAGGCACAGTCCTGTCGTGACATGTTTGAGGGCATCCATCTGTTAACAACACACTTCAGTGTTATATAATGTAATTTTTTGACACAGTCAGATTTAATTTAGAGGGCATTTAGCAACTGATAAATTTTGTGTGGTAGCTGCCAAATCAACAATAGTAAATGATGTTAGGAAATTATCATTGGTAATATTGATGAGGTTAGATGTTTCATAATGTTAAACCAGGTAACCAGGTGAAAGCGTTGATTTATACACATTCGATTGAAGGGCTCCGCTCTACTGGTTTCAGCGGTAATCTAATGCAGTTATTTATTTAAATAATCTTCAGCTGTTAAACAAAATTATTTGATTTTTAACAATGTACTTTCTATATTTTTTGGAAAATGTTTCATTTCTTTTTGATTTGAGGACAAGTGTTGCACAACAAGACAAGTTACACCGTACGTGTATGGGTGGGTGGGTGGGTAATACCATCTGATGTGTATGGGTGGGGGTGGGTAATACCACTGTACGTGTATGGGTGGGTAATACCAACTGTGTTGGTACAACGTGTACTGTAGGGGTATTACTACTACAATAGTAATATTATAATACAATAGACACCACTGTCCGTTTAGGGGTGGGTGGGTGGGTCAGTACCACTGTACGTGTATGGGTGGGCGGGTGGGTAAATAGCACTGTACGTGTATGGGTGGGCGGGTGGGTCAATACCACTTTACGTGTATGGGTGGGCGTGTGGGTTAATACCGCTGTACGTGTATGGGTGGGCGGGTGGGTAAATACCACTGTACGTGTATGGGTGAGCGGTGTACCGGGTCTTTGACCGGTACATTACGTTTTTTTTCGTCGTTGTCTGCCAGGCTGCCTGAGATTCGCTTTTGGCCGGCGATTCGCGTACTTTGGTGGCCGGCTCAGTTCCGTTTCGTTCCGTGTTCCAGCAGCTTCGGTCAGGTTGGCCTGTCTGTTCAGTTGTCTTGTGCTGCCTGCAGAAATAGACATGTTCGGCTAAGGCTCCTAAAACGTAAGTGTTCTTTTGTAATTTCTAATATTTAATCACCCTTTTGGTGAGAATATTTTGTTTCAATAATATTAATCGTTCTTGCTTGTGTTTTCAGAGTTTTGTTAAATTTTGTGTTCTTTGTCTAGATGTTTCTCAGACTAGGTTAAAGCCATGTGCTCCATGTTACTTTTACCGTTAATGCTTTTTATATCTGCCTTTATTGTCAATAGTAGTTCTGTATAATGTTTTGTTGAGCCTTTTTACAGTTGTAGTTACCGATTTACCATATTTTTTGTTCTTTGCCAATAACCTAGCCTAGCTGTACCCTTTGATTTTCATGTTATAACCTATTGCTCATGTATCCATAGCCTAGTTTTCAGTTTGTCATTTTTAGTTCCATATACGTAATTACGTCTTTTATAATTTGTTAAATTTGTAAATTGGTTTTAAATCTGAGTTTGCCAACATAATTATTCATAGCCTAAAGTTAATCTTTCACTGTCTTGTTTGCTCTTCATGTCCAGTTTTGTTAAATCATGCACCCTTATATTTAGTGGTTATGTGTAATATTTTGTTGTGATGGCTGGACTGTGTTTAATGGCTGTGTTTGACCTTGCAGTCCAGGGTCCTTGAGTAGGACGTTTCACCCTCGGCCTGCCGTCCGGGGATTGCCGACCATTCTGCACTGCTAGCCTGGCCTGAGGACCATGTTGGAGCCTAGGAGTCGCCCATTACCCGCTCTACATCTTTGTGGTATAAGTCTTCTGTCCTCAGGTCAGTGTATTCCATGTTTTTGTTTCCCGGCGGCTGAGCTGGGGGTAGTGAATGTTTGAAAAAAAAAATAAATTTATACAAAGAAAGAAAATTATTTCAAAAAAAAGGTGAAATATAGGAAAAAAAAGAAGAAAAAAAATGTTTGTGGAACTTTATGTGGCCTAGGCCTGAACTTAGAACAGTGATTGATGAAGCAGCCATGGGGACATTAGTACCTAGATATTTAAAATTTAAGAAAAACAGAAAAAAAACTTATGCTAATATCTATTGTTATTTATTTTAGTTAGTTTATTCTCTTGTTACATTTGTTTAGATTTTTATATTTGTTAGGTCCCCATTGTTAAATCATGTTATTATTTATTTATATGTTTAGGCCTAGTTATTGTTATTTATTTTTGTTGTTAATTGTATTATAGATGTCTTGAAGTGCATTTTTACTCGAACGGTACCGTGTTATATTTTCTTTTAAATTATTTAATTTTTAAACTTTCACCAAAAGGGGATTATTGTGCTTTGATTTAACGTCTAATTTGGAGCTGCCCAGGGATTCCGGCTTACTCCCTGGCCCGGTGGAATTATGGGATGTGGGCTAAATTGCCGGTTTAATTGTTGTTTGCCAGAAGTTTTGTAAATTTTTCACTTTTGGGGATTAAAATTTTCTTACGTTTTGGGTGTCTCTGGCTAGGCTGCAGATAGGCCATGTAGTTAATTGGTAATTTTGGTATTTGTTGAGTTTGTTGTTTTTGTAGCTTTTGTGTCTTATCTTGTTAATTTTAGTGTTTGTTGTTATTTATTTAAGTGAGAATTTATATTGTGGCCTTCTGCCGTTTTTTGTTCGATCAAATTTTGCTTTCTTGATAATAAAATTAGTTTTGCTCAGCTGCCGAGTTTTATTTTGACCCTCCAGCTGCCACCCGTGATCCCATCGCTTTACTCGTTTTGAGCCATCCCCCAGTTGGCACGCTTCCCAGCTTTGGTGGGGGGGGATGGGTCTCAGCGGGTGGGTCAATACCACGGTACTTGTATGGGTGGGCGGATGGGTCAATACCATTGTAAGTGTATGGGTGGGCGGGTGGGTGCTTACTGATTGGCGTAAGCAACATCTCAAAATCAGTCTGTTGTTTCACAACCATATCTAGCAAGGATATAATGAAAGAAAACTGATTTTATTTGCACATGTTTAACCCATTAACTAGGAATCCCGACACATATGCAGCAGCTGCTGGCTGGCCCAGCTGCGGTAATCACACACAAGTTGCGGGAGCCGATCTGACTCTGAAAGGTATTTACGATTCATTAGCGTTATGCGATAGGTTACCATCAACATATTCAGTTCTGACATAATTTAATTTCAAATTTAAATAAAACGGATGGCTGGAAAAGGGCTAAAAATGTTAAAGATCATCTTATTTTACCACGCAAAGTTAGGGCTAAGTAGCCCTCTCTAACACTTAACATGGGGACCAATGCTGCTTTAAGTGACTTCCTAACTTCAGGAACGGTGAGGCAAAAATTTTAATGGTCATTTCAGGACACTTTTAATAGTTTACATGAGAAATGCAATGAAGATCAGTAACTAATGGGCGTATACAGTTAGTGAACGGATATTTATCTTTAAACTGTGTGAGTTGTAAAATTTCTAGTTTCAGATAAGCTGTAGCCATTAATTATGAACGAGGCGTGTTTTTAAAGTAAGTACCGTTTAGGAATCCCACTGCTGTAGCGCTGCGATCAGCATCCAGCGCATGCGTGCTAGATACTACTATCTTTTGGCAAGCCACAGCCGCCGTTACGGACCCATTTGACTGTATTTAAGGTTGCTCATGACTGTATAAAATTCCTCCTCTGATTAAAAATGCCGCCAACTGTAAAGTACATGTTGTGATAAGTTTTCGTAACAATAAAGACATGAAAGAAGCTGACATTCATCGAGAGATCTGTGAAGTTTATTGAGAAAACAGAATGAGTGATGGGATGTTATGGAAATGGGTGAGAGCTTTGTTGTGCGAATGTGTTGTGTGAAATGGTTGTGCGAATGTGCATGATGATGAACGAAGTCGGAAACCTTCACTCATTACTGATGACTTGGTGCAAAATGTTGATGAAAAAAGTCAGAGAAAACAGACGCTTTACAACTGCATCATTATGTAGTGTGTCTTCAAGTGTCAAGAAGTGTGATTATTGAAATTGTGACAGACTGTTTGACGTACCGAAAGTTATGCTTACGGTAGGTTCCCAAAATGCTGACGGAGAATCAAAAAAACAAACGTTTGGCAAGAATCACACAAAAAATGTTTAACCAGTTCTCTCAAATTCCTAGAACATTAGAATCGTGATGGTTACAATTTTTTTAACCAAATTAATTGTCACTGTGACATAGTCACGATGAGTGTCAGCTGCTTCCACACCCTTAGCGTTATGAAAACATTCACAACGCATAATTCTCAGTTGGTGGCATTTTTAACCAGAGGAGGAATTTTAAACAGTCATAAATGACCTTAAATAAAGTCAATTAGATCCGTAACGGCGGCTGTGGCTTGCCAATAGATAGTAGTACCTAGCACGCATGCGCTGAACACCGACCGCATCGCTACAGCGGCGGTATTCCAAAACGGTACTCACTTTAAAAACACGCCTCGTAAATGAACAACCAAATTATTCAGGACTTTATGAAAATTATTAATTAGAATCGATAGATCCAAATTAAGTCAAGCACAATTTTCCATGTCTCTCTATAGCATATAAATCTCTATATTTCAAAGATTCGGCCAATTAATTACTACTTGTTTAAGTTATTAAATTACTAATATGTACATTGGTTAAATAGTGTTTTTAACTACAGTGAAAACAAATTTGTTGTTGCCATTTTACGCTGATATTTTCAATAGAACCATTTCCCACACTTGAGTAAAAGTCACTTAACATATCCATTCTTTCTACGGAAGGTTGATCCTCCATTTATTATATACACTATCAAATAACTGTTTTGTTAGTGCTAGTTAGCAGACCTGCAAGTCCCTCAGCCAGGTTTGGCGTGGATAGCCACTGCAAGCCACCACTTTGACTTTTGGATTTCGGCTGCGGTCATCTTGGTCAGGCGAGTCTAAGCAAACATTCTCGTCTGTAGTAATAGTGGCGCCGTGACCCTCTTCAGCACTTCGAGCCATCACAAACATCTGGCTAAGTATCGGAGGATTCTGGCACGGCTCCAGAGTTATCGGCCCAGATGGTTGGTTGCGACTCACTCCATCCTGTGGCTTCTCAAGACACTTGCCCAATACTTTGTGCACAATCTGTCACACACATCAGATTTAAAACATCAAAAATATTAATCAATACACTCGCTGTGTAATTTCCTGCCAGAAAAACAGGAGTATTCATTCCCTATAACATCTGCGGCACATCCCAATGTTGGAAAATACCCAACGCAACCCATAAGGCTGCCCAAACACGTACTGTGATATTGGAACCAACATACGGTTGTATTAGTTTTATAGCAGTATAGTATTATTATGTTTTAAAATCTGAAAACAAAACATTGATTAAAAAAATATCATACATCTAAATATCATCAAGCAATTGTGTTTTCAAACATCTTCAAAAAAGCTAATTTATCTATTTAAGTACATTTTAAATATATTAAGTACAAGTAAATGTCACACAACACAAATTTATTACAATATAAGCACAAAAATATTACAATACAAGTACAAAATGCACAAATATTATGGTGATCGATTTTGGTGAACCACACTCACCTTAGGATGGCTTCACCTCAGACCAGAGGGATTCACAAAAGAATGGAAAATGAGGAAGGTAAGCGTGGTTCACAGAAATCGATCACCATAATATTTGTGCATTTTGTACTTGTATTGTAATATGTTTGTGCATTTTGTGCTTATATTGTAAAAAATTTGTATTGTATAACGTTTACTTGTACTGTATATGTACCAACACGTATTACGCTACTTAAAAAACTATTTAATGTATTAACTAAAACTATTACAAAGGTCTTAAGATTGACCCATACCATACGCCTGAGCAAAAAATGTCAGAAACCTTTTTTCATAACTAAACAAATTATAAATAAATATAATATGAGATGTATGGCATTACTAAACTTGCCTAACAAGGCAAGTTAAGTTAATTAACGCAATACACAGGAAAACATACAAAGGCATGACACATAACAAAAATATTCAACATTTGTTTGTGAGAGCTGCTCTCTCCTCGACTGATCACTTGTGCAACTTCAGTTCCGTATTTAGAGTGAGGTGCTCCCCTAAGCCATGTTAAGGACTCCAGGAGTTAATGAACTTTTGCGTTTAGTTCCGCGGGCTCCATGACAATCTTGTACATGCCAGAATGTATAATGACCCTGGAAGCCTATACAGAAACTATCACAGTGCTGAATGATGTTTTATAAGGCCAAAACCTACAAATAAACCCACAGTAAATGGTGTGTGGACAGGACATTTGCAAAAGATTCTGTCTACCACCATGCACAGTCACCTAATGATGCACAGCCTCTGTTGGCATTCACAATTAACATACAATTTATATCAATTAACATTAATTAATAATTTAATCTCATGGATATAATATTTTTAGGATAAAGTTTGCCAAAGAATTGGGTACATTTTTAGAAAGCAATCGGTTGTACAAAAAATATTTACCTTGCCAAAGAACCTGTCGTTGGTGGGCATGGAGTGCTGTGGCCAAACATTGTCCAAGTACCACTTGAAGCTTTTACAGTTGAGTCTCTCTCTTAGCGCCAATCTGGCTCTGACAGCTTGCTTGTGTCTCACTCTCTCAGCATCTAACAGGCATAAACGTTTTAATAATCTACAATTTAACTCTACTGCCGACTTTAAACCAGACTTAATAAATCTAAAATTACAATTTGTCTAAAAATATCTTAATATAAATTAAATCATTAGCATAATATAAATCATTGACATAATTGTCACTATTCCTAGAATTTTTAACATTTTAATAAAAATAGTACATTCATAAAAAATAAAATGATATTGTTCACATTTATAGCAAAATGATAAGGGAAAAAGTTTTCAAGAAAGTTGAATGAAGGCAGCATTTACCCTCAAAAGGTTACCGACATTTTGGTTTTCCAACCATGATTTGCTACACTAGTAGGTTATGGGTCAGTTTTCCGATGACTAGACGTTGTTTTAAATAAACATCAACAGCTGGCTTATTTATACAGTAAACATTACATATAGTACATCGTTCTGATTCCGCTCATAACCTACATACTGTACCATTTACATACTGTTCTTACATGATTTATTTTGTTCTTTTTGTACTATGACACTCAAAAGTCAACACTCAAGCGCATTATTGACATTTGTATGTTACCTTAAAGCACAGTGTGGTTAGATTTGCTGTTGGGTGAATATGTGGTAAAAAACAGTGAAATAAATTTACATTTTTATTATTAAATCTGGAGAAAAAGTCAAGGGAGCTCCTATGAAATATGAACCATTGATCTCTGAGAACAATAAGGACTGGTTTTTATGTTCAGATGAGGGAAACAGACATTAGGATTTTCCTACAGATCTTGCAGTTACTTTTCTTTGCCCAGACTTAAAATTATGGTCTAAATCACTTAAAAGTGCTGTCCTCATTAAATTAACTGTACCATGTAATAGAAACATTCCTAGACAGCAAAAATATAAACTTAATAAGTATGATGATCTTTGCGCCAACATAAGGATGAAAAGATACCAGTGCCAGTTATACGCAGTTGAAGTTGGTGCTAGATGACTGACTGCCTAGTTGTTTTTTAAATATCTTAGTCTCGGAAGGAAAAATATAAAGTCCTCCTTGAAAAAATTGTCATAAAAGGCAGTAGAATTCTCTTACAAACTATGGCTTGAAAGATCTGAACTTGGACTCAGCAAGGGGTCAGTTGTGGATCCTCTACCCTCCACAACCGGTCTACACTCCAGGGCTGAGTGCCAAAAGAAAGTGCCAAAAAGAAATGAAAGCTACTTTTATTCCAATCCACATAGTTATTTTCCATTGCACTACTATACATCAATAATGTTCAGGTATTTATAGATTACTACACAAAAACAATACATGTGTTATTAAGTAGTTTGTATTA
Organism: Stictocephala bisonia; assembly: GCA_035578905.1. Taxonomy (NCBI): domain Eukaryota; kingdom Metazoa; phylum Arthropoda; class Insecta; order Hemiptera; family Membracidae; genus Stictocephala; species Stictocephala bisonia. The sequence goes on along the minus strand of JAQJVL010000617.1, from coordinate 183,627 downwards.
CGAAATAAGAATTTGATTGTAACTATTTTACTATTACCATCTGCAAATAAATTATAGATGAAGTACATTAATTGTAATTTAGAAGTTGTTTAAAAGCTTCTAATATCTGTATTAAAATATTCATGAGCTTTGTACAATGAAACGCCAACTGCTTAAAACTTACCAAATAAAAATAAATTACGCAATTTATCTATTTGAAGAAAGCTTGTTTCTTTAAGACAGGCTTACTTACGGCCAGTCCATCTTGTTACTAAATGTTACATGATAACACTTTCTTACGATTCAATTCTCCCTGTAGAAATGTAAATATGTAAGATAATGTTATATTGAATTTAATAAATGTGTTAGTTTTCTTTGTATGCTTTTATTCTTTAGCCCTTAGTTCTGAGAAAGCTGAACTCTGCCAGCTTCATGTAAATAGAAACACAAAACACAACATTACACAATGATCAGTGAGCGTTCATCAGGAATTGGAAGGAAAACTGAATGGATGATTGTATAACTCTATCAAATGTCACTTTGTGGAGAACTTATACTGAGATCATTGGCAAAGGTTTTACATCCACATTCAAACAGTCTTTCTTTAAATACCGTACTTGGGTTATTTGGAACAGGGACCAGGTGCACACAGATGCAGCAGCAGTTGAGACACAGAATAGTGTAAAGTTATAGGCAACATTATTTAGGAATTTACAATAAATTTTGCATTTACCCTTAAACTGTGAACTCAATATATTATAGTATAGGTAGATATTCTTCCATTCATGTAATTGGGAACAAATTCTTAAGTCTCAAACATTTGAAAATGAATATAAGTGTAAGCCTTATTCAGCACTTTCCTTTCATATTCCTCCACCACTTATTTCTCTCAATTCTCAATATATGCTCTCTAAATTGGACTCTGCTTTGTTTAGGTACTAGAGTGTAACAATTGAAAACACAAATTATGGGATTTATTATAACGTTTTCAATTACTTAAAAGAAAAATACATTATTTAAGGGAAGTTCCATAAAAGAGCAAGATATTCCATCCAGAATGGGCCTCCCAAGTGATGGATAACATCATTTTTGAATTTTCTACTCTATGCAATATTTGAACACAATTACATGCTACATGGTATACTTTGCATAGTGTGGGCTTTTGTTACATTTTTAGAGAAGAGGGTTCCTCATACTAAGAGAATTTTTTACCAGAGCAACTTTTCAATTTGCTAATGTGTGTACATATGGGGCTATATGTATGTATTTCATAATATAACACCAAGTCGTCTATAATTTGGTTAAAATAAAATTTTAGTTGCATTGTTTATGTGATTTGTAGGGAAGAATGGGTGGTAAATTTTAGAAAAAGAAATATTTTTTTGTTTTAAACAGGTTTTTGACTTGTAAATTTTATGGTGAATTAGTGTAATAATTTTCATGTGTATTTTACAGTAAACAAGAAAATGTGCTACAAGATAGACTTTTTATTGTAAACTATGGTTTTATAATTTTTAAGAAATCCATTAAAATAGTGTTAGGGAATGTTATAATCAACCTTTTTAGAGTAAATAGTCAAAATTGTTTGTGATCATTTTTATCAAGAAAATGTAGGGTAACCCATTTTCTAAAAAATCTATTTTAGAGTTTTGGGCTAGGAAGAATAAGCATAATTTGTTCTTATTATTAATTGAGAGCAACAAGTTTTACTAAAAGCTTATAAAGGTTGTAAAGAGATACAGTGGAACTCCAAACTCCAACTATCCGAATCACCAATAATTATCCTAATTGCTTTCAGAATTGTTTTATATCCCATTTCAACATGCATGCATTTAATTACATGGATTAATTAAATAAAATAGACTGCTTTTAGACAAAATCTGACTATCTGAATATTTGATTATCCGAATAGGGTCCGGTCCCAATTGATTCGGATAATTGGAGTTATACTGTATTTTAGAAACTGTAAACTCCAATTTAAAGTGTATGGATAAAGAATAAACAAGTTAAGTAGATCAATTAAAATAAAACTTACAAGATTTTTAGTTTGATAGGTCATATATGAATTTCACAGTGTATTCTAACCTGGATTAAATTTAAAGAAAAACTCTTTCCATTCATCCATCCAGACAAGAGCGACTCTAGCAAGGTTGCCAAAGAGTACATCTGTCACGCCACCAGGGAAAGAGTACGGCGAAGACTTGCGGAAGAGGTGGCCCACATGGGAGCATGGAGCTATTTCTACAATCCCTCCGCATTGCCACACCTATAAAACATACAATCAACACTAAATAATGTATGATGTATGAATCTTAGAAAAGCCTAATTCTTATGTTTTTTAAGATTTCTAACTTTGTTCTAGCTAAAATGTCAGTATGACAAGTTATTAAATGAAATAAGCAATTAAAGAGGTTTACAAAATGGCACTAAAAAAATGTTAGTTAAATCTATATTTTCCTGTGACAGCTGTGTCAAGGTACTATCTACATTATGTAAAAGGTAACCGAACGTTTCGCCCATTCTGTGATGTGGCACCCTCAGTGGTATTGCTGAACTGCCATACCACTTAGTAGTGGTCTTAGTTATACCACTGAGGGTGTCACATCCATTGAAAGAATATAACCTGAAAAAATGTATTATTTTACAAAATATATCATTGAATAAAAATTATACAAAAATCAAACGCTCAAAATAAATTAGTCATTAATAAAAATGTAAATAAACAAATTTACAAAAATTAAATTATTGGAATTATAAAGATTATTTTTACAAATTATAATATTTCCAATATTCCTACTCACCTGAAGAAAATGCCAGTGGTGTTGAAAATTTGTGAGATAGTGTTCATTTTGTGTTCGTGACTACTACTCTGAGTTAGTGATTTGTCTTTTAAGGTAAGTTTGCTGATGTCCTATCTCTCTAATAAACTAATATTTCCAATAAGAAGAGCTTTTTAAAATGATAGTCATTAGTATTTTGCCAAAATTAAAAAAATATAAGATGTATCTAAATTAATAACGTACAAACAATGACTATAGAAACAGTGTCCAAAGCAATGCATTTACTGTTGACACGCGCCTTTTCTGCAATCAAACGGTGATTCCTTTCAAATAAACGCTCAGATTACTGTTTGGTACAGCTCAGCTATTAGTCATTTCAGCATGTGCTGGATAGACAGAGAGAGGGAGACTTCTGCTGCTACCCATGAAAACCGAACATGAAACACTTCTACCGAACAGAAAAACAAGCTTCACAAGACCCGTATGAGCAGTTTTCTTGTTTCTACAGTCAGTGGTAAAAGTAAAGAAACAAACCTACCCTAAAAGATAGTTCCAAGTTCTCCCCTCCCCAGACTTCCATTTGATCATCATACGCTCCAATCTCGAAGAAGTAGTTCTTATCCATTGCAAACAATCCTCCAGCCATTGCAGGTGTACTGAAAATAGGCAATCTCATATTAGATTATAAATGTCTATATATTTAAGATTAATTTACATTAGAAAAACGAACTCCATACCACAAGCTAGTTGAATTTTTAATTGATCTTTGAACCCATTGCAGGTCCCATAGCGTGGCACGCGCCGGGCCTAACGGTACAAATTAAATTCGCAACACAGCGCTACTACACCTGTCCTGCCGGCCTAGCGCACTCACAAATTCTACACATTTTGTTGTTATTTACGTAACATAAACATTACACTGACCATATTAATTGTCTATCAATTCGGATGATACCAATTTATCCTCCATTTTACTGGAAATTACAAATACAACAAAACGATAAGACCGAACGCAAGGACTAAATTCCCCAAACTAATATCAAGTATCAAGACAACAGTGACAGGAAACAGTAACAAAGATAAGATAAGGAGACAGACAGATAAGCGCCTTGATACAAATGGATGCATTGTAACAGTAATAAGACTGACTCCGAGGGCCGAGTGACACAACTGTAAACAACCAGAGCCGCGACGTCAAGGTCACATCGTAGAGCTCTCAGTTTACTCGGTGCGAAACATGAAGGCCACTTCTTTGATCAGCAATGGGTTAATGAGTTGCCTTTAATGTGACAAACTTTGTAGGAATCTTTCACTATTTCCATCATGGTTCTAATAAATTATACTTGAGAGTGATTTACAATTTTGCTTAGTCCTTTCTTATCTTACTTTGAATGCTAAATAAAGTGCTAAGATGGTTTTACCTTCAACAATCAGAACATTCAATTAAGATATAATATTATTGGGTACAGCATCAAACATGTCACTCCAGAGTTTTCAGATCACAAAAAAGATTTGTAAGGATACGTTTTGGCCTTCTATTAAGTAGCTTCTACAGTGTATTTCCTTATCTAGTATTTTATGGAGGCCTGACTCTGTAAGCAAAGTTTTTTGGTTTAAGTGTTCAGGACTATATTCAATAATCATCAGGATTTCCGAATGCTTTCACCAATAGTTCACTAGACAAAAACACTCACTCAGCTAAGTCAGATGGGCTGAAAAATGTGTCTGGCATTAGGTACCAAAATTGTTTGGCAAACTTCTTCATTCTGCTTCATTCATTAGAAATGAGATTATTTTGAATGAGTGTTAATATTGTTTTTGTAGCTCTTCTTAGATGGAAGAGCTTCAACAATTGAAATTTTTTAAGAAATCAAACACTACAGTAATGAGTAATTTTTAAGTTCTTTTGAAAACAAAGTTTTTATCTTCAAACAACAACACACAACTAAATTCATGTAAACTTTTTTTAAATAAAAAAAGAAACACTATTGTACCGAGTAAAAATTGCAGACCTGTGCTGCATTACGGACCCATTTGACTGTATTTAAGGTTGCTTATGACTGTTTAAAATTCCTCCTCTGATTAAAAATGCAGCCAACTGTAAAGTACTTGTTGTGATAAGTTTTCGTAACAATAAAGACATGAAAGCAACATTCATCGAGAGATCTGTGAAGTTTATTGAGAAAACAGAATGAGTGATGGGATGTTATGGAAATGGGTGAGAGCTTTAGTTATGTGAATGTGTTGTGTGAAATGGTTGTGCGAATGTGCATGATGATGAACGAAGTCGGAAACCTTCACTCATTACTGATGACTTGGTGCAAAATGTTTATGAAAAAAGTCAGAGAAAACAGACGCTTTACAACTGCATCATTATGTAGTGTGTCTTCAAATGTCAAGAAGTGCGATTATTGAAATTGTGACAGATTGTTTGAAGTACTAAAAGTACCGAAAATGCAGACAGTGAAACACAAAAAGAAATGTTTGACAAGAATCACATAAAAATGTTTAACCAGTTCTCTCACATTCCTAAAGCATTAGAATCGTGATGGTTACGATTTCTAAAACCAAACTGTCACTGTGACAGACTCACGATGAATGTCAGCTGCTTTCACATCCTTAGCGTTATGAAAACTTATACAGCGCATAATTCACAATCGGCAGCATTTTTAATTGGAGGAAGAATTTTAAACAATCATAAGAAACCTTAAATACAGTCAAATAGATCCGTAACGGCGGCTGTGCCTTGCCAACAATACTAGTACCCAGCATGCATGTGCTCAACGCCGACCGCAGCGCTACAGCGGTGGGATTCCAAAACAGTACTTACTTTAAAAACACGCCTCGTATATGTGTAAAATGACCTAAAAGCATCAATAATATGTTACACACACACACACACACATATATATATATATATATATATATATATATATATATATATATATATATATATAATGTAATAATAAATTATAGAACGTTGAAGCTAGAAACTAAAGCACAGAATAAAAATTCAGATTTTGCCAAATCACTGTGGTTACTATTTAAGCACAAAACTCGTTACTCCTTAAAGGGTTGAAAAGCTACAGAGGGATTGATCATGTTTTTTATCTAAGTAACCTTCACAATGTCTTCATATTAGTTTTTCATTTACCCCAATAAAACAAAATTCGAAAATTCGTTTGCAGCCTGCTTTAAATATAGGCTATATTGGTAGACAACTCGTGCCAAAATGTCACAGTACAGCTACTCCCAGTTACAGTATTTCTTTTCTGCACAAGATGCTAGTCACTTGTTTCTCTGTTAAAATGGGTAGTGATTCAGTTATCTCACTAAACTTGCTTTCTTTGTTCATACATTTGGCGCCTTTTTTAATTCTGCGGTTAAGTTTGTTCACTAAGGGTGGCTGTACCAATTTCGTTGAACATATGCAATTTGTAATATTTATTTTACTTTTAGATTTTAGTTGATGTCATGTAATAATATATAAATAATTTCAAATAATTAGAACAAAAAGTTCTTACTCTGTAGACATAATTTTATTAGCCACTCGTTACTCTACAACGTGGAGAAAGTAGTCAAGTCTTAAGACGTGATTACATCTAAAAGTTAACAATACCCCTGACAACAGTACATTATATAATGATTATTTTATGAAGTGAAATTTCTTAGTAGACCAAATTACAAATGTATGAAATTTTCTATAGTAAGAGCATAAATTAATCAACTCCAAATCTAGGAGATATACACATGGTAAACATTTTAGGTTAGGTTAAAGGGCACTAGGGCCAGGAATTAGTATATTGGAGATATAGGACATCAGCAAACTTACCTTAAAAGACAAGCACTAACACCAGAGTAGTAGTAACATAAACAAAAAAATCACATAATCACTCGAATTTTCAGCACCACTGGCACTTTCTTGGTACTGCTAATTCCAATCCGTCGGAGTTGGAAACTAACTATTGGCATGGGAAGGAAGGGATCTGATTACTTTTGTGGTACACCATAAACACTGGTACACCATAAACATTTTGGTTATGGAGAAGAGTATGGGCAGAGACAGATTTTTCAGGATTTTGAACTTTTCAACCATATCTATGGCCATTCATGTGTTTTTGAAGGGTCCACTACCCTTCAACTCCTTTCCCATCATCAAACTTTATATACATACCAACTGAAAAAATTGCATCAATACCTGAGTGTTGCTCTATGGATGTACAACCTCTACCACTAAACACCTCAATCACTGCCACCTACCCAGCAATAGTGGAAGCCACGTCAGTCTCTCTCTCTCTCTCTCTCTACTCACCTGAAGAAAGTGCCAGTGGTACTGAAAATTCGTGTGATTACGTGATTCTTTTGTGTATGTTACTACTAATCTGGTGTTAGTGAACTTGTCTTCTAAGGTAAGTTTGCTGATGTCCTATCCCTCCAATATACTAATACATGGTAAAAATTAAATTCACTCATTATTTTATACTAGCAAAGTATAAAGTAAACTAAAAAGTATGTGGCATGCTTTAAAGGAAAGTGTGTTGCTCTGGAATTTTGCCCTTGCAGCACTGAGGTCAGTATTCGGAACATGTGCACTGTGTACCGCGATTTGTTGGCATGCTACGGCCACCATAACGGAACCATTTGACAGTGTTTAAGGTTGTCCATGGTAGTTTAAAATGCCTCCTTTGGTTGAAAATAACAGACTGTGAAGTAAGCGCTGTGATATGTTTTCTTAGAATAGTACAGAGAAATCTTTATTCATGATCATTAAGAACAGAATATTTGTCACAAGATAATAGTTAAAGAAATTGAATTGGTCATATAGTTAAATGCGTGAAAGCAGTTGACATTCACCATAAGATCTCTAAAGTTTATGGAGAAAACACAATGAGTGGTGGGATGATACGAAAATGGATGAGTGCTTTTAAAAATGATCATACAAATGTACATGATGAAGAATGAAGAGTTTTGCACCACTCATAACTGATAACTTGGTGCAAAAAGTTGATGAAAAAGTATGAGAGAAAAGACGCTTCACAATTTCATCGCTATATAATGAGTTTCCTCAAGTGTCAAGAAGTGTGATTTATGAAATCGTGACAGAATGTTTTGGGTACCAAAAGTTATACTAACGTTGGGTTAAAAAAATGCTGACGTAGAATCACAAAAACAAACGTTTCTCCAGTTCTCATACATTCCTAGAGTGCTCCAATTAGATGGTGATGTTTTTTTAAGATAAACTATGACAAGGGACTAGACTTGAATGGCCTGAGAAGCATCTTGGAGGTCAACCCCACCATGGCGCTGACAATGTCAAAACGACTGTGTCACAGTGGTTGTCCAGTCAGACGGCAGATTTCTTGAAGAAGGTTTTCAAAAGCTGGTTGTACGGTATGAAAAGTGCCTCAATATTGATGGAAATTATGTTTAAATATAGTTTAAGGTTTAAGCTTTCATATTAAAATAATTTTGTTACTAAAAGTCAACTATTTTTGTTTTATTTCAAAATGGTACTTACTTCGAAAACACGCCTCATATTAGATCCTTCCACCTACCTAAAGGGTTTTGTAATGTCCTCTTTTCGAACTTTGAGCTCATCAGCACCCATGGTATACCAGCGGAAGTGTAGCTGCCAGTTAAAGGCACCCCAGTGGAGTTCAAAGCTTCGCACATAGGCCAATGTCTCGTCACTCAGGATGTCGATAACAGGACAAACGACTCTTCGACGATCCTGCGCTACTCGTACCACCAATGGCTCTAGCCACCCTGGATTTTTCATACCAAGCTTGTATAAGTGATAAATGTTGACGTAATACTTCTTGTCAAATGGTATTTTTTTAGGATTACAAGAAAATATAACGAAAGCATATTCAACAAATGTTCTCGTATATCAAGTGGTTAATTATTGTTCTAAACCCAAAAGTTAATTTAATGATCTTTGCACTTAACTTCCATCAATCCTCTAATGATAGTGACATGCAATTTCCACACTAAAAAATACAAAATATACAGTGCTTCAGACTTTTTAACCTATAAGTGACTTCAATGTAATTGTAAGTCGTTCAGAAAATAAAAGTCTTACACTTATTACTATAATTTTGTCATATCCATTATGAAATCTATAATGTGTATAGCTCATTGGGGTAAATCAATGAATTCATACATATATTCTATTTATACTGTCAGAGGGTTTTATTTTGATTGCCAAAGACTAAAAAAGCAACAATATATTTTTGTTACTTCTCAACTACTATGTTTTGTCCACAAAGCTATATTTATAAATTCATGAATTCTCGTTTTAAATATTTGTTACTAAATTGGAATAAAAACATATTGTTTAACTATGCTAAAATTTCTTTGAAAACAGAATTGAGAAACTGTAAAATTCTAATTGATGTATATTTTATTTTGATTAACTCAAATATGAACTAAGATGAGATTCTGAGTGAAATTGTTAACTCAGTGTACATTAAAACTTAGCATATATCGACCTGTGATATCTGGAACGTCTGATGACTAGCCAGGCAGCTCGGTGACAAAGAGAAGGAAAATTAGTTCCCAGCGCTTGACCTTGGGAAAGGAAGAGTTTGAAGCATAATGATTTCCCACAACAAGAGTCGTCTACGCTATTTTTGCAAACATTTTCCTGGCATGTCGGTAGATCAAACAGTTGCTATTGATTGTGTCGCCATCCTGTGTGCGTTAGTACGAGATTTATACTATACTGTATTTTACTGCTTCACTGTTTTTTATTTACTGTATACTCTAAAATAAAATCAAATTTAAAATCTTTTGATTTTGTTCCCCATTGCGTTACCAAAAAGTAAATTAACTATTAAATATGATACTAGCGTGCCAACAGTATTTTAGTTTTTATTTTTGATAAAAAAGTATGTTATTTTATGAAATTTTTACTAAATATTTTGGAAACCCTCTACAGCTTGGTATTACAAAAATCCATTAATTACGTAGTCCCTTCAAAGCATAACCGCAATAACCGTGTTGCATTTGCTACATGAAAACCACACCTTAATCATGGTAATTTCATATCCGGCTTCAAAGTTGTTCGGCCTATTCTGGAGCCACATTAGGCTGGATATGACAGGTTTTACTGCAGTTTAATTTTCAGTAATTTAATTATTCAACATAAATAATCTGGAGTATAGCATTTTTTTTAATGTTGAGTTTTAGTGTACATACACATTAATTTGTTTGTAAGCTTTTAGTTTTAGTAAGACAAAACTTCCAGTGTTAATAACATATACACCAATGTACACATTCTAAGATTAAACATAAATTTGGCATCTTGACTATATTTGAATTTTACATTTATAAATAACCATACAATTAGGCAGCCCATCTTTTACTGGGGGAAAAAACCCCGTTTTCAAAAGTATTATCATTTTGTTTTATTTGTCATGTGTATTATAGTGTTGTTTTCATATTGTATATGCTCTCTTTAAGTTGTTGGCTCAAGATGAGAAATAAAAATTCCTCCAATAGGCTGTTAGGAAAGAAGAATTTGAGAAACAGCCATTCTCTCAGCATTTGGTTTATACACTTCTCAAAATTGATGTTCTGCATGCTTTTAGAGAGGACAGCTGTATCTTCTGAGAGAAATTTTTATCATATGCCTTTATGATATTTTTATGACACTTTATGCATTGACTATACAACATTACAGTTATTTTCAAATGTTCAAATAAGCCATTGTTTCTTAGCAATCCTTCTATACAGTGGAGTCCCGGTAATTCGAATTAAATGGGACCGAACCCATTTTGGATTAAACAGATTTGCTTAAAATACTCTTTAGATAAAACATAGCATAAATAATATGCCTAACATTAAGTACAGTACTTTAGTTTTGAACACAATAATAGCCTATGATTATAAAAAGGAGAATGTACCCTTTAACAGAATAATACATTCAACTGAGACGTAAGATCAAACACCGTTTTTCAAGACAAAAAGTTGGAGTCACTAGTGGAAATCGATCCTGGCCCCAGAGCTACTTGAATCGTAATCAGCTGACAGAAGTCTTGTGCATATTTCTGGCGTTCTTACGCTACCTCAGACAGCACTGGTCTCAATTTCCGGACAGCACTGTCAGTCTCTTTTCAACAGTTCGAACTCAGTGTTTACGTATCTCAGTTTTGATGTAACCCATACAGATTCTCCGGCTGCGTTTGATCTCACATTACGCTACGTAGAGCAACACCCCATGACATGACCCCAGTGGCTACCATGTGTTTGGAGATGCTGGCGTAATTTAGTTTCGAGAAAGAGGAATCTTCTTTAAAGCAAAGAAATTTAACTGATATTTTCAAACCAAAGTAATATTTGAAAATTTTATTAACAGTTAAATACTTGAAATAATATTTACTTGTAAATTTTAGATATAAAGTAGTGGTTCTTACAGTAACTGCATTTTAATGTTTGCAAAATCTGTTTCAGATTAATCAGATTTTCGGATTACCGAAGTTTGCATTAGCGGGACTCTACTGTACTACTATCGGATTCTATTTGATTGTTTGTTTTTATTTCATAAACAAATATTAATCCTAAGACAAAGTTCAAATTTCAAAATGATAAATTCATTGTGATAAAAAACACAATGTTATAGGTAACATTATGTTACCTTTTCTGTATATTCTTACATTCTTACATATGAGACGCCGACACAACGTTGTATATAAATAGTCTTTGAGCGACAAAAGTGTTGAAGTAAATCTATCTTGTACCTGTTGTACACTCGCAGTGGGCGTCGAGGAATGTAAGTATCTGACCCTGTGCCTCCCTTGCTCCCAGTAGCCGAGCTCTCACCAACCCCTCTCTTTTACCTGTCCGCAGCACTCTTGTCCTAACTGGTAACTGGGCCACATACTCCTCCAGAGCTTCACCCAAGAATGCTGTAAAAATACAATTTACAAACAGAATTTACTATCACAGTTGGTACATGATTTGGGGCTAGAGATGTTGTGGTATTAATACAATTGTAATTTAGTGGTATTGTTACAATGTATTGTTTGAATAGAGGTGTTGGAAATTTATTTATTTATGACTCTTTACATAACAGGTACAGGTAAAAAACCTAATACAGCCATTTTGACAAAACTATAACTACACAACAATTATTTTCAGTACAAGAATAAGTAAACTATGCTAAAAATATATAATACAGGCTTAACAGTAATAATCAACTATGTAGCGCGAGCTAACAAATAATATTTATCCAAACATAAATTTAGAAAAAAAAAGAAGTTAATTATTGCAGTGAATATCCATTTTATGAAAGTGAAGGAAATTTATTTAATTCAATTAAAAACAAACTCATTTTTGAATTAAAAACATCTATTTCTGTTTTAAACTTATTTAGTAGGCGAAGTGAATTAAACAAAGACAAATTATAAAATTGTACAGTAACACTTCGAGGTATGTATAAAACTATGGATGAACGCAAATTACTTCTAGAGACATATAACTTAATTTTATCTAATAAATAAGAGCTATCAACAAAATTGTGTAATACTTTGAACACCAAAATGATATTTGATTTGGCTCTTCTACTGGCTAACGATTCAAATGAAAACAAAACTCTCAATATATCTGTTGAGAGATCTCTAGGACAAAAAATATTAAATCGTTTAAAATATAGGTATCTTAAGAATCTATTTTGAATGGCCTCTATTGATGATATGTGGTAATGTATATATGGATCCCAGATTGGGGCACAGTATTCTAGTCTGCTTCTAACAAATGAAAAATACAAAGCGATTATAGTTTCTATGGAAGAAAATAACTTGGTGTTTCTGGTGATAAATCCTAGCATTTGGAGTGATTTATTATGAGAACAATGAATGAGAAATGAGAACAATTCTCAAGAAAAATACTAGTTTTGAACAGAAACAACATATATTTTTATACCAAAGATACATCCTCCAGATGTGATCAGAGAAGAGCTGAACATAAGGGTTAAAAACTAAATTATAGTTTGTATGTGTAATCTTGATTGTTTAAACAATCTCTACATACCTCGAGTACTAGCATCGTCAACTAATACAACTTCCTCCAGGAGTATTCGTGGAGATCGGTTTATGACACTCCACACAGTCCTCAGCAGTGTAGACCACGCTTCGTTGTGGAACACTATTATTACACTTGTTCGAGGCAAACCTTCTATATCTGTATATTTGCTCTTGCATCTATAACAAAAGTGATTTGTACGAATCAAATAAAAACTTATACAAAAAAATGAATTCCTTTCATGTCATTCAATCTTACTATTTTATAAAAATCTAATGGTGTCTATCTGTCTCTGTGTGTGTTCCTCAATGACACAAAAACTACTGGACCCATTCAGCTGAAATAATGCATTGACATTCTTAGGGTTTCTGGTTGACACATAGGCCTATCTTTATTTTGAAATTCCACCAGGGGCTCTAAGAAGTATCAATACAATCTCTATGGCAATACCAATTTGACAATTGTTTATATTAGTTTCATTAATGAGCTGTTGGAAAAACAAACAATTTACATAGTTCTGAAGTAAATACTGTACCAAATGTAACCACAACGCACTTTTGCACTCATGTGTTTCATCCGGAAGGAACCTGCACAATTTACAAAGGGAAACAAAATTATAAATATTGTTTATAAGTCTGTTTTATAAAACTTTCTTTTCTATAAACATGATCATATTAAAAATCGTTTAAACAACCTAGATTTATCATATTGAAGAGAACTCACTTTTTGGATCTATTATATATAATGTTAGAAATCATATTCACATTTTCCAATAAAAGTTTATAAAATTTGCCTGAGGCCTTTCGATAACCATTTTTTCATCTTCAAAGGCAACAAACAATAAATTTTTAAAATTCAGGCCAATTTTTAAAACTTTTATTGGAAAATGTGAATATCATTTCTACCAATATATATAACCTAGAGTTAACTTATTTCATTCATGTTTTGTGTTACTGAATGCATAAGTAACCCCCACCCACCAATATCTTTCGATGATATCGACCAATCCCCCCCCACCCATACCCATATAGTAGTATTGATCCAAAATAAGGGTGACCAAATTAATAATTGACCCGTCCGCCCAAGTACATTAGTATTCTGTTAGCCATTAAGAATAATGTTAATTCCTACGTAGCTAATGAGAATGTGCACTTATGCCTTACTAGACATGGCCCTGATCTTTTTATATCTAGATGTAGGCTATCCAAGGTTTACAATTCATTTCTGATTGCAGGTGTGAGAATGTTTAACTAATTGCCTAGAAATATGAGATCATTGCCAGTTTCCAAATTTAGATCAGTATTAAAAATTTGGCTTGTAAATAACCTCTGCTCTACCTTGGATGAGTTCCTTAGTACCAATCTTAGAGGCATGAATGTATTAGTGACTTGATAACAGGTATGTGTGTTTGCTTTGCTATTTCTCTGCTTGTGGCATGCAGATTTTCTATTTTGCTTGCTTATTAGTTTTAAGAATTAAATTGCCGATTGCATGTGTTGTGAATGATATTACCTTTTATTGTTGTAATACGCCTTTTAATTTTAGCTTAGGCTAAGATTTTATTCTATTGCATGTGTCATGCATGGTAATTTTAAAACTGTATTATAGACATGGCCTATTGCTGTAACACTGCTTAATGGCCATATAAAATCATTTAAGTACAGTATAAATAAACATAAACCCAGTACGAAGGATTCAAAGCCATAATAATCTGTAAATAATATTAAGATAGCATCATTTACAGCCATCTTAATATTATTTTTTCTAAAAACTAAGCTCTGCTTGTTTACAAAAGCTTCCTATCTGATTGTAAAATAAAAACGAAAACGTGAATCACTTTGATAAAATGAATACCTTAGGTATTTATATAAAACTGTAAAATACTCAGGATAAATCAAAATATCAACTATTGTTAGCTCAATGTTAACTTGAACCATGGTTACTTAAACATGTAACATAGAAATTACCTTAATTCTAGATTACACAATATTCATTCAAAAAAAAAAAAAAAATAATAAAACGTATAGTTCTATACAATCTAAATAACATACTCAGTATCTAATGTTATGATGATATTTTTATTATGAATAAAAAAATGGTTTATTTGCATTCAGATTGCCTTGCACTGAATATCTCATTATCACTCACTTCTTCTTGCGGACATCAGGCAAGGTCCGGTTGAGTGGGATGCGGTCACTTGCCATAAGGTTAAAGCGGTTGATATGGTACAGCTGACGCATACGAGATGCCAAGTGTGGCGGGATTATGACAGGCTGACCATCCCTCCCTTCTCCCACCTTTGGTGAAAACAAGTTGGCATTCAGTTCATCTAAAATAAATAAATTTTTCATTAGCACTTTTTTTTACCAATAATACACTACAGTATGTTTTTATAATGCTAGGATAAAATATTTACAAATACCCAAATTACTCCAACAAGTAAATAAAGCACTTAATCTTTCTAATGTGGATTGTTGCAATAAATACAGTCTCGTCAAAGATTCCGAAAGCATCATGACAATAATGTATTTTAGGCTATAATGAATATTATTAGACTTTGTTAAAAACAATTGTGAATAGTTTATTTAGTTTTGAAAACACTCTATTTACTTTGATATTGATTGTTTGATTGAAAGAATGTTCAGCATAACAGTAAAATATGGTAATGACACCATTAAATAACAATCCATTTGGAAGGTTCCTGTAAACAACTGTAGTTGAGTTTTTCTAATTGATTACTTCATTTTAATTTCGTTAAGTAAATTACATTAAGTTGCGATAGTTAAAATAATCTGCTGACTAGTAGTACATTTTGTATTTCAGCACTGGCTGAGATTTTCTACCACACACTCTTAGATTTTCATAAGAAGAAGCGGTTGATCAGATGCACAGCAGCAAGGGAGTGCATTGCTGCCCTTAGAGTAGATGGTAGCTCTGCTCACTGTCACGGTCAGTGGCAGAGTGTCATTTTGGGTGAACTAGAAATGTGCCGTTCTAATATCAGTTGCTTACTTTGTTTATTTAAGACATAGTAGTGTAACACTTTCTCTAGGTGTATGGACTTGCGGAAGAAACAAACAAGGTCTACAAGCTTTGAAAGCAGTGAGGAAGTTATTAAATGGTATGCAAGACGATGTACAGAAGATCTATTGCTATTGTAACTTAGCAATAGAGTAGTAACGGCTGGCGATAGTTAGCTATGTTGCCTCACACAGCCACTCTTGTCACTCCCCCTTTCCTCCTGCATAACCTGCTTCTTTTTATGAAATTTGTCTTATGAAAATGACATGAGTTGTTATGAAAATGAGATAAAAGGAAAGATGGGAGGATAGGCTCTCCCTACCTATCCTCCTATCTTTCCTTTCATCTCAATTTTTCAAAAGATTATCTTCCTTCCCTCCGTTTAGGAACGCTACTGTCTTTCTTGTTTTTCTTGCTTAACAAGCTCAAGTTAGTGACAGTTGCACAACATTTGTTAAACCAGAAAAAAATAATTGATTTATAACAGGGACATTTTGCTCCTCATACATGGACATACACATATTGTTATCTTATGTGTGGTAAAATCTTATTAAGATTACAGTAATTTTTTTACTTTGTGGCGGCGCCACCCGCGGTGGGGGATGCAACTAGCGCATGCGCATGCGCGAGGATCTGGGAAGGGGTGCGGCGTACGCAGGCGACAGACAGTCTGTGAGTGTTGAGCATGCCTGATGGGCCAGGACACCGACTCCACCCGCACATTCGACAGCTAAGTCATTTAGTGTAGATCATTATTAATTAGGAACCGAATATTTCAGTATGATTAGATTAGGCTAAATTAACCATTAAGGGGGGGGAGTAGTTCCGATAGGTAGGGTTTAGGCAGTCAGTAAAAATGTAGGGATTCAGAAGTCTGGGGCACGAGGGGATTGCAGCCGACCAGTTATCATTTTCAGTTTAGAATAATCAATTAATTAATCTATAATTATAGTACCCTTAAGGTAGATCACTATTTAGTGCTGATCAAAGCTGGTTGTGATTGATAGGCACCGTTCGCAAGCACTCACGCGGCCGAGACCATTGTACCAGCCCGCGCGTTTCTAACGCGGTGGAAACGGCGAATCTCTTACCCAGGGATTATCTCACACGGCCTCTGATAATTAATCATTAGCTATTCAACTCGCTCTTTAATCGCACATTTAACCCGCCAATATAAATATATTTTTTCGCCCGCCTCCGCTGCGATTTTGAATAGATTTTGCGTTTCCCCCGCAACTTGTTTGATTAGATAGTAGAAATTTTAGTTTGTTTAAATACTTATCAAGGGTTATATCTGTGTCAATAATGTAGCAACACTATACTGAAATGTACATAAAAATAAGAAAAAACACAATACAAAATTAGAATATCAGTAAAAATTCAAACTAGATATGCTCTTGTTCCCTCTCCATGTACTTGCTAAAGCCACACAAAGTCAGACCCGCCTTGTAGTCTCTTCTTCAACAAATGTGGTTGTTTTGGACGGTATCAATTGTAGTACATCTTTGAACCTGGGAAAGAAGGTTTTGTAATGTTTTGTAATGAAGAGAGAGAGCGCGAGAGCGAGAGCGAGAGCGAGGGAGGGAGGGAGAGAGAGAGAGAGAGAGAGAGAGGGAGAGAGAGAGAGAGAGAGAGAGAGAGAGAGGGAGAGAGAGAGAGAGAGAGAGAGAGAGAGGGAGAGAGAGAGGGAGAGAGAGAGAGGGAGAGAGAGAGGGAGAGAGAGAGAGAGAGAGAGAGAGAGGGAGAGAGAGAGAGAGAGAGAGAGAGAGGGAGAGAGAGAGAGAGAGAGAGAGAGAGAGAGAGAGAGAGAGAGAGAGAGAGAGAGAGAGAGAGAGAGAGAGAGAGAGAGAGAGAGAGAGAGAGAGAGAGAGAGAGAGAGAGAGAGAGAGAGAGAGAGAGAGAGAGAGAGAGAGAGAGAGAGAGAGAGAGAGAGAGAGAGAGAGAGAGAGAGAGAGAGAGAGAGAGAGAGAGAGAGAGAGAGAGAGAGAGAGAGAGAGAGAGAGAGAGAGAGAGAGAGAGAGAGAGAGAGAGAGAGAGAGAGAGAGAGAGAGAGAGAGAGAGAGAGAGAGAGAGAGAGAGAGAGAGAGAGAGAGAGAGAGAGAGAGAGAGAGAGAGAGAGAGAGAGAGAGAGAGAGAGAGAGAGAGAGAGAGAGAGAGAGAGAGAGAGAGAGAGAGAGAGAGAGAGAGAGAGAGAGAGAGAGAGAGAGAGAGAGAGAGAGAGAGAGAGAGAGAGAGAGAGAGAGAGAGAGAGAGAGAGAGAGAGAGAGAGAGAGAGAGAGAGAGAGAGAGAGAGAGAGAGAGAGAGAGAGAGAGAGAGAGAGAGAGAGAGAGAGAGAGAGAGAGAGAGAGAGAGAGAGAGAGAGAGAGAGAGAGAGAGAGAGAGAGAGAGAGAGAGAGAGAGAGAGAGAGAGAGAGAGAGAGAGAGAGAGAGAGAGAGAGAGAGAGAGAGAGAGAGAGAGAGAGAGAGAGAGAGAGAGAGAGAGAGAGAGAGAGAGAGAGAGAGAGAGAGAGAGAGAGAGAGAGAGAGAGAGAGAGAGAGAGAGAGAGAGAGAGAGAGAGAGAGAGAGAGACTGAATGAAACAATGAATATAGTATTAATTGTAAAGACATTAAAAAATAACTTATAAGAATAGTCAGATGATAGTTTCAAAGCTATAGTAAATGTTATTGAATGCCTCAAAGAACAATTTAAGTCTACACAACATTCTATTGCTATGAAAACTTGGCAAGAATAGAAGACAAATGTTGATAAATATTAGTAACTGTACTCTATTGTGTTGTTTTGTATCCTGACTTTAGCAATCAGCTCTTTTTGTGTATTTATCGTATTTCAGATGCGAGGATAATAAACTGAAAAGGAATCACTTACTTCACCCGATTATTAAAGTTTGGTGTTTAGAATGAGTTTTATTTGAAAATTTAGTTACAGGTGAAAGAAAGCTTTTTAATTTTTTCAAATTGATTATAAAGGTACATTTTATTATATTGTGTAGTCTAATTGCATGATAGTATGAAGAAAGAAGACGTCAAATTTCGAATGATGAAGAAATTTCTACCAACAAAAGAAATTTTGTTCATTCACAAATTAACTTATAAAGTAAAAGAACATGTGTGATTTGATTACATTACTTATTTATTTTGTTTTAAAAAACAGCTAAAATCACTAATTGAAGCATGATATTAATCTTACAGCACTGGACAGACTGCCTAACACGTAATGTGAAAACGTTCAGAAAAATTAAATTAAATTTTTTATCACTGTTGTTGGCCGATATCATGTCAGTGTTCTGTTGGCCAGTGTAAAACAGCCATTGTCAAAATTAAATAAGTAATATTGTAATAAAAGTGGTATATAGTTGAGTAATTTATAATTTGGCTCACTTACATTTAACTATGTCAAAATATTATCTAAACTTCATAAAAGCTTCCCTAAAACTAAAAAGAGAAATAGCATACCAACCCACTGTCACTCAACAACCAACCAAAACATACCAATTTATAGTTTATTCTGTTACCTGACTAATAAAGACAAGTTTCAGTCTTATTCCTAAGTTTACTAAGATTATTGGGACCCAGTTGTACCAGTCTAAGTCGTATGGTTTAGTTGCTAATAGCAAAATTTCCCCAATATTCAAAACATTCTTTATCACATATTATAGATACACCTTACCATCAGTGAGGTTGGGAGGGTTGCGGGAACTGTTTGGATCCCCCATATAGTGGCCTACAACTACATGTACTCCTCTCCTGTCCACATACTCTTGCTGATCTTTTTGTAACCTGAAACAACAAATGATTTATGCTCCTAGGGTAAGAACACCCTAAATTTTCAATTAGTATTCCATTTCAACATTGAAAACCAAACTGTCAATAAATATAACTAACTCCATAATTATTAATATTTTTAAATAATGTAATGCTTTCCAACTAATCTATATTTGTCGAAACGAATGATTATCTGTCCTTTATTCAATAACACAATTCATCTATTCATCA
Organism: Stictocephala bisonia; assembly: GCA_035578905.1. NCBI lineage: Eukaryota > Metazoa > Arthropoda > Insecta > Hemiptera > Membracidae > Stictocephala > Stictocephala bisonia. Next base: position 163,828 of record JAQJVL010000617.1, on the reverse strand, counting down.
TGAAACTTTGGAAAGTTACGTATTTGATATGGATCTTATCCAAATCAAACAGTAGGGCTCCGCATCACTAACTTTTAAAGTTGGTAATCTAATATTTATTATACTTTTTAAATTAATCCATCAACTGTTAAATTAAAACTTTTGGAATAAGCAAAAATTTATGGTTGTTAAAATTTAACATTTAATCCTCTGAGTGCCAACCGTCTCGATCAAGACGAATGTAATGGTATTTTCAGAGCCAGCGTATTCAATCGATCGAGATGAATAAAACATAAAGTCACGATTTAGTTTTAACCCTTAAAACGCGGCATACGGATATATCAGTATAATGAAAATAGCTCTAAACGCGGCATACTGGTATATCCGTATTATTGTAATTATTTTTTTTTATAAATAATTATTCCTGATAGAGTCGAGAGTGATCACATATGCCTTAATATGTTTATTTATAACTGAACAGAAGCAAACTGGAAAAGATATTGCACTACACAATGTTAGAACAGATGTTATGCTTATTACGTAGTTGCGTCAGCTGAGACGCGGCGCGGCATACGCATATGCCCTTGAGGACGACTTCACAATGAGCCTACAGAAAGTGAATCTGATGTTGACGAGGAGGACATTCAACCAGCAGTCCAAATACACATTACAGGTGAACCTAATTGGCTTAACGTCACTGATAAAGACGCAGGACCTAGCAATGTAATCCCTATTTATAATGTAAATGCTGGGTCTTGTTTGCCCTGACATTTCAATGAAGCATCCCACACTTCATCCTGACATACGCTTTGAAGAGTATCACACTTTGAAAAATTTCTAGACAAATAATTTAGCTTTGTTTAGCTTATTAGTACATTATTGATTGCTTTTTTATTGTAATTTATGTGCTTTTAATAAAAATATCTTTGTACTAATTGTAAATAATGTAGTTTTTTCCAAATGATTTTAAAAATGAATTTTTACATTTTGTCACATTATTTATATATAATAACATAAATCTGTATAAAATGTTCTTTTCATTAATTGAATACCCCCATTTAATAAAAAATAAATTTTACTGTGATACAATTTGAAATTTAAAAAAAAGTTAAATGCGCGTTAATGACTCCTAGGCCAAATTCTATTCAGCGTTTTAAGGGTTAACTTTGCTGATTTTGGTTGTATCGTGATGTATTTTATATGGTACTACTCCCAATGAATCGAAGCATCGAGCGAGCATAGTTTCAATATACCGAACGATCGAATACTAACAGTATTGAAGCGAATGCAACAGGTGATTTGTCGTCCGTGTTGTAATTTGTCCGTGCCGTCTTGCGGTGTTGTCATAGTTACAAATGTTATTGTCATTTTTACATTTTGAAATAAATTAACAGTGTTTGGTAACAATGGAATTACAATTATACCGAGAACATTTTGGCTATCTCCAAATTTGAATTCTGATTTATAGAAAGTACTCTGCCGAGACCCTAATTCGAATATTGAAAAAATATATATTCTTCATTTTTTTTTTGTACAAGAAAATTTGTCTAAATGAAGTTAAGTAAATTACAGTGTTTCTATTTATTGTATATGTTTTTTTCTGAATAGAATGATATATAATAAGACTTGGTATGTAAGATACCATCACAGAAAAATATAGATAGTTAATCACAGAGTGATTAGCAAAAATAGCGTGGTACTAGTATATTTTTTTGCTGGCATCGGAGGGTTAGTTTGAATAAAATCAAAAAATTACTGCTTAAATGTGTTCATCCCACAGCAAAGCATGGGTAAATAACAAGTTGCTCATAAATTTAAAATGTTTCATTTTTCAAAAGATAAATCTATTTTTCATGGAAGAGACAGAAAAAAGTACATTGAATTTTAACAATTGTTGTTTACCTCACTGCTATCCAATCATCTCTCAGCATGGTCTCGGGTTCATTTCTATTACTGGAGTGCCATATAAGGAAAATAACTAATGTTCCAAATAATAAAATGAGCAACGAAACCCGACGAAACATCCGTCTGGAGACCATTTTTCCTAAAACAAAATAGATTATTATGAAGAGAATATTCTATATAAGTACAATATTAAATTTTAATAAAACTTGACGACTTGAAGTAGATTAAAGTGAGCTGATCCTAAAAGGAGCTGATAGATGCAATTTGTCAATTTTGATGGACTTGATTAAAAACCAGTCATATTATTTATTATGGATTCATATTTTGTGGTTTTTCTTTTCAGTTATTGGCAGCTTGAGTAGTACAGATAATAACGCTACCTTACTTTGTATTTCTAAACCATGTAGTTTAACAACATAATCCTTATATAAATAGCTCTTTCTGAGGAACAGTCAACTTTAGTTAGTAACAATGATTACACTTGTTTATCTACTCATTCACCCCTCATATTCGCCTATATTTCTACGATCACCATCTAACTAATGAATACACAATTCATAGTAAAAAATATAAAATTATGCTCAAAAAGAAAAGTCATGTAGGCCTATGTGCAAATGAGTATATAGTTCTAATTAATTTCAGCACTTAGGAAGAACAGGCATTTAAGCAAATTAGTCAAAAGTAATTTTCTACTCTTCCTTATAAGACAACCTACAATCTAATACCCCCACCTAAACAGGTTTCCAATTCCTCCATGCGGTACATAAAAAACACACACACACACAGACACGAAAATGATTAAATTGTTTGCAACAAGTTGTATTAATAGATATTTTGTTCTTTCATTTTGAATAGGTTTTAAAAAATGACAGGTGTATTTTGTACTTAATTTTTTTTAGATACACGGCTTTAAGAGTTTCAAGGAATGTAGTAGCTGATAAAAACAAAATATATATGAAAAAAGAAAAATTATTTTGCTCTCAGTGAGAAAAAACCAAACAAATGTCTCTAGGCAGAAAAAAAGGACTTGTAAGAGAACACTCCAACATCAAAGCAGCTGATAAAATATAACATCTCAGCTTAATACTGATGAGGACTTGCGCTGGAAAAACCACATTATAGATATACTCTGTCTAAAGCTCCACTCAGCATTGTTTGCATTAAAGTGAACCAAGCCAACTAGTATTCATGAAGCCACAAGACAAACATACCATGCGTTGTTTTAAAGCTACCTGCGTTGTGGAGTAGAGGTTCCGGGTTCTTCATCAGATGGCAATCTCCACAGAATTCTGGTAATGTAGAAAAAAAGCAATAAGGTTCATGACTGGTATTGGACCTCGAGAGAGTGGCAGAAATATGTTCAAAAACTGGAAAATATTGACTATAACATCCGTGTATATCCTGGAAATTCTATACTGCATAAATAAGGATCCTTCAAAACAAAGAGACCTACCCAAAATAGACAAGCAGTGGATTACACTTTACAAATCCATAGAACAGCATTATTTGAGAAAAAAACCATGCCGGAATGAACATGTTCAACAAGCCACCAGAATATCTGAAAGACAATCCTGGAGCTATGAAGAGGACTCTTCGGAGTTGGATGCAAGACCATGCATTCTACACATTGGATGATTTATTTTCATAGAATGATGAACCTTAACTACACCTTTCACCAATCGACATTTCACTGGAAACAACTGCTTGACTGTAACATGTCTTGATATTGATAGCAAAGTATTTGTCTACAGTATTAATTGCCTATACCTAGTGACATTTTCTGATGATATCTCACAAATTATTTATTGCTCCATTTGAAATTTCATAGGGCTCTTTCAGCTTAAAATCGATAACAATTGATTCTATTCAGTCAGAATTTAACCGACTTTCAATTGGTATCAATTAGTTTGAGAAAAAACATAGCCATAACAATATAAAATCAAATTTTCACAGTGATGTTTGACCGTCCGATATCGGACGGTCACCAGGCGTTGAGAGTGATAAACCGTCCTTTATCGGACAGTCACCAGTAGTTGGGTTAAAAAAATAATAGTAGACTAATCCATCATGCTCACTGTTAAAAACAAATTCCTCTATAACGTTTTTGCTATAACAAATTCCTCTATAATTTATATATAGAATTATATTTTTTATCACGTATCAGTTTTTAACATTTTTATTGTATATTTGTTTATTTATTATTAAATTCTTTATTTGGTTAGGAATTTATGAGAATACTGTTTTTATAAGTCAAAGATAGTAAATAAAGAAACGCTCATTCTTAAATTATTTTTTTTCAATTTTTTTTCTCATTAACATTTTTTTCAATTCACTAGAAGTATACATATTCCTGCAGGCCTATGCATGAACTTTATCTACAACCATTAACTCACTCACAGAATTCTTGTATTTTTGTACATGATATGAATAGAGCTGTTTTTTATTTCAAAGTGAAGCATACTAAGCATTAAGCGAGTTATACCACTGAACTCCTCGTATCCATCCTTAACAGATATTTGAATCTCTTAGTAGGCCTACTAAGTTGACCAATACAGACAACTTACAACAAGTAGGCCTATTGCTAGCCTTATGGTTAGATTAGAAATCTGATTCTCATGCAAGTTGTCACAGGTTCAAATCCCAGGAAGTTTACTTAATAATTTGCCAAAGGAGTTTGAACTATTAGCACTACCTCTAAACACACTGGAGTATATGGTAAAAATGCCACTGTTGTAGAAAATTAAAAAAATAATAAAATGGGCTGTACACAGATATTAGGACCAAAATCAGTAAACAAAGAGTTATGTGTGGACATGCAATAGTAAGAATGTAGGTAGCCCACTCATCTCTGCTATGTTGTTAACTACTAAAAGTTGTGACATTGGTTTTTTCGAATTTTTCGGTAAAATACGTGATTTCTGCGGAATAAAAAGCATATTTCGTGAAATTACAGCCAACCCTAGACCCATTTCAAGTAAAATGTTCCAATTTAGATTGGTGGCAAGAAACTGCATAAATATCATTTAAGTTTAAGCTACAAATACTTAATTGGTTTAGGCCTAAACTTACTCAATACTGTGCCCTTCACACAATTGTATTCTTCACGCAATGCGTTTTTTTTCTAACTTTTTAAACAATACATTTAACTGCTATTACATATAGGACCAACTTTCTCTAAAGAAATTTTGACAGATGTTTTACTTACCTAATAGAAAAGAACTCCCTTTTAATCTTAATCAGATCCATTAAAAGCTTTTTGGAAATACTTAAAATGCATTATATAGGCCTATGTTTTAAAGTTTAAATAAGGTTATTTTCTGTGTTATCAGACACAATTAATTAGAGATCTAGTGTTAAAAGGCTAAACATTTAAACGAAAATGATTGGTTTTGTAAAGTCTGATTGTAAATTGTTGTAGGGACTTAAAAATAACTAACACACAAAATTTTTAAATAAATAAATGAATTTAAATGTTAGTAAACAATGTTCACAGGCGATTTAAAAATAACTATATGAGACACACTTATACAAATAATTTACCATATTATAAAAAAACATACGACAAATAAGATATTCTGTTAATGGTTGTTAGAATAAATTTAGATACAGGATACCTTAGTAAAGTTATTCAAAAGTTACAACAACACAAATAAATAACGAAGTAACTCCCGTCCTATAAAAGTAAAGTAAAACCAAAACTAAATTTCAAATGTCAAAAACACCTGAATGGCAGTGGCTAATCAAATTTGTTATTTGCTTTGTGCGTACTATATAAAATACAACTTGCATAGTTTAGGTTTATTGTTATTAACCAAGCTAAGATTATTGCTATACGTCTTATCATTTAATATTTACATAATTAGTTTGTGAATTCATTAAAAGAATGTACTATTAAATTAAATATATTTTATTGTGTAGCGATAAGACAGTACAATATTTAACATAGAATAAAATTTGTTACTAAACAAATATATAGTAAGCGTCGTTTATGGGTCAATACAAAAACTATAGAAGAATGGGGTAAAAGTTCTTTTTCTGTAAGGTTTTTTTCAACATAGTCCCAAAATGTTTCACTGGTAGATTTATTTCATCTATTTTCTCAGCCAAGATGGGTCAACTTTAAATTAATAGTAGGAGGTGATTTAAACTCAAACTTTGAAGTAGGTAACTCAAAATAAACGCAGTGTTAATGAATTTCAAAATATTCTTAGACAGTTTAATCTTTATTGTATTAATCGAGAACCTACAAGATTTAATGCTTGTTTAGACAATGTTGTTACAAATATTCAAAGATCTAATATACAAAGTGAAGTTGCACCATTTCCTTTTTCAGATCATGATTTGCTATGGGTTAAAATGAAAATTTTGTGGGAAAGCAATTGTAAGGGTGACAATAATAAAATGGGACTTTTTGTTTCTAGACCTATTGACAATAACAAATTACAAAATTTTAAATCTTCTGTCGATGCCTTGAATTGGTTAGAATTCTACAAAAACACTATGAAATTTTCTGCTGATGTAACTTTTGAGCGTTTTCTGTATACGATTTTAAATATATTTGAAAGAGATATTCCTAAGAAGCAATGTAAAGTGAATTTTAGTGTCAAAAAAAGAAATGTCTAATAATAATAAATGGTACTCTCCTAAGTTAGCCAATATGAAAAACAAAGTTTTGCTATATATGGATTTGAATAAAAAAATAAAAAATAATGTTACTAGGTTAAATTATATAAAGGCTCGGAAGGAATATCAGTTAGCCGTGAATGAGGCAAAAAAGCAATTTAATTTAAATAGTATTGAAACAGCAAAGAACAAATGCAAAAAAGCATGGCAATTAATTCAAACAGTAAAAATAAGAGTAGTGCAAAAGTAACTCCAGATGATTTCAACAATTTTTGTATAAATTCAGTTGAGGAGATTTCAAAAAGCATGGTTAAACCAGTAGAGAATGTTGGAGATTTGTTAAATTTAATGCCACACCAATTCAACTTTGTTTTTCAAGAAGTAACTACAGATGAAATTGGTAAAATTGTTAAACAGTTTAAAAATTCAGATAGCCTAGATATATATGATTTGTCTTGTAATATCTTAAAGCTTATTATTGATATTATTGTGGAACCTCTCACCTACTGTATAAACAAGAGCCTAAGAGAAAATTCATCTCCCAATGTATTGAAAATTTCTAGAGTTCTACCAATTTACAAGAAAGGTGAAAAAGAAAATCCAGCAAGCTATAGACCAGTGTCTCTAACACCCATTTTCTCTAAAGTACTGGAGTCTGTTATGTATGCTCAGTTGTCAACTTACCTCAATCAAAATAATTTAATTTGTGATGAACAGTATGGGTTTAGATGAGGGAGGTCAACAACCGATGCTATAGATTCATTAGTTAAAAAAGTACTTCAAGTATTTGAATTCAAGGGCTTTGCACAGGTTACCTTTTGTGACCTGAGCAAGGCTTTTGATTGTGTGGAACACACAACACTCATTAGAAAATTGAGTTATTGGGTGAGTGAAGGCAGCTTAAAACTGTTACAATCATTCCTTGATGACCGTAGACAAGTTGTTTGTATTAGCAGGGATAAGTCTAATTCCTTGGATGTCAAGTATGGGGTCCCCCAAGGCTCGGTTTTGGGGCCTTTACTTTTTCTTTTGATGATCAATGATTTGCCATCTTTCTTAAACTCTCACATCATATTGTATGCAGATGATACAACCTTTTTCACTTGCAGTAAAGATTTTGAAGATATACAAAATTTAACATAAAGTACTCTAACACAAGCATCTATATGGTTTAAAGCAAAAGGGTTTTTACTTAATCAGAATAAAACATAGACACTAAATTTTAGTTTGAGGGAATTTCCTATACAAAATGATATAAATAATGTCAAATTTTTAGGTTTACATATAGATAGTAAGTTATCTTGGGAGCCTCATGTCAAGTATATGTGTGGTAAGTTATCTAGGGTTATATATTTGTTAAGAAAGTTAAAAGATTATATACCAGATCACTATTTAAGGTCAGCCTATTTTGCATACTTCCAGAGCATTGTTTCATATGGCATTTTACTGTGGGGAAATAGCCCCCATATTGATGAAGTTTTATTACTCCCAAAAAAAGCAATTAGAGTAATTACAGATTCTCATAGATTAGAACCTTGTAGACCATTATTTATTAAGCTAAAGTGTTTAACTGTCATCAACCTTTATATATATATATATATATATATATATATATATATATATATATATATAATGTTTTACAGTACACCAAACATAACTTATCAAATCAAAACTTAAGACAAGAAATTCACTCACACAATACTAGAAACAGCAAAAAGATTGATATACCCTTTCAAAGATTATCAAAATCGTCAAACAGTTATGAAATACTAGGGCTGAAACTAGGGCTGAAATTGTATAATACACTTCCTTGCTCATTGACTGAATTACCTGATAACATTTAAAAAAATAGATTGTATAACTGCCTTGTCAGTAATCCTTTTTACTCTGTTTCAGAATTTTTTGAAAATAAATCCTTAATAGCCTAAATTAAATTAGTTACTGGAAATCGGATAATAAATGATTATGTAAATTTAGTTAGAAATCAAGTTTATTTGTTTTAGAAGTTAGTAACAAAGAAGCACAGGGTTTAGTTTATTTGCATCAATGTTATGTAAAAACAACAGTAAAAAGGCATGAATAACATCTGTATTTTACTGTAAATAGTCTTGTCCATAAATATAGAGCTAGCATACTGTACGGTATTTGTTTAATCAAGTGTGTTTGTATTTATTATATTAGTTGTTTAAACCATGATTTAGTTTTTAACTTTTGTATTTTATATCTTGTAGTTTATTAAAATTGTATTGTATTTATGTCATACCTATGTTTTCAAGAAATGTAAATATTACCAATTTTGTCAATATTATAATTATGAAATTAGTGAATATTACTGTTTTCTATGTTAAAATAAATTGTAATGTAAATAAGTTAATTTAGTTTGTATTTCTCTTGACTTTGTCTATTGCTGTAATGCTGAACGACAATAAAATTTTTATTTATTTATTCATTTATTTAACCATGACGGTAGGTGGTTGTAGAGTCGAATGCTAATCTGGTCAGGATCAGAGGATTAAGTTTTAAGCCGGGTTTACATCGGAGTTGACAACTAAAAGTGGCTGAGTTGGCAAATGGATATCCCATTGTTGACAACCAAACAATAATTCGTCTGAAACATTGGTTGCCAACCTTTGATCAAAAATATAATAGTAAATATTTTTTAATGAAGTGATATTTAAAAGTAAATAATATATTCTCATTCAGCTCTTCATAAAATATTGATCTACAAAGTTTCATTAAAATCTTATGGTTTTCATTTCAAATATGTACTGTTTAATTTATATTTACTTTATCCCCTTCCCTATTGTTCTTAATATTTTCACTTCAGACGTCAGTTTGTCGAGCGTGGATGACGCTATTCTAGCCGCGGTGGCGTGTGTGATTATAGCTAACCATCACCATATATCCAGGAGATAATGAGTGAGACCTTCACTCCAGGCTTGTCACCAAGTCTTGGTCCCAGTTCAACTCACTTTCATGATTCATTGCGTCAGAAACAGAAAAAAAAAAACAATTTAACAATTTAATAGCACGTGTAACAGTGTATATCACTCCTGAAGACTAAGCGACATGGGCTTGTGTGTAGTCATACAGCAATAGGGAGGAAATGGAAATAGAAGAGGTCTGCAAGCATGTGCTAAGATAGGTGGGAGGGAAAGTGGGGACTAGTTGGCAACTATTTTAATGTGTAACTACTTTTGGTTGTCAGTCAAAGTTGACAACTTCCTTTGATCTTAACCGACTCCTCGTGGGAACGAGTTGACAACCGAAATTTTGATTGTCAACTTCTAAAGTTGGTTGATCACCTAGTGAATTTCTGTTGCGTTTACACCGAATTATACAAAAAGGTTAACAACTTCAGGTTGTCAACTCCGGTGTAAACTCGTTAACATCCTGATGTTGTCAGATCTTTACTCAATGACTCGTTGAGTGAAGACGTTGCCCACTGGCTTTACTCAAATCGGCAGCGGGCAACGTCTAATTCGTACCTCCTTCGTGTGAATCGTGTGTCATGGTTGTGCACCTGGCTTCTGGTTGGCAGCAGTAGCGTATTTAGGGGGGGGCTATAGGGGCTGTAGCCCAGGGTGGCAGAATTTAGGGGGCGGCAAAGGAGTTGGAAGTTACCAGGCATGTAATGGTATTTTGAGAATATTTGAAAATTAAGGGCATCAATGTCAAGTACAAAGTACTGTTCTTTACAAAATATTATCAAGTTACGGCTGTCATCTAACTGTGTTACGAATGTATGTATAGAGCGAGAACGGCAGAAGTTGTGTACTTTTGTTGATAGGCGTGTCCAGGGAAGAGGAGTGTATGTCTGATGTCTGATGTTCGCCGCCAATTCGCGCCCCTACCCCACCCCCACCCTATGATACAAACAAAGGGCGAGGGGCAGATAGCCGCTATATCCCCTAGGCGGCAAAACGTGAAATATGCCATTGGGTGGGGGGGGGGTGGTGGTAAATTGTGTCTAGCCCAGATCTTCAAATACGCCTCTGGTTGGCAGTGTATCCAAACGCTCTTCACGTTGGTCAGCACAGTGAAAACAACCATAAGGGGAAGGCCAAAGTGCCAACGCTCTTGAAGTAGCATTTGCAAGATTTCCAGTCCAAGCTACAGACTACACGGATTGCTGACCTCTGAAGTTTGAAAATCATGCCTTAAGTTATCCAGCTGAAGAATAAGATTTAGTTTTTTTTTTTTTTTTGTTGTTCTTTCCAGTTCCTTGGTCAAATACGATATGTGGCTCTTTCGTGTAATGTTGCCAGGGCCACCCAGAGACTTTTGGTGGCCCGGGGCAAAGTTTAGCATATGGTCCCTCCCTTTACTTCAAAATAAATTTCATTAATCTGATCGTCAATAAGATTTCTGTTCATGGACGTTTTCTCAGAGCTAGCTGCGAAGCTTCGGAAAATTTTTGGTCTAATTCACATAAACCTTTTAAACATTTCCTTAAGTGTTATCGCTACAATAACATCAATCTCTTGTAATAAAACTGCTATTCTTTAATATACAGTACAAGTAAACGTGACACAACAAATATATTACAAAATGCACAAAATTATATTACAGTACAAGTACAAAATGCACAAATATTATGGTTATCGATTTCGGTGAACCACGCTCACCTTTCTCAGATCAAGGGGATTCACAAATTTAAATGTATCTATTTAATGTAATTTTAAATTGATTAAAATCAATATAAAATCACTGCATTTACTTACACATATGAAAATATTGTAAAACAACTATACAGTAAAACCTCCTTAATCCGGCATTCTATAGTCCGGAATTGTCTGTAATCCGGCATCAACGGCAATAGACACAAATTACAGAATTGCCTTCACAATGAACGTTGTAAAGTTAGCAACTCGACAGCTAATAAAAAAAGCTGTAAGAAGCAAATAGATATTAGATATTTTTTCCAGCCATCTACCAGTGCTGTTACTAAAAACCACAAATACTATAGTACAGTACTGTACTGTATTGTATTTCATACTGTATTCTAATTTAATTCATCATATACTGTACTTAAAAATGCATTTTAATATTTCTCCTTTACTTATATATTGATTTATATTGTTTAAATAACCAATGTTTAAATAATATATACATACAGTAAAGTTTTGTTGTGCAAATTATGTTATTTTTTATACACCTTCTGTATTTTTATAAATAACCTCCATAGTCCGGAATTTTCTTTAATCCGGAAAGCGTCAAGTCCCAAACGTGCCGGATTAAAGAGGTTCTACTGAACATGTAATAAGGATTACAATAAGACCAAATATTAATTTTACTACCTCTAAAAGCCAACAAAACAATTTTTTCGTTCCAACTAGAATTAAAATTATTAACTTATAGGAAAATTTAAAAATTCATATGTTATAAAGCACAAATAAATAAAGAAAACCATTTTATGACTGGAGTTTTCATTGGCCTCTTAGTTTCTTAGTAAACAATCTTCAAACTCGGGAGCACATAATTTCTGTGCCGACAGTAGCCACTGCCACCATCAATTGTATTGTTGGGCGCAGCAGCCTTTCGATCGCCAGTTGAAGAGCCATCCTGGAAGATAATATTAGCTGTGGGTGAGGGAGGGAGGGGCCAATAAATTTGTATAGCCAAGATAAATTTAAATTTAGGACAAGTATAAAACTTTTGTTTGAAATAGTATATACTTTTGAAATTAAAGTTGAAAAATAAAACAAACAGAAACGCTCTTGTCCACCTTGTATTAAAATATGAATACAGTCCAAAAACGGAGTATTGAGTAATACAAATGTAAAATTAGTGGGTCTTTTGACAGGTTTTATACAAATAGTGTACGAAAACAGGACATCTCATAGGAGTGGCCCATTGCCCACGCCATTCAAGCATATTTATATGTTCGCAAACAGGACAGATGTTTTGGTTTGTTCACAAGCTGAACGACTTTACACTTTTTTGCAAACAAGACAACTGGGGAGGGGTACAGATGCAGTCACATATCAACCAGAGCGTATGCTGTCATTCCACTATTCCGACCGCTGACAAACTTCAAAGACCAGTGTTCAACTAGCACCAAAAGGCTTCCTGGTTGCTATAAAACCAATGGTTTAGCTTAAACGCTTTAAAACTAAAACTGAAAGACTTATCTGGCCTAATTTCACTTTTAATAATATTTTTATACAGGCATCATTTATCTAGTAGATTATTAAGTATTTTATTTTTTGTTGCATGAAATGTGGCCTCCCTCTGAACTAAGTTTGTGTGGCCCCGGGGCAATCTGCCTCTTTTGCCCCCCTCTGGGCAGCCCTGAATGTTGCTGTCACTATGGATTCAAAGAAAATTTAATTTCAATAGGTGCTGAAAGATTAAATGTGAGGAACTATGACTTATCACTGTTTAGTCTTAGGCTGTTATTTATACACAACTTGTTCACTATATTAACTGGCAATTTCATTTTTTTTCAGTGTAGGTGTATTTTTTAATTCGAACTGTAATGTCATCTGCGAATATGTAAGATATTATTTCGTCCAGATCGTTAGGATGGTCACCAACAAACATAATGAACAAAATAGGAGATAGAATTGAACCTTGTTTTACTTCTCTTGTTCGCAAGCTGGTCTTAACCTTCATATACCACAACCAATCTCCAGATATGGAGGTGCCATAGCTTTGAAAAATAGGAGTTTTTTCGTGTCAGACTCATCTTAACTTTCAGTTGAAAACAACGATTTTTTTAAATAACATCTTATTGGTGCTACTGAAGTTTTCGCAGAATACATTGCACAATATTCAGTCTTTATAAAATCTCATATTAATGAAATGGACCCTTAACAAGTACACTTTTTTCACTTTTCATTGAAATAAAACTCATGTGTGTTTTTCTTTTTTTTTCGATTTAACCTCAGATTTTAAAAGGGCATATCTAAAAAGAATAACGTTTTTGACGGCCCTGCAGTAAAGTAAACAAGGGACTACACTACTTGCAGTAATGTGTGTGTAGTCCCTTTGTCGGATTGGTTTTCAGTTGAAAACATCCCTCAAATTCCAGAAAATTAAACACACAAATATGTGATTGACCTGAGAACTTTTAAACTATTATGCTACTACAAGAAGCTAATGTCAAAACAGTGAAGAATGATTTCTCAGTGAAGATGTTTCAGTTTCATTCTATATCTTAAATTTTATGACTATATTTTTAACTCCTGAACCATGTATATTCTTCTTCTTACTTAAAATGTTATGATTATATATTCATGTTAACTAAGATGTTATGCTTTGCAGACATAAAAACAAATAAAAACACTATGGGACATAATTTAGATGCAATATAAGTACAAGTGCACTATAATAAAAATACTTTTATGCAAACGATTATCTGTAATATGTATTGGCAACTCACAAACTAAAGTGATTTGAAATTGCTAAATATTTGGCCGAAAAATGATGTCATTATTAGATAAAAAATCCAATTTCTCAGTTAATAGTTAATCAATCTTAAAAAAGGTTTTACCATTATTCTTAGAAATAATTTGTTTAACTTTTGTATAATCTACAAATTCTTACTAAAATTTAAGATATTAAACTTTAACATTTTATAATGACCGCCAATTTGAAAAGGATTATTGTACAAATATAAGATTTAAATGTTACATGAACAGCATAAAATCAACAGTTTAAAAAAATTTATTTATTTTTTCATGAGACGCCCATTGTCAAGATATGGGCGAAAATGGATTTCGAATGAGTGTAGATGAGTGAATGTAATCATTGTTACAGACTAAGGCTAACTACTCCTTAGAACGTGTCATTAATTAATAGCCCAATGACAAATGAACAGCCGGTGGTTATCAGCTGATCCCTCTCAAAATTTATTATGACTGATTGGGATCGAACTGAGAACCTTAAGCACATAAAGTTAGGATTGAATCAAATACGCCACCGACCAATTTTCATGATTTTGTTTCAAATAACTTCTGATACATTAAGCTTTTTGTAAACATCACATACAGACCAGGGGCGGTCTGGCTCTATTTGGGGCCCTCGGCCAAAACTAAATATGGGGCCCCTTGTGTGACTCAAACAATACTAATTAGTTAATAAGCCAACACAGTTTTTTGCCCATAATAATGATTTTTGCACTATTTTGTCCATAAATAATCGGTACAATAAATAATCCACCTACTTGGAAAAATACTTATAAAGGTGGCTAGGAGAAAGATAAAATACATATATGGTCTAAAAACGTTTATTGAAAAAAGTGTAATTCTTACTTTTAATAGTACTGTACTATTAATTTTAGTTTAATAGTACTGTTATAAACTGAAAATCGATATAGTACTACAAAATTAAAATCAAATTGTGAGATTCCTGGTCAGCTCTGTGCTGGTCTTAGCAACTTCATTGATAATTGTATCTTTGTCTAAATATTGAAACAAATCTCTCTCTACATTCATAAAAAGGAGATTAGACATGAGATCTTCATTTAAAGTTGACCTCAATCGGTTTTTTATGATTTTCAGCTTTGAAAATGTTCTCTCGCACGTTACCTGTGTACATGGTATTGTCAACAAAAACTTATAGACAACATATAAATTGAGGAATAAACCAGACTGATACAGATAAAAAATAACGGAGAATGCGCATCCCAAACAAAGAAAGCATTTGTCCGATTCATCACAATCAAATTTGTTAGATTCTTCCTCTGACCAGGCTTCTTCCAACTCTAGGTCTAACTCTTCACCGAGACCTTTCTCAACTGTAGGCCTACATCCCTTATCACTTACCTGGACCTTCGACGTTTACAAAACTGTTGTATTGGTCTGCAAACTGTTTGAGCTCAATTAATAACTTACATCTATCAATTTTACAAATTTTTGCTGACTCTTGAAGCACATTTTCAGGTAAGTTTTCAATTCTTTTGATTTCATTAAATCGTTTTGGATCCAGCCATGAACAATCTTGTAATATGCTCTGATTGGGTACAAATCTTTTCTCTATACTTGTTCTGGCACGATCTACAATTTGTAAATACATGAGTTTATACTTTTGGACAGTCAAGATTTCTCTAGTTTGATCTGTTGCTTTTTCTCCAGGCATAATTTTTCTTTTTGGACATCTTTTCTCTTGAAAATCTGACTCTAATTCCACCTCAATTGCATCTAAACTATTGTTAACTTCCCTTGCATATTTTTTTGATTTAGAATACAGGGTTTCAAAGTGGTCATCAGTCCTTTTAGAAATAATTTGCTGCAGTAAGATTTGAACTAAGTTCCAAGCAATTGAATAGTTTATAGTTTTGCCTTGTAAATACTTTGAAACTGGGGACGTGACCAAAAATAAATCTAAGAGAACTAAAGACATGAGGATATTCTCGAACTTACACCATTGACTAATGATATTTCTTGCCATGAACTTTGTTTTACAATCGAAACTTCCACATGATATGTCATTGATCACCGTTAACATATTAACTAACTTCTCAGTCTTTGTTTCCTGTTTACTTCTTAAAACTTCCTCGTCAATCATTGAAGAAAGAGCCTTATGTTTACTCCACCACCTCGTAGCTCCATTTTTTTGAAGTCTGTAATTTATTGTGTGCAGTACATTTCTTCTTTGTTTCCCTCTCCCAAATTGCCATTCTCTTGTAGCTCGAACTTAAGAATACAGCGGATTCCTCTACAAGACCAAATAATAAATTTTCTGCTTGCAGTTGGTTGACTGTTGCATCGGCAACAACTAAATTAAAAACATGGCCCATACAATGTGTATAGATAAGGTCTTTGTTGTCTTGTTTTAAATGAGCTTGAAGACCATTGTAAGGTCCTTTCATATTATTGGCTCCGTCGAATGAGCAGGCAATAATGTTTGTTGTTGAAATACCGCACTTGCTTAGTTCCAATTTTATGCGTTCATGGAGAGCCAGTCCGGTAGAATCGTCTACCATGCTCAACTGCAGAAGCCTTTCATATATCTTGCCCTGAGTAATATCATTGATTTTACTATACATAGGGGTGATTTTACTTTATATAGTAAAATCAATGGTAATATATCGCACGCAAACTGCTAATTGCTCCATCATGGCAATATCTTGTGTGCTGTCCACCATCAAGCTAAATGTTATGCTGTCTTGAAGGTCCTTTAAAATAATTCCTCGGCCGATGGAAGCAATAGTGTCAATCAGTTTATTAATAAAGGCTTTAGATAAAAATGTTAGTAGAGATCCACGACCAAACTGGCCCTTTGTTGTTTTGCCAGCGCATTCTCTCTTTCGTATAGTTGTACGTCTGTGTGATTTGCTGTCTTCTATTGATTTCTTTACATGATTTTGCAATATAACGTCATAATTTGCAACCAACTTTACTAATTCTAGAAAGTTTCCGTGGTTTTCCATGGAATCCAAAGAGTGGGCACCTTCAGCGGTCTTCCCTCTATAGGAAATTCCTTGACGGCCGATAAATAGAACTATGTCAATTAATCGTTTAACAACTAATCTTCTAGTATAAATTTCGTTTTCTCTTTTTTTTATTTGATTTTTTGTTAGAAGTGGATACGTCAGAACCAATCTTGCTGCGGAAAGCCGTTTTTGCCGCAGCATCATGGTAACGAGATTGTTCATGAATCTCGACAGATTTGTATATGTGCTTAGGGGAAACGTCATGCCCAGTAATAAATGACAAATCTCTATAATCTTTGCTGCCAAAAGCCATGCAGCTTGAGCAAAACACTCTGTTCAGCTGGATTGAATAGGATAGCCATTTTCTACAAATTTTCTCACCATTTGGTAGTGATTGGTAGTAAAGTTTAGAGGGTTCAAATGCGAGCTTTTACCCTTTTGTTTCTGTAATTTGTATGGGATGTTTCTCCATAAAAGGTTTTTTTGTTTCGATCGGGTCATTTTCATTGGGAGGTATGAAACATCCAAGATCACAAACAGTATCAAGATGATGGGACGACTCTTTTTTGTTCTCTTCTTCCTCACTTTCTGTGTCAGTAATTGAACTTCCCGATGATGATTCATTGTTCATTGTTGGTACGTCACTTGACAACACCTTTTCAATACCAGAAGAGGAATCTTCTTCTTTTTCTTCATGAGATGAAGAACAAGGTGCAGACTCATTTGTGGGCTCTATCAATGATGTAATTTCATCCTTGTTTTCTGAAAATAAATTGTTAATACTACAATACTATCTTAATTAATAGATCTTAATACAATTATATTTATAATATATAAATAGACACCACCTATGTGTGGTGTCACGTAACTCTCTGGAACAAAATTGTAATACTGACATTTGTCGTAAGGTTAAAACAAACGTTGATTATTACACTTGACGTTACGGACAGCTCAGCTGCACTACTAGCACACGAGTAGATTGCAGAATGAGCACAGCTAAGTTTCATTGTTTACTAATTAAATGTTTCAACAAGTACAGTACTGGTAAATAATAGACAATAGAATAATAACTATTATTTGTTGTTATTTATGTATAATTTACTCTTTAGGGAAAGCAATATGAAACTCCATATTAATACGTGATAACTTATAGCCTTTTCATATAAAGGCCCTTGAATTAGTTCACTAACAGTTACCGTACTCAATTTTTAATGAGTAGGTTACCTCTTATTAATTAAAGGCTCTATTATCGTCAGCTGGGACTTGTTGGAAAGTTGTTTAGTTTGGTATGTCTTGTTCTTCGATAAAACAATATTAAACTCCACAATATCCAAAATGTAAATCAAAATGTCCTTATATTAGTTACACTAATATAACTAACTAGGACTAATAATAATTTTTAAAAGCTGATCAGGATTTTTAAAAATAGATACCTGAAAGTCATGTGTCTTATTTTTAAACCGCAAGTAAATTAGATCAGGCCTAAACCATTTTTCGAAATGACAGGGCAAAATTAGATTAAGCCTAATTTCATAATTTACAATGGTTAAAAGTCTTAACCTTAACAATATTAAATATTTATTGATGAAGTACCTATTGTGGATGAGAAGGTTGACAGCCTATATCTATATCTGAGTTAAAATAGGCCTATTCACTCCATTCATTTAGAAAATAATAATGAAGTCGGTACCATAATGTGGTGGGTAAAAAAACGAGGAATCAACGTAGGCTATGTAGATATTCCTAGTTTTAGATATAGGCCTAGTTTTGTGCAGATAATTCATAAAAATTATTCACATTTTATACATTTTGCTCATCTTTAATATATTATAGTTAGGCCCTATAAAATATCAGAAATAGGTCACCAAATAAAAATAGTAACTAAGGCCTAATAAAACATAATTTCTACTATACATCCTGAAACGTCCATTTCAGGGAAATTTAACAGAATTGTTGAAATATTGTGATACGTTTATATCAACAGTGGTAGGCCTATATTGTTGTACTATATTGTTCAAACTAGTTGTATGACATGGAAATATTTAATTTTAAATATATCTGGGTTTCTAAGAAAAATTGTAGGTTTTATAACACAATATAACCTAAAACAACGGAAAATCAGCATGTTTTTCTAAATAAGTAATTAAAATTAACTCAAAAAATATAGAGAATATAGCATGCATATAATATATAATTTAGGTAAGCCAACATAAGGGTTACACTACACAAATACGGTTTAAGATGCCGAGGCATAACGGAAAGTTGATTTATTAATGTAACTGTTGTATCATTGAAGTGATTAGTAATAATTGACGGCCTGTTCTCAGAGAACACAATTCTGTTTTCGCTGAAGCTTCTCCAGAAAAAAATCACATATCTCCATGTTCTCAGTCAGTAAGCCAGGGTGGTATTGGAGCGTTTCAGTGTGGGTTGGGATGCATTCCACTTTGACGTCTCAGATAAGTTGATTTACATACACACACAGTGGTGTAGACCCATCCACCCGCCCATCCACGCACAGTGGTCTAGACCCATCCACCCGCCCATACACGCACAGTGGTGTTGACCCATCCACCCGCCCATACACGCACAGTGGTGTTTACCCACCCGTCCGCCATACACACACAGTGGTGTTGACCCATCCACCCGCCCATACACGCACAGTGGTGTTGACCCATCCACCCGCCCATACACGCACAGTGGTGTTGACCCACCCATCCGCCATACACGCACAGTGGTGTTGACCCATCTACCCGTCCATACACGCACAGTGGTGTTGACCCACCCGTCCACAACACACAAACAATGTTGTTGACCCATCCACCCGCCCACACAAGCATCCTGCTGTTTTAAAATACGCACAAAGTTGTGTTGACGACTCATTTGTAAGAATCCAGTGAGCACAGAATCTGTCCTCGTTAGTTTATCTGACAATTTTTACACTTAGATGAACCACTAAGTGATATTACTTATGTATCACTGGTAGTATTAAGAACATCAAACATCACAATACGAGTTGGAAATATCAGGTTTGTAGTATATTGGGGCGTTGATTAAACATACAACAAAAAAGTACGTTTGATCTCTGGCTAAGGTATCCAGAGCAGTGATGCCAAGTCACTGAACTACATAGTCTAGGTGCCACTAAACCACTGTTTTAATGACACCAACATCTGCGGATGAGCTGTAAAATAAACGCGAAGCATTTTTTTTGTATTATCTAAATAAAAGTGAAACTTACTGTAGCAGTTCAACATATTGTGTGAAGGTAGCGGTAGCTGAAATGGAATAAAAATCGTCTTGTCAGAAGCTTTACCTACGGATCAGTCACGCTAGTAGCGGAAACTTTATGTACTGTACATGCTACGGGTTTGTAGTACGTTAGATTATCCAGAGATAGCATTGTTAGGACACCTCTAGCAGTTCAACATATTATGTGTAGGTAGCGGTAGCTGAAATGGAATAAAAATCGTCTTGTCAGAAGCTTTACATACGGATCAGTCATGCTAGCAATGAATACAAACTCTATAGAGTTGTAGTAGACTATAGAGTTTGTATTCATTGATGCTAGTATCGGAAACTCTGTACATGCTACGGGTTTGTAGTAAATTCAAATTATTTATTTGCATCATAGATGTAAAACTACATTTCGATGTACGTCAAAAGAATACAATATTGTAATATATCGAATTTGCCATTATTAATCAGTTAGGACATCAACCTCAATATTCATTACACAGTAAACAACTAGTGGTATTACGTTAAGATTATTAAACAGTTTGACAAATTATTGTAATTAAATAACATAATAAAATGGATAGTGAATGAAAATATTTTAAAGGCGTGTATCGTATTAAAGCTCAGACAAACTATAGAGAAATTTCCGGGACAAATAACGTCTTAATTTTATTTTGAAATTCTGTAGATTCAAACATGATTTTATTTCTGCTGGTAACTTTTTAAATAGATGAACACCTCGGTAAAAAATTGAATTCCTTCAAATTTCTAGATTGAAATTGTTTGTCATTAAAATGCATTTATTTCTAGTATTAATGTCATGATACAATTTTTTGAAAGATGATTGATTTTGGAAAATGAAAATAGATGAAAAGAAAATTACTAAAGATGGTACAGTTAAGACGTTATGCATCCCGAAGTGACCGATAATTTACGTTAATCCCGTAGTACGTTAGATTATCCAGAGATAGCGGTAATAAGACTCCTCTAGAAGTTCACCACTTTGCAGGAAGGTAGCAACAGCTGTAAAACATTTTCAAAGTAAAAGTTAAAACAGAAATAGATTTAATTATGTTTTACTCCTTTTTATGTTTTCACATGAACGTAATACTATTTTATGCATTGTTGTACGCCCACGCGTACACTTGATTAGATTTAAAACTACTTTTAATAATACTTATATCACTAACGCATTTCTAGCATCCCGCTGAAATATAAATTTAATCTTATATACATAATATTAAGATATCTCTGCTTAGTCTAAACAAAGTTTAAATTTCTAACAATTTTTCCTCTGCCCTCAAGTAAACGTGAGTACGAATTACTCTCGTTAACTAATGGGCCACTTAATCAACAATATCAACATGAAGTAAGTGAAAATATGGATTGCCAATTTGCCATTAGATGGTTTTAGTTGAATCAGCTTCTTGCCCTGACTGTTGTTATTTATGATTAAATATGCCTGATTGGAAAATATAATTCTCTAATGACCAAGAGACTTGAAGAACAAAAGTATAAAAATCCTCAAAATAAAAAATTTTCATGTGGTAACATTCGTAATTGTGTTATTGACTGTTAAATTAAAAATTATTAATTGATACATTAAGTGTGCTATTATCGAGGAGATTGCATTTTTAATAATATACGTAATTTTCTATCTTACAATTACTACTTATCCATTTGTAGCGTATTGAGTCTCGCTCTAGCACTTAACAATATTGCAGTTAGTTAGCGGTTGCCATCAGGAGCTTGATCCACCAGAGACTAGCGGAAACTACATGTACTGTACACACAAAGGAGTGTAGTACATTGAGTTATCCACAGATAGCAGTGTTGAGACTCCTCTAGTAGTTTACTATATCGCGTGTAGGTAGCGATAGCCGTCAGATCTTTGACCCACCAGAGAATCACGCACGCTGTAAGCGGAAACTAAATGTACTGTACACACAACACGTTTGTATTACATTAAGAGGGCTCTAAAGGGAAAGAAAATATAGAAGTCATGCGACACTGGCGATATAAGTTGGAACTACGTCCAGTTTAATCCGCCGGACGAAGTGCAATATAGTCCCAAGAATCATTTCCTGTATAGTAGGTTTTCGTAGTATTTTCAACCGGAAACCCCAATTACCCCTTCCTCCCGTCTGCCGTCTCCTCAGGTGGCTACACGCCCGACCTTCTCTGTCTGACTTCTGAATGTATGTTGAGCCGAAAGGCCAATTCTTTTCAACAATTGTCAATTTTCCAGTCAGTACCGGTTTTGCTGCTGTATTTTATTTCTTAACATTTTTTTATGTCATTTTGTTTTTATAAAAAAATAGTAATATTTTACTATAGTTTTTATTAGTTTTTATTTACAAAAAAAACAAAGTAATTTTGTTTAGAAAAGTAGACTTTTTACAGCGAAATCAATTTATTCACTGATCAAATAGGGGGGTCTACTAAAATATTGAATTTCTACTTGAAACGTTTTCCAAAATCATAATTCTTGTTCAAATCTTGTTATTCTCAAAACGGTTAAAATTTAACATAGTTAGGCATAGGCTTACCATACTTATATTCTACAATTGAAGAGTTTGATTTATAAACATAAAGATACGCTTTACTATAAACTAAGTAAATTACGTTACAAAGAATGGTTTTTGTAAATATTTCTTAAAGCTCTTGGATTGTGATCTAAATATTGGTTTTTATGTGGTTAAATATTTAATAAAAGGCATTAATTGGCAAATAAATTTCTATTTCGTATCTTTTTTATGTTCAGTTAAAGATTAAAACAACATACGCTTAAAGCATTAAAGGATACGCTTTACTGAAAACTAATAAATCACGTTAAAAATTAATGGTAAAAAATACCAACTGTCTATTTATTTTACGTTTTATAGTTTTGTACGGTTTATTAATTATTTTTAATAAAATAAAAAATGATTTCACATAAACTATCATAGTTTTATGGCAGTTACAACAAAACACACTAATTTCCAAACATTAAAAAATAATTGAAATGTTGCCACTTTTTTTATTTGCTTCTGAAGTATGCTGAATGAATTACTACAATACGGAAAATGACACTACGGGCACTGAAAATAAGGAGGGCTACAAAATTATTGAACTTCTAATCAAAGCTTACTGTAAAATCACGGGTTTTGACAAAATTTGACTCCTAAAACGTTTGAAATTTAAAATTGATTTATATACCACACTTATTATACCCAACAATTGAAGAGTTTGATATAAAAGTGGGGCTAGGTACGCTTAAAGAACTGAGGACAACTATAAATAATGTATTTTACTAAATAGCTGTAACAAGTGTTTAGCACCCTAACAATTTGCTTTACGTGGTTTATTATTCAATAAAATGCCAAAAATTTAAAAATAACAATGTATTTTGTACAGTCAATTGAAGAATAAAACAAAATAATGCTAAATGAACCATACAAAAATATTTTGATGTTAAAGTAGAATAATATATCCAACTGTCAATTAAACTGTAGTTTGATTAATATTTATTGTACGGTTTTTACAATTATTTTTAACTAAATAACATATCATTTAACATATTATGTATTGTACAAAGGTAGTGTAAGTACTGTAGCACATACAATAATAAGTTTTCTTTCTAAGACAATTCCAACATATAAGTAAAAAGTATGACAATTGAAGTAAAACTATATAACAACAAATTCTTAAGGCAACTAATTACCTCAAAACTACAGTAATTAAAAAAAATAATTGCATTAATAATACTACACAGAACATAGTTTACTGAAGTACAACTTAGAACATAGTTAACTGAAGTACAACTTATAATAATACAACAAACATATTGAAAATAAAGTAACCCCTAAATATTTTCTTAAACACCATATAAATAACAGTGAAAGGGTTATTTAACTCAGTAACAAGTAACTCAGCAGCCATCTAATTAGTTCCTATGTGTAGGTTTGTTATAGTTAATTTTGTAGTAGTTAATTAATTCCTAATATTGGAATAGTTAATTACAAAAATAATATAAAAATGCATAACAAATAAAAATAAATAACAACTGTGTACAACATTTTACAAGCCAACTAATTTACTAAAACTAGACGAGCTGGTTGAAAACATGTAATTAATTGAATAGATAGTATGATACATGAACGTAGTACATCTTGTAAAAATGTGGCAAACAAAATAAAAACTTTTTTTATAAATGTTCACAAATTACCAATAAAAACATTTTATTACATTGACATTTTTATAGCCTAGTCCATTTCGATGACTACCCAAGTTGATCAGTGTGACTGCCACAAGTTGATCACGAGCTCCCAAATTAGGTCAGTGGATACTCAAGTAATTGAACATGCATTAAATTAATACAAAACCAAACCGATCAGAACATCTTATTTCAGCAATATAATAATAGTTGAACAATTTTACTTCAATACACAAGTAACGTAAAAAAATGCAAATTTCATACAGTATAATAGGGTCTACTTATACTGTATTGATAAAAAATAAGTGCAATATCCAATATGTAGGCTACGAATGTTAAGGTGATCGATTTCGGTAAACGTAAGCTTACTTTAATCGATCACCGTTATATTTGTTCAGTTTATATTAATATTGTATTAAATTCATCTACCAACACATACTATGCTAATTAAGAAAACTTTTTTAAATTAGTATTTTATTAATTCTCTTCGCATTGCACAATGTTTACAGTAAATATCACTTATGTCAAGTTTTACCGTCCTTAGTCTTCTCATTGGCTGTTCAACGGAATACATCGGGAGTGGTACGAGGTTCCCAAACACTACCTTGCCCCATGACTTCAAGTTCACAAAAGGATTGCCGCTCCGCCCCGCCCCGTCCCCCGGCTGTCATATTTTTCTGTCCTTGTTACCGTTTAGGTAAAATATTTGCTTCAAAGTTACCTTCTTATAAAATTACAAATAAATGACCTAGCATTTGTTCTACCACAACATTAATGAACTATAATAAATTAATAGTTACGACTTAACATTACTGTATTTATATTTTTAAAGTAAAACAAAGGCCAATAGTGACAGTGACTTATTATAGAATTACTTATTGCTTTGGTCAAGCCGGAATTATTGAATTAATATTTTAAATGTACGCATTCGTTAATGTAGTTTAAATGATTTATTTCATAAAAATGTTGTATATAGATGATTATTACAGTATTTTTCATGATATAATAAATATTGTGCACTGTCATTACGAATAAAAATGTTATGCTTTACTTTGTAGTTAGATTATATCAGGAACCACATGGGAACGCACATTTTAATTTAAACGAAATAAGCCATTCAAAAGTAATTAGACTAACTCTAAGTAATCAGTCTGTAAAATAATACTGATGTCAGTCGTCGTAGGCCTACATTGCATCCATCGATGTTAAATTAAATGAAGGAAGGTTTTTATGAATGAAGTAGTAAAATCCATCCGCGACTAAGAAGTTCGAGGTTTCGCCACTTGGATCTCACGAATCACCGCATATTTTGGCAATAAATTAACATGCAAGCATTTGCGCGGTCCAACATTGCGGCTACAGATTTAAAGATATCGATCTGAGACCAAAACTAAATTGAAACCAGATACATTTCTGACTAAAATCGCTTTTTAAAATTTCGATAACAGCTCTAGTTTTATTTTGGCACTAGTTTGAATATTGGGTAACTTCAATAACCTATAAAATCAAAATGAAGGAGAATTCTAAAATTCTAAAAAGCGATTTGAGTCAAAAATGTCTTTATCTTTAAATAGATGTTTCATTTATAATTTTACGACAGTAAATAAGGGCAGTATCTTGGACCGCGCAAAGCAGTTTTTACGCTTCTCAGCGCGGGGGTTTAGAGCCCTCTTAATACATTGAGTTATCCAGAGATGTGAGAGATGACGATGTTGAACGTCATATGGGCGGTTCTCACATGTGCAGGTGTAGGTAGCTGTCAAACACTTTAATATAATATTAAAAGTTTAAACAGAAATTAATTTTACTATGTGATATTGCTTATAATGAATTTACATGCTTGTAGTATTACATGCCTTCCGGCCTACTAGCTATTGTTTGTCTCACCCCCTTAGGAAATTGTACAAACCCCATAAAAAATAATGATGGGTTGTAATCACATAGTTTTAGACTAGTTTGCTGCTGAGATAATATGCTACTAGCAGACCCTTCCTGTCTGTTCATAATGTAATTGTTATTAAGGTGCCTGTGTACACCTATTGCTAAAACTTCCTTCACCTTAGCTTTGCCCACTAATGGTGGAATGTAGAAAAGAAAGAAAAAAGAAAATTACTGGCGCAGTTCAAAGTTTTAAAAAGAGCTACTGCAGCAAATGGCCTTGGCCAAAGTTACGTTTGACAGCAGGGGCCAACAAATCCCAGAGCATCAGTTAGTGATTCTAATGTATTGAATTGAACGTGTTCAATTTTTTAGTAGAAATGTTTCAACGCCCTGAGCAGGGCCGCCCAGAGGGGGGGGGGAGGCAAAAGGGGCAAATTGCCCCGGGGCCACACAGACTTAGTTCACAGGGGGGCCACATTTCATGCAACAAAAAAGAAAATACTTAATAATCTACTAGATAAGAAACGATTCAGGCCTGTATCAAAATATCAAAAGTGATATTAGGCCAGATAAGTCTTCCAGTTTTAGTTTTAAAACGTTTAAACTAAACCATTGGTTCTATAGCAACCAAGGAGCCTTTTGGAGCAAGTTGTACACTGGTCTTTGAAGTTTGTCAGCGGTCGACATAGTGGTGTGACAGCATACGCTCTGGTTGGTGTGTGACTGCAACTGTACCCCTCGCCAGTTGTCTTGTTTGCGAACAAGTGTAAAGGCATGCAGCTTGTGAACACACCAAAATATAAATTCCAGTTTGCGAACATATAAATATACTTGAGTGTTGTGGACAGTGGGCCACCTCTATGAGATGTCCTGTTTTCGTACACTATTTATATAAAACATGTCAAAATACCCACTAACTTTACATTTGTATTACTCAAAACTCCGTTTTTGGACGTGTTTAATACAAGGTGGACAAGAACATTTCTGTTAGTTTTACTTTTTAACTTTAATTTCTAAAGTATATACTACTTCAAACAAAATTGTTATACTTGTCTTAAATTCAACTCTATCTTGGCTTTTAGTGGTAGGAAAATCAATCGCCTGGTCATGTTATTATCCTTACAAAACCATTAGTTATGATATATTACTATTATAAACTTAAGATAATACAGCAATTGCAAATTGATTTGTATTTGTAGTGGTTTGTTGATTAAGCTTTTATCCTTATTTTGTATTTTTCACAAATTCTGTTTATGTAGATAAATAATCTTGATTTAGTGTTTCGAAAATCCCTCGACTCATCGTAGCAAAATAATAGATCTATATAATGTGAAAACGAGTGATCAGTAACCTGTGGCCTAAAGTATGCAAATTAATAAATTGTAATAAAAAAAGTGGAAGCCTAAGAACAACACAATTAAATAAGCAAACAAAATTACAGTAAAAACATTTTAAATTTGTCATTTTAAAAAGGTCGGAAAGTCTTTATGAGAAAAGGTTCTTACAAACTTGGTTTCAAAGCTGGTAGTAGGCGGCGGCACTCCATTCGAACGTGGTAACGTTGCACTCTTTCCCGGCACTGATCAGCTAATTTTTCAATATATGCACTAAATTTAAGAAATAGTAGTCGTATTTCAGTATTAACTGTGTTTTGCACCCAAAAAACCCGCAGGCAAAATTAAAATATACAATGTTGTAAAACGTGGCTGGAAGAGTTCAATTAATTGTCATGAAGGGTCACATCGGGGACATCGTCAATCATTAGTCTTTTTGTTTACTGTCGTCCAGTAAAGAAATATTTTGTTATTGTTGTGTTTTATAGAGTGATATTTCTGTAATTTAATGTGTTCTTTTGGATTTCCTAGTAAACTACTATAATTATTAATTAATTTAATTTGCTATGATTCATATTCCATTTAAAGATTTTGAGAGAACAAAAAGCTTAAGTTTAGGCCCAGTAATTTATGGCAACGTTTTATTGAAATCAATAAAAATAGACTATAAATGTTTCAGTATTGTAATATACTGCAAAGTAAATTATATATTTTTACAGTATAAAAAGAATAAATTAACGATAAAACCACTAAATTACAGTAGATTTCTAGGTACTTAAATCTGGTAAATATGCATACAACATCACCACTCGCTTACCGTATGTGCAACAATGTGTGTATGATGCATTACATTCAACTTGTCCTACGATATCGCGGGAGGAATTGCGTGGCATAATCTTGTCTAAAATTTATAATTTTGTTACGTTCTGTACTATCCGGATTCACCTTCCATCATATTTAACCGGTTAACCAGAGTTTACTGTACATGCAATTTTTTTTACTTTCTCTCTACTGTAATGTTTCCTTTGACATTTTAAATTTACTAGTTATTATGACATGGATGTTCGTAAAGACATTTTACCAATATATTATGACACAGGTCTTAATGAAAAGAGGAGCTCTTAAGTACACCGTTAAAACAGCTTCATCATTGTTCAGATTTGTACAACTCCTTTTGAATGATATTTATTTTGAGACATTTAACTTGTTGTAACTCTTTTATTGTCTGGTTTAATTTACCCTAAAACTGTAACAGGAACAGGGGTGTATTCTCAACACATTCAGTAGAGTACCTCTTGATTAAAAACCAATTATGCCCACGTACAGGTTGTTCCCAAACAAATAGCATAATTGATTAATGTTGTCATTCATTAACATAACAAATCTACAACCAATAAAAATAGTTTTCATAATTTTTTACTGTCACTGACGAACGAGTAAGCCATTTATATTTTTGACAATCATTAATACAGTATTTATTTATTGTTTGTTGCGTGATAAGTGAAATTAACTAAGATTGAACGTGTACGTGTATTGTTGAGCGGGATGGTCAATACCACTGTTCGTGAATGGGTGTGTGGGTTTGTCAATACCATTATCACTGTACGGACGTGTACACTGTGATGTACATCAATAATATAGTATCCAATTTGATGGATATAAATTTTACTATGTTTTATGCTAAGAAAATTGAGTTGGTACAAAATGCCTTTTATGCCTGTGAAATAAAAATTGAATAGTTTTAAAGTTTAGCACAAAGACAAACTAAAATCACGAATATAAACTAGATGTTTAAATGTCCAACATCAATAAGCTACGTACCCAGTGGTCTACAACCTGTTTTGAAAACAATAACATAACCTTAACTCTCAGTTGACTGTTTTTAAAGCACTAGATGTTCGCGCTCGCCAAATTATTTTACTTCGTGAACATTCGGCCACTTGCTCTTTAGCTAGCGAAGCCAAGTGGCCTATACAAATTTATTGGCCCCTCCCTCCCTCACCCACAGCTAATATCATTGGCGAGGATGGCTCCTCAACTGGCAATCAAAGAGCTGCTGCGCCCAACTATGCAACTGCCTATACAACTGACTGTGGCATTGCTTGGTTCGTTATTATTTATTTAATATTAAAGAATAGCAGTTTTGTTATAAGAGATTGATGTTATTGTAGCGGTAATACTTAAGGAAATGTTTAAAAAGTATATGACAATTAGAGAAAAACTTACCGGAGCTTCGCAGCTAGCCTTGAGAAAACGTCCAAGAACAAAAATCTTAACTTTAGTAGTAATCTAACGAAAGAGATGGTAAGAATAACGTAGAATGTGCTAAAAGTAAAATATCAATTATAGTATATTTGACAATCAGAGTAATTAAATTTATTTTGAAGTGAAGGAAGGGGGCACATGGTAAAATTTTGCCCCAGGGCCACCAACAGTCTCTGGGCGGCCCTGGTAATAATTAGAAAATTAGATACCTGCAGTTGAAGTTCCATTATCCTGTTGCGAATTATTTGAATTACTACTAAGCCAACTGCTTAAACTTTTTGAACTGTGGTCGATTTCAATCAGATGTTTCTCCTTTACTTTTCTCTTCTGAGCACCACTTTGATATACACGCTTCATTTTTTTTTTATTAACGTAATCAATCAAAATGTAAACGTAAAAAATCCACCTTCTAGTCAACTGTGCCGCAACTGTGACGGGCTGTGTAGGCGCTACCTACCAGTGACAGCAGTGTGTGTGTAGCTGCTGCCAGTGCTGCCTACCAGGAAAAAGGGATGCCAACCCCAGAAACCATGCCCGAGACAAGTATACCAAGATGTCTCACGCTGAGAAAATTACTGTTAATCCCGAAATGTTCGTTAGATTTCCAACATAAATTGATGATTGATTGATTGTTGTCTTGTCTTTACTACATTCTCTGCTTCACTGCTTCCTTACACACACTTCTTTGTTACTACATTAATAATGCTTTATCTCATTATTGTTTTGTTTAGGCTTCGTTGTTTATGTCAAAATATTACGCTTTCGTATTTCACACTGAGTAAATAAGACTTTTTTTCCTACACCCATTCGTTAATATTCCACTTTAGATTGTTTATATATTGGTATATATGCATGCCATCGCCACGCAATGAATGTTGATATATGTAATTAGTTCAATATTAGGCCTAATTTACGTAATTTAATTTTAAAAATTGTTTGCCAGAGTCCATATTAGGTTGCTCGTTAAGAAACCAATAATATGCTTGTTACAAACAAATATATTCCAAATTTCAGAAGTCATTTATTTTGGGGGCCCTAACGGGGCCCCTGTGAACCGGAGGCCCTCGGAGATCGCCGACTAGCCGACCTGGCCAGACCGCCCCTGATACAGACAGATTAAAGGTGCGAGATAGACAATTTGTATACATGACATTATTTGTTTGTTTTACCCCAAGGAATGACCTCCAGAAGTTTGGTTGGTTACTTATGGGACACCCTGCATTTGGTGAAACAAAAGTGATTGATTACATAATAACAAATAAAGGTGGGGATAAGACCCTAGATGTAAAAGTGATCCAGGAATATGTAATACCTATAAGAAACTTCAGGAGAAAGAAAAACAGAAGGAATTTAAAGACATAGTTAAAAGGTGTGCATATTAGAAAGAATTAGGAGAAGTTAATAAATAATGAAGCTACTTTAAAGAAAATACATTTGTAAATGGTGTAGAAAGAATACGTGGAAGAATGTCAGGAAAAATGAAAGAGAAACAAACGTGTCATTGGAACAAAGAAATGAAAGCAGTAAGAGAAAATATTAGGGCCTGGTAAAAGTGGCGGAAGACCAAATGACAGAGATAGTTTCCTTTCAAAAGTAGAAGGAATGCAGAAGAATAATAGACAAAGCTAAAGATAGAGTTACACAGACCAGAGGAGGACATAGAATCAAATAAAAAGTTGTTCTACAACATAATTACGAATAAGAAAAGCAAATCTGGGAGTGCACTAGCAGTGCAAAAAGAAAATGGTGAATCTGTAGAGGAAAAATAAGTAAAAGAAACTGTATAAGAATTATTTTCAGACATTATTAAATGTGGCTCATAATGAATCAGATGATGAAAGAAATTAATACAATTCATGTATTAATAATAACCTAAAAATTCATGTAGGTTGTAATCGATAAACTGGAGGGAAATTCACTGAAAATAATGAAGAAGGGGGAAATAAATTGGACCCTCTGAAATGTCAACAGACATGATTAAATAATGAGGCCCTATTGTAATTAAAATGGCTACATCGGATACTCACATGCGAGTGGTTGAACAAAAGTTTACCAAGTGACTGAAGGAAAGAGATGTTACAGGTGTTATTCCACCACAAAAGAATGCGAGTATGACAGAATATAATAACTGTTGTAAGCCAGATACTAAATAGGATTAAAAAAAATGTGGAGGATCGTCTTAGTGAAAACAGCTTGGTTTTGGGAGAGAAAGAAGTGCCATAGTTATGATTTTTGCAGTATGACAAGCAGTTAAAAATGTAATGAGAAATATTAGAAATTTAATAAGAAACTTGTACTTATATTCTTGGATGTAAATCAAGAACTATGATTTGATAATTATCTGGGAGAGTTTGAGAAATATATAAGTAAACATAATTAGTTGATAGGTGCTTTATAGGTTAAAAGATGTAGGGTGCAAACTAACGTGGTGAACAAATTGTGGTTTACTGTGAAGAAATTGCTTCAAGAAGGAAGTGTACTGTTGCCTGCATTGTTTATTGTAAATGATGGAAGTAATCATGAGCAAAATCAAAAAGAAAATAGATGAAAATGTATAGATGTTGGTTTTTAATCTTCATTGATAAGCTTCCACAGTAAAAACTTTATCTATAATCTTTTTATTTATGTCGGTTTTTGTTTATGTCCTTGTACTATGGGGAGATAGGTACAAGATGTTTTGAATAAGTAGGTATATGTGAACAATCTTGGAAATATGCAATCATTAGTAGTTATTAAAATAATTAAATTTTCATAGCTGTTTTTAACGTGTACTTGATTTATTAGTATAAAAATAAAAATTTGTAATAAAATTAGAACCTATTAAATATTGCAAATAAACAGATTAAAATGTCAAATTAATTTTTGTTTTAATATAGAATAGCTTGCAGTATACTAAATACTTTTCTCTAATATTTTCTGCTGATTTAGAGAACTGCTCATAGTACAAATACGGTATTAACATGAAAAACAGCATGCAGTCTTTTAGTTACATGCATATTTGTACAATATAATTTAACTAATATAATCAATTATAGAAATAACTAGTGGCTTGTAGGGGGCAAAAGCCCCTAAATAAATAAAATACAAATGTTGCTGTTCAATATTTAATGTATAATATTGAATTATTAATAGTTTTGTAAAACTCAAACATAAAGTTACCCATGTGTAAACACTGAACTGTTCAGGTAAAGGTTTGGCCTTGTGCCTTGTTAATTTGGGTGTAAAACATTAACACCTGGAATATTGTATTTGTCTTATTAACAGCTGGAATATTTAATGCATATTACCACAGAATATAGACTATATTCTGTGATATTACCACAGTATAAAACATATAAAAGTTAAAAACCTTCTTCCCATAAGATTAACATGGGAACTTTGAGAGATAATGGGGCGGATCACAAAACTTTTATTTTTCCCGCCATCTACAATATCAGAGCTTTAAAATGAGCCATTTTCAAAGGCCGTAGGTGAAGTATATCGCTTGGAATTTTGACGCAACCGATTTTTCTTTCAAAATTAAATATATAGATAGTAATAACAATGAACAAAAATAAACACAACAATTATTTGAACAAAAAACAATTATAGTAAAATGTTAAAATGTAGTTACAATATATGCTAACTCACAAATAAATATTTTAAGACTCTGAATTTCCATTGATGTTGGTGAATGAGCTAACTGAGAGAAGCACAATACGTCCGAGACTTGGTAATTGAGCTATTTTCACATTTAACTTACGACATCCTGAATGTGACTGATGCATTATCAAGCTCACCAACTGACAAAAATTCCGCCACCATGGCAAAAGAAGCAGAGGACAAGATTGATATACCATTGGAAGATAAGGTGAGTGTGGTTAAGAGAATACAATTCTATATATTTAATTATAACACAAAAGTATCTCTTTGTTTATATCTTGGAAAGTAATAAGAATAGGTAAGATGAGATAAGAAAGTTTTGGGTAGTTTTGAAAACATTTTAAAACATAAAAAAAGTTTCGTTTAGATAGTTTATTTATTTCTAAAAACACAAGTACTGATAGATGGTAAATTAACAGTTTGCGATTGTAGGTTGAACAATATGTTACATACAGACGTCACCAGTAATCAGAAGCAACATATAAGTTTGTTTGTGTATGTTTGTACGTAGGGTGAATGGGTCACTGTTAATTGTTGGGGCTTGTTTCCTGTCTCAAGAGAAGGTACATTAACTAATTTTGATTATAAAATTGGGAAATAATTAATTCACCGAAAACCGATTGCACCACCTTAAATGTTGGACATTAGACTTGCTTTATTAGTACTGTATAAAACATTTATGGCAATTTGTAACACATTTTGAACACATGTTTTGTATGCTAAGTAATAACTATAAATTAGAAATACAATTTTTGAAAAATATAGAATAATGGTCAATTTTACTTTCTTCCATATGCGTTAGAATAGAGAAAGTATTGTGATTGTTCAAAATAAGCTTTTACACAAGATAGTCTAAAAACCCATTTCAGGGTTCCCTGAACCCAAAAAGTGGGGTTTTTTAAAAAAAATTTTGGATGTCAGTTCGTATGTGCGTCTTTTTATGTACTTTTCACTGGAGACCAAACGGATTGATCTATTTTAATGACATTTGGTATGTAGGTGTATTTAGCCAATATCTCCATACCATTTTTTCAATTTTTTGAAATTACAATTTTTTAAAATTTTTATGGGTAAAAAACATTCAAAATGGAATTCTCTCAAAAACAGCTCAAACGATTTTGATTAAATTTTCAGGAAAGATGTGAATTATAATTCCAAAAAATTCTATGTTTTGAGATATAGAAAAAAACATGCTTGGAAATCAAACTGGTAATTTTCAACATTAGATTTTTTTTAGTGTTTAATATGGGCGAAAGTTTGTGCCAATTCTTAGGAACCATTTATTAAATATCGGCATGGTCAATCAGTATTGATAAGCATGGTTTTTATCTCTCTTTAAATGTATTTATATCCAAAGGCTTAAACATTCGCTCATCTACACTCATCACACTCATTCGAAATCCATATTCGCCCATATCTTGACGATCGGTGTCTTATGAATAAATAAAAATAAATAAATAAATAGAGATTTTGGAGTTCATTGTACAATTTCATTCCAAAATACAGACGACTTTTTCAAACATATCGAAATGAATAAGAAGTTCTGAAATTAGAATTATTTCTGGTATTATACTGGTGATGAAATTTTAATTTGTCTGGTAAAATTTATTGTATGATACGTATTCAAATCTTGTTAGATGTTTATGTGTTGGTTGTTGCCTATATGCTAGATGAGTGAGCTCATGTCTATTATTAATTTAACGTATTAATGTAACCCAATAATCACAAATCAATAGTTAAAAAAACAAAAGCTTCTAATTGTGTTTTATATAATGTTTCACAAGTGTTTTGGTGAGAAGTTTAACAAGTATAAAATGTCATCAGGATTTTTAGTTATTGTACAGGACCAAGTGACTGTTTCAAGGATACAAAATTATTTTTAACAATAATTATTCCCAAAATACAATTTACTTGAAATCAGTTCTTCAATTTCTGTCAAGAAATATGGTGAGGTTGTATTTCTAATTTTATCTATGATTCATTCATTATATTATTCATTTCTAAGATATGGGTGAATATTATGAGTGAATGAGTGTGATGAGTGTAGATGAATATGTGTAGTCATTGTTACTATCTGAATTCGACTTGGCTCAAAAAGGACTATTTATTAATAGCCCAATAGCCAGGGCAACTATGGAACCTACAGCTTTACATGGAATCCGAACCACATAATGTTGGTCTGATTTTCAGCTAACTGACAAGTCTGACACTCAGTTCTCTTCCCTACTCAACATCTGAACCTTAACTACGATCAAACATGGACACCTCAGACTTCTCTAGTAGTTTATTTCCAGGAATTTTACCTATACAAGATTATTAAATAAAAATTGTCAAATAGAATCGTTTTATTCATTAAAAAAAATTAAAAGAAAATGTTACATGGCTTTCAAAGTGGAGTCACAGTTCCCCTCAATTTTAAGATAGTCCCAATTTTCCATTAAAAAAAAAAATATTTTAATTTATTTATTCTTAAGGTGCTGTTCATTAAGATATGGGCAAATACAGATTTTGAATTAGTGAGTTTAGACATTGCCCTCAGAAAGTTTCATTAACTAGAAGGACAATGACAAATGAACAGCCAATGGTTATCGGCTGATTCCTTTCAAAATTTGTCATGACTCTGATTGGGATCGAACTGAGATTCAGCTTATGAAGCTGGGCTTTAACCAACTTCGCTACCAACCAGTTTTCTCGTTGGACCAGATGACCTTTGAATCTCAAGTACAGCGTAAGGTGGTAATCACTATACGGATTTTGTGTGGAGGAGATAACTGAGTATCAGGCTTAAACTTGTTAATTAGCTGATAATTAGACCAATACTAAGTGTTTGGATTCCAGGTAAAGGTGTAGGTCCCTTAGTTGCCCTGGCTGTTGAGCTATTAATAA